>OY796658.1:12386908-12986908 GCA_963680705.1 Rhagium mordax | reverse complement strand
ATGTTTCATGGAATTGATGGGACCTCGTTATCCAAGATTTAATTTAATAATTTTTATTTCTTATTTTTAGGTACTGAGATGTAATATTCTTTGTTGTATTTCGTTGTTATTTAACAACTATTATGCTACAATTCGGTATAGAAACAAAGTATTGTCTTACTTATCATACTATTTTGTTTTATAAATATAGAGTTAATTTCACTAATGGTAGTAATAGTAGTAGTAGTATTATTTCTAACCTTTGTCAAGTATTTTTAAGTAGGCTATAACCAGCTATTGTTAACATATTTATATAGGTAGTTAATTACATCGTTACAAAATTTATTTAGGATATGAAAATATTATTTGTGGTATTTGCTTTTTTTACCAAATAATTATATGTTAATCAAACGGTCAACGCTCCAGTTTGCCCCTTACGTAGGAGTGCGATAAATGGGGCGTAGAGGAAGTAAATAATTTTCATAGAGGATGTCATCCATTGTACAGAAAATAATGCGATTTCAGATTATTTTAATATAATATAATTATTTTAATTATCACACGAGAAATTACGAAGCTCTGGAAGGGACGCCTAAAATAAAATTTTAAAATTTCGAGTTATAATTCGAAATTTTATTACAAAATTCCGAGTTATAAGTCGAAATTTTAAAATTCCGAGTTATAACTCGAAATTTTATTTAAAAATTCCGAGTTATAAGCCGAAATTTTATTGCAAAATTCCGAGTTATAAGTCGAAATTTTAAAATTCCGAGTTATAACTCGAAATTTTATTTAAAAATTCCGAGTTATAAGTCGAAATTTTATTACAAAATTTTATTTAAAAATTTCGAATTTTGTAATAAAATTTCAAATTATCACTCGGAATTTTAAAATTTTATTTTAGGTGTCCCTTCCAGAGCTAGAAATACATTAAATGAATACATTATTATATTTTTAATAAAAAATATAATCGTTTTATGTTCCCGAATTTTCGAGATTCTAGAAAGTGTTTTTTAAAAATTTTGTCAGTTTGTTTGCATATTTGTTATATTTTTATGCTACTGCGTAGATCGTAGTTTCTGCACTATATTGTTGGAACTTATTTGAAACAAAATAACAATAACAATATTGCCGGTCTGTATTTGTTTGTGTTTCATTTTAAAAGTTATCATAATTTACATGTTTTGACTATCACTAATATTGCTGATTCATGCCAAGAAAAATATTTAGTTTTTGGTGACCTTACAAATGTTCTTGATTAATACTTCAGAAATTTAAACTAAGGCTTTAGTTTTGCATCAGTAATTTCGATATACAAGTAATGGCATGGCAACAAAATCATAGGTTTTGTTATCTAGAAATTACATTATTACTTACGCTTTAACAAACGCCGAAATAAATTTTACAATAACTCTTGAAATAATAATTATAATTGCACTTATGATTAACTTATCCTTATGCTTGAGAAGTCGAACTGTTTTAAAATGTAACTTGTGGGCGCTCATATGACCTGTCCAATTTAGGAAGAGGCCAATATGAGTGACTTTCACCTATATACAAGTTTGCATTGAAGAAACGCAATAATCAATTTTTTCCCAATTCTCGGTTTATACTTCGTCAATGTTACTTGGAAAGAAGCTTCTTTCCATATTATACTAAACATGTTTTTTTGTCACTTTATGGTAGTTTGCGTAAAAATTTCATCTTCAACTATAACGCTGTTTTTAATTAATGAATCAAAAATTAAAAATGAAAAGAAATACGAACACTTTTTTCCTAAATCAATCATGTACGAGAAACCACACGTTTAGATACAACGGGCACATACCCAATATTTGAGTATATTGTTCATCATACAAAAAGAGTTCCAATATGCAACGACGGTGAATCGAAACCAGGTCCCCAAGGATCGTTTGTTTTGATCAAACAATATAAACTCCTAAATTTTTGCCATAATCTTCCAGCCTCCCAAAAGGTCTAATACCTTATTCACAAAAAAGTTTTCTAATTTTTAAGCATAGAATACATTTCTATAACTTGAAGTCAAAATTTGCGAAAAATCATCAGCTGCTACAAGTTTAGGCCAAACTGGCAGATGATAAATGGGTTTTGTGTACAATTATCTGAATTCCATTTCTCAACAATAAAAATTAAAGTATGTACTTATATAGTCAATACAATATTTAGTTTACGAGGAAATAATTGGTGTAAATGGTAAATGGTGTTTTAAACATAGACATGGGGACATTAAATAACGTATTCTTATAATCAACAACTACATAAATGAATTAATAATTAGTTACAATGTTCCTAATTGTGAAAAATGATGTTACTTAAAAACAACATAATAGGTACTTACTAATAGGAAAATTAACTAGACTTAAAAATGTGATTTATTTTTTCAACTGAACTACAGAGTGGTTCAGTTACCAAGGCAGATATTTCTACAAAATTGAGAGAGCAAGAAAATAAATATGAAGAATGCTCCTTACGAAGATGGAGGATTTCTTGGAAAAAAATGCAAATTTTAAAATACTAATTATGTCTTCAATATACTCTAGCAGTGCCAAATTAATTTTACCAAGATAAATTATTTCTCGTAAAAGTTAAAGAGTAGTTTTTCAAGTTCTGTCTTAAAAATAACGTCACATTACATTCGGTATCACCATCGCAAATCAACACTTTTATTAGATATTATTTTGGTAAACTAAAATTTTGTTACTACTTACTAAATTATAGACACATAAGAATGGAACGACATATAACAAATAATTCATAACACCAAAGATTAACAACACTTACCTTCATTTGGTATTTTCACACTACCAATTTCCATCTTCATCTTTATAGGTACCGTACAAACTCATACGATTTACTACAAAGTGTGGTACTAAATATTGTTTCTTCGAGACAATTTTATTTATATGTCTCATACCAGTTTGTGTTAAAAACATTCCGTAATGATAGGTTCGTCAATGAATGATTTAACATTTAATAGGAAATGTTATATGCGGTCATTTATTTATATCAATTATAGTTAATTTTAAAATACGTTTCGCTACTTACAATACACCAAGTTGTAATGAGAGTTATCTAATTATCAGTTTATGAAGGAATAGTAATGTTACACCTATGACAAATATAAACCAAAGACGTGGAAAGACATTGTGGTAATTGAATCAAGAAAATGAGTAGAATATGGATTATCGCCACCAGGGAGAAATACAAAGGATTACAAAATTATAAAATGTAAAATAAATAAAATAAATAAAGGAGCAAACAAATTACATGAAGCGTGTAAGTAAATTATTACAAAAGTAGTAAAACCAGAAGGGTTTAAAAATAAATATAAAATAAAAAGATTTACATTCATTATTTTTCTTTGCTCCTGAAGAGCTTACATTTACAAATAAATTTACTGGTGATGGCGATCAGACAATCCAACAAACAGACTTACAGACCTATTCAAATACAGAGTATCTATTCCCTATGATATCCGGACTATGCTGGATCTTTTCTGGTGGTCTAGATAACACCTGCACCCTAGGATAGAAAACCAGTCCTTAAGAGATGAATAGGGATCTGCTCTCTGTCTGGTATGGATGGTATGGAAGTCTTCGTTCAATAAAAGATAAATATGTGTCAAAAATATGTACAATTATATATGAAGGAAATATGTAAAAAATAAAACTTACTGATGGCAAGTTTTCTAAGATAACTCTGAAAACCGACTAATTAACAAAAATATATAATTAGGTACATAATATTAGTAATAAAGAATAATTCTCATGAATAGAAAATATTATTTGGGACATGATTTTTATATTTTTTACGTTAATGAAACTCACTAAAAAAATTAGATAGACAAGAAATAAATAATAAGACCCCTTTTTAATAGTAATAATACATTCGATATTTTGCAATTTTGCAATTTCCAACAAAAAATATACGTAAGAAACAAATTAAAACGAAGTTTAAGGTGTTATACCTACTCAGCCAAAAAGAGATTTAAAGATAAAAATAATAAATCTAGTTATACTGATTTTTTCAAACAACGAAAACAATATTAATAATTTCTATGATACATACGTATGTATGGAATATGTTTTATTAATAATTTTATGCATTATTTCTATATTATTCGCAAAAAATATAGTAAAAATATTTAAAACTATTTTATACTATTTATTTTTATTTTCTTTTATTTTAAAACAAGTTCATTGCAACACAATTAAGAATATTCAATATTCTATTATGAATATTCCAAAATAAGCACAATGGTATATTCTATGGTTAACTTTAAAACAATCCAAAATATTCTGTGGTTAATGGTAAATCAACCAAAAATAACCTGACAATAATTTGAAATTATTCTTAGGATATTCTCAAGAGAAAAAACGGGTCTCATTCGGATATTCTAAGAATATTCTAAAGAGGTTATTCTTATTTATAGGTTAATTTAAGAATAATAGAATAATCTGCAGAAATATTCTAAAAATAATTTAGGGATATGTTTGTGCTAGCTGGGATAGGGCATATACAGATAAGTCCAGGATGCTTCGAACACGACGGGGATTAGGACGAATATACGAGTGGCCGACAACTCGCCTCAGTTCGAAATTTGTACATTAGGAGAAGGGTGCGGCAGTGCGCTGTGCACTGCTCAGCAGTCAGCAGACTGTTGTTCCTTTATGTTCTGTGCTGTAGTTAGTCTGTGGTTGTTAGTATCTCATTAACCGTGTTGGGATGTAGAACTCATGTCTGAAAGAAATTTGATTTACGTATTCTGGACCAAAGTTTCGAAATTTTTCTAACTTCAATAATTCATCCTAGATAGGAATAATTGTTGTAATTTAAAAAAAATCTCAAAACACATTTAAATATTTCCATTGTTTGTTTTGCAACAAAAATGTGATTCTACAACATAAAATTAATAATTAATTGTCGCTGCACCTCGAGTGTTGCAGGTGTAATAAAAATTATTATGAAATAATCCAAACAAGGAACAGTAGACGCGAGAGCCATCGGCTACAGCGTGGAGATCCACGATTCCCACCACTGTCGTCCGCTTGCTTACAACGGGCACAAGTAAATCGCACAAACTAATACCCATGTTCGAACCTCCTCGATTTTTACTGTATATCATTATCATTATACTCCTAATTGATTAACTCGATTTAAATCGATATTTATGCTTATGCATGTTACCGGAATAAATAAAAAGGATGCAAAATTGATTAAAGATAAAGATAATTAATTATATAGGTATGCACTTACCAAGAAATCTACCTTCCCATTCGGAAGCGATTATTTGTCGCGGATCGCCCACGTTTTCGTTTGTCCGTCGCAAATATGGGTATCAACCCGCTGTCACCATCGTTACACTCCTTCAAGGAAATAGTTACATTTATCCAAATCGAACAATTTGGAATTGGCCAATCCAAATGGCTGGATGAATTTCCAAATCTTGTAATCACTGCTATGAGCGACACAAAACATTATTTAAAAGTCTAGCTGTCCGACAGACGATGTTTTTCTTGATAGTCATGCAGTATGGGTTGCCTATACCATGCTGATGAAGGCTAATAAGCCAGAAACCGGTCCATGGGATGGTGACTTGTACTGCCTGGTAACAGAAGGAGTCCTTTTTTGGATTAATCCGTCTGGTGAGGCTTATTGCAAATATTAAATTGTTTGCTTTCTACATTCGTAGTACTGACCATTTTATCAGTTAAATGTAGATAGTTTGCAAATAAGCTCTGAAAAGAGTATTTATGTTTTTTTAAGACATTAGAGGATTAAAACAGAATAGTAAAAGAAAAAAAAAAATTATTTTGCTATTTTATCCTATGATGTTTTTCTTGTTGTTCCCATTTTTTAACTATTTTAGTCATTTGTAAAACCAAACGACGTTTAGGAGGCATATCGATGTATCGATCTACCCCCAAATTGACGTCCTGTGTTAATTTTATCGATTTTTATGAACCAATTAGAAGGTAGCATTATTAATGCTTAACCATAACTATAAATTGATATTTTGTGCCTAAAAGTATTTTTAATCAGTCTTCATTCTTTCATTAATATTAACTTCAACTTACTTTTCTGTCTACTTTGCCCATAAAAATCTTAGAATACCTACCACTTCCTAAATGGTTATTAATAAACATTATGAACATAATAAAATTCGTTATTAACTGCAGAAGACTGCTGCTAACCTTGTTTACGATGCGAATGTACATACGTGGGCTTTAAAGAGAAATGCATAACTGGCCAGTGGTATAACAATAATCAGTATTGTTGGGGAGTTTGTTAATGGGCCATATATCATCTAACTAAAGCTAACATGACTTGCATTCTGGACCCATTCCAACGGGTAAGTGAAATTGATTTTAAATTACCACAGAGTTTGGCTTAATCAGCATTAAAAATTGTACTGAATCATCTTTTGTTGCTAAATGATTTACTATGACAATAGACCTAGATTTGAATCTTGGGAGGTAAGTTGTAAAATGTTTTTTATGAATATCTCTAACAGGAATCGAATAATAACGCAAAGTACTGTAACCTGATATATGAAGATGCCTTTTGGAATAAGCGTAGTATAAGTAATAGGCCTCCACCAATGACGATTAGGATTTGTAAAAGTATTTACTTTGAAATAATTCTAGCGCAGATACCTCGATTGTTATCAGGAATATCTACACTCATCACACATGGATATGATAAACTAATAGTTAAAGTGTTAATAACATCATCCTGATAAATCACAGAAAATCCACTGCCCATGTTGATATATAACACACTGTGCTGTGTGCACTGATTTCTCTGATTAGTAGCTTTAATTTAGGCGTTCAACTATTAGGCTCATATTCCAACGGGGTGCAAATCTGTTGAATCTCTTCTTACTTGAAGAAAAATGCATTACAGACGTAAATTGGAAACTAATAAAGACAAGATTACAATGGAAGAAACTGAACTATAAAGCAAATGGAAACAATTTTGTTGTGTTGCATGCTGGAATAAGGCATGGTTTCGTACAAAAATAGCCTCGTTGTTCTTCTCCGCGAAATCAAAGTCAGTGGACTACCATGATTATGATTCAGTAGATCAAAGTTCTTTAAGACAATGGATTTTAAAATAACTAATAACACCAGATCTTTCTGAATTCTCCCTTGAAAGTGATACTGGAATAATACCCTACAGTTTTTTGAGTATAATCAGATCCTTGCCACTAGCCACCTTAACATCCTACATAGGGTGGAGTTGATGTGGGGTATTTGCAAACGATAATACGATTTGCGCAATGATGAAGTTAGTTTAGAGATAAGCAAGTGATTGGAAACGTGAAATACGTTATGGTTAGATTGAATAGTTAATTATTAATTTAAGTGGGAAATTTGATGATAAGTACAAAAAATTTCTAGAACTTCTTATTATTATATTATTATGATGATATTAATGATTAAATATTTCCATTCTTAAACAAACGAAATTAATTCATAAACTATCATTAATCATCAATGTGACCTTAGAAAACATTATTTCAAGAAAAGATCTAAGCCATTGTCCTTAAGCTGTTTGCCTTAGAGCTGACTCAAGTGAATTCCCAACTCCTTGAACTTTCATATAAACATCATATCTTCCTTTCCAACTGGAAGATTGCTCGAACTAAACCCATAACCAAGAAAGAAAACTAATCCAAATAACAACCATCGCCGTTTTCTAAAGTGATAGAAAGTGCTATTAACAAGTGGCAACGTTTCCCAAACTGATCTAATATTAAGTGTTTTGTGAAAAATTATTAAAATTAATGTGAGTACAAGTGGATTGTGTTATTAAAGCCACTTGATCATTTAATCTAGATTCTAGATTATTTAAAAGTTTGTACGATGAAATGGGTAGTGCGCATAACGGTATTATATTACAATTAAATTACATACTGAAGAGAAATGGCTAGAGGAGAAGAATTATTGAGGATTTTTGAACTTAATACACATAATTTAGGAAAAAATTACATATAATTTTTAACCAATTCTTCATGGTTGATGAGTGTTGCGTATCTGGTAGATATTTTTACAAAGTGCAATAAAATTAATTTGTCATTGCAATGAAATAATATTAGATGCAATTAGTATAATATCAAGAAATAAAATTACATCTTTTGATAGCAAGTTACAATTCTGGATTTCTGCAGCTGAACAGAATAAATTTTGATTGTTTCTCAGCCATGCGTCAATTTATGCCTGAAATAAATTCTGAAGTAGATGAAAAAATTTCTAACACTTGTGTGACAACCAACCCTTTTACAATATCTCCCAAAATCAAGTGACGAAAACTCATGAATTTGGAATCAATTTACAAGTGACAGCTAAACCAGCACGCTTTAGCACAAGTGATGAATGAAAATCTACTAAATTAGTGACTTCAATTTAAAACAAATATTCGAGGAACTACCTTTAAATGACTAGCTATTTTTGTTTTACTTCCTTTTTCAACAACATATTTATGCGAAGCAGGATTTTTATATTTTGCTGTAACCAAATCAAGTCTAGGAACAGGGTCGAAACTACATCACCAGATATGAGAAATCAATTTTGTAATATTGTGGCTCTAACATTAAAATAATTTGTAATTCCACTCATTTATTATATTTATTATTTATATCCACCTACCATACAAAACAACCAAGATATTCCATTAAAATTTCAAGGTTTGTGAAGTGTTCCTTCGTAGGAAAAGTTTGGGTTCCATGTTCCAATACTAAGATATGGCTAACTTAAATTTCATCGGTCGTCACTGCATTTTGACATTTAATATACAACTCAATACAGCGTATTATTTGTTAGAAAAGCATCTCTTAAATTATTCCATTGTTAACATAATAACACTCACAATGTTTTTTTCGAAAGTGTCAATCAATAATATAACCGGAAGAATTATATAATAAATAGGTACCTACTCGAGTAAATAGATAATTAACCTTGTGTGTGACACATACTTGTTGATTTATTATCTAAATATAGAATTTTTTTAACTATCTTAGAAATTAGAAATTAGATAATAAATTGAAGGTACATTATGGCTTTTATATGAGTTAACACCCTTTTACTTTCTTTATTACGTACATATGTAATCGAAAGGGAAAAGTCTATTATAAAATATTTTTCCTTCGCTCTTTGAATATTGCTTCTCAGGCATTATCACGTTTCATAAACTAACTGTACACCAAAGGTAAGATAAATTATTAAATTGCTTAAAAACAAAAAAGAGGATATTCATTAAGCAAATCAATTTGATTTTTCTGAATTGCCATGATATTTTTGTTTATTAAAGTACTGGTAACTATTAATTGATAAAAAGAGATCATGTATTGATCAACGCAAATAAAACTTGTTTACCTATTACATTGGAAAAATTTTAAATGTCAAATTAAATTTAAATTAGTTGAGCACTCATATGATTATTGATTAAGTTAAAATTAGAAGGCTTAGATAATGTTTAATAATAATGAAAATAATTATATTTCATGTTTTAGAAAGGGCAATAGAAATGAGATGCGGAATATGCAAATACATATCACGAAAGGAAATATTTTTAAAGTTACAAGAAAATTTACAAAATTTTGCACTTTTTTGTAAGTCATAAATAGGTCCTCCGGACATGACTTCCTTTGAGTTTTTAAGAAATTTACCAGCCTACCCGAAAATTCAGTTTTCACCTATATCTCGAAAATGGTAAGGGATGTCGAACTTTTTTTTTGTTTTGTTTTATTTTATTTATTTTATTGAGCGTTTCGCATCAACCCTGTAGGTTATTAGCGACATTACAGTACTTTTGATCATTCAATTTGTATTGATGATTAACTTAAAGAATCAATGCTTTTCTATCTACAGCACAAATGGGCGAAACCAGTAAATCCTTATCAATTTGATGCGCCCTGTACACTGTACAGGGTGGTCCATCTAAGCGGAAACGTTGACATAGGGGCTTTACGGCTGTACTAGGAAAAAAATTTGAACGCTGAAAAGATGGTATTTTTTCCTGGCATTCCGAATCTGAGGTCAAAAAAACAATGGAACATCAAATGGTGAAAATATTCGCGAAAAACCTGTTTCGAAAAAAAAAATCACCTTGTATATTTCTACTGGAAATGAAATGTTGTGATGTTATCAATGATAATAAGTATTCAAATTCAAATTTTGCGTTCGAATTGGTCGCAAAATCGCAATGAAGTTCGTATTTTCTAATCAACCCTGTATAATTTTAAAAAAATCAGATTTTTTTTTCTGATTTCAACGATACTATATTTGATATACTTGCTACAGATAGTTCCTGAGGTATTCGAGAAAACGGTATCCCACATATTAACAACTAAATTACAAGAGATAGTAGTAAGCTATGAAAAATATGAAAAACATTGGTGTTGAAGCATTCCTTGCAACTCTATGCACCAAGTTGGCTTTGGAAATTAAACAAAAATATAAGTATTCTACCTGTCAATATTGTTATAATTACTTTCAAATGCTTCAACACCAATGTTTTTCATAGCTTACTACTATCTCTTGTAATTTAGTTGTTAATATAATGTGGGATACCGTTTTCTCGAATACCTCAGGAACTATCTGTAGCAAGTATATCAAATATAGTATCGTTGAAATCAGAAAAAAAATTTTAATCTGATTTTTTTTAAATTATACAGGGTTGATTAGAAAATACGAACTTCATTGCGATTTTGCGACCAATTCGATCGCAAATTTTGAATTTATTATCATTGATAACATCACAACATTTCATTTCCAGTAGAAATATACAAGGTGATTTTTTTTTCGAAACAGGTTTTTCGCGAATATTTTCACCATTTGATGTTCTATTGTTTTTTTGACCTCAGATTCGGAATGCCAGGAAAAAATACCATCTTTTCAGCGTTCAAATTCTTTTCCTAGTACAGCCGTAAAGCCCCTATGTCAACGTTTCCGCTTAGATGGACCACCCTGTACTGACATACTAATATCTATGTGGAATACAGTCTTATAGATTCCAATTATCGCTAATAAAGAATATAATGAGTAAACGTCCGCTTTATTGCCACTGCAATATTCCTCATTGCACAAATTAAAAAGTAAGAGTGGTACCTTATCTGGAAAGATTGTTTATGTTTAGTGCAGAAGAGCTGTTAGCACAGTTACGTATTTATTTACTAACGCTTTTACCAACAGGAGGTGGTACGCGTAAACCAGCTAATACACACAGAATTACATAACAAGCCTTATTGAGCAAGGTTGGCGTACCATGGCGTTTAGTAGCGTTGTGGTCAGTTGAGTTTCAGTTGCACTCGCGTTAGGATATTTAGTGTCTTAATAACAACAATAACATTAGAAACCGTTATACACACACTGGATGTAAGTATTTGATATGATTATGTTTAATTAATTGCTTTGGATGCTGGACGTTGCGTTGGGTTGATCTTGAGAGAGGAAGTCTGGGTTGGAAATTATTGCATGTAAATATATATGATATGATTTGAACTGAAAATTGATAAACAATATAGCGATATTTAAATTTTACCTTAAAAACTTCGAGGTTGAATAGTAGAACGCAAAATAGGAGGATTTTGTCATGTAAATTTAGGCACAGAAATGCTGCGTCAGATTTTAACGAGTGTAGAATTAGGGAACTACTTCGTTTTATTTTTTCTTGAAGTTTCCGAATTCCCTTTCATGTTAATTATTTTGAATTTTGACTATCCTTGTCGCTGTTTTTTCTAAAGCTTCTTCTCCTCTTCAAAAGGCGACTACAACATGATGTGGTAACGTCGTGAAACAAAAAAATAAACGCAGAAGAGAACCAGAAATCTCTTCTATAAATTATCAGCCGCTCGAAAATTTTCTCAGTTGGACCATTCTGTAAATTTCAAAAAATAAATTTAGAAATGATATTAGGCGTTTAAGATAAATAGAAACTCTGACTGTATGTATAACCTAAACCTAAGTTTATATGATAAACTTCCCCATTTGTCATTTTATTATCTGACTTCAAACTTAGCAGGGTAAACCAGTTACACCATGTCGGTATATTTAGATAGACTGTTGTTCTTTTCTGGCCTTGATTATGTTTATTTAATATTCTAAATTGGCGAAACTACTTCAATGTATTAAAATGTATTTGTATCTATATTGTTTACAGTGTTATCTATATTTTTGTTGATTGTGCCGGAGCAAATGACTATTATCCAGGAAATCAAGCGTATTACAAAAATGAGCGATTATTATATTGATTTGTATTTTATGTATCAAAACTATATTGTCTAACTGATGCTTTGACGACAAAGTTATTTTTTTTTAAATTTACTTATTTATTGGCTTCTTAACGGTAAAATATTAAAAAAACAAATTTGATTAAATGAATAATGAAACGTTTAAAATATTGGTAATTTTCAAGAAACAAGATTTTGACATTTCTTTATTTATGTATACAAAAATAATAAAAAAAATTTAAAACTTCTAACCCTTGCTCTTCTAGGGAGTGAGTGCTAAGGCACAATTGGCTCCTGATTGACAATTTTGACACTATTTGCAGTGCCAAAAGTGACTGTTTACATCACTTTTTTATTGCACTTTGTTTTGATAACAGTGCAATAAAAGTGTGCTTTTATAAATAAAAACGTAAAAAAGAAGGTTCTGCCATTTTTTTATAATGTCATTAATTTTCACACAAATTGTCATGGAACTAAATTTTTTATTATTTTAAAATTTTTCTTAAATAAACAATGACCGTAGAAAATAGTTATTTATGCAACAAGTGCGTAAGGTGAGATTTTTTCACGAATGGGAATATTGTCCAATCCCATGAGTGAAAAAAGCTCACCTTACGCACGAGTTGCATACAATATCTTTTCTACTACCAAGATGGTTACTAAGAAATATATGTATAAAGTACAATTTACTTTACGCACTAGTGCGTAAAGTATTTCATTTTTTGCACTAGTGCGTAAAGGCACAGTTGTTGATTAATGCAGCATTCTGCTTAAACATTAATACTTGTTATATGAGAAAAAAATAAAACTTCTGTACTTAACAAAATTTATTGTAGTAACGAAAATTACGTGATTAGTTTTATATAATATATGAGATATATGTTTCTAACAATAGTAATTTAAGCAAAACTTAACCCGAAGGTAGTCATTAATATGTTTTTGTGCCAAATTGGCTATATTCGACGAAGCAGTGCATTCAAAATCTGATAAATCAACATACCTATTGTAGTTATCTCTTCGAGAACTAAGAAATTTAAAATAAAATAAAATTTAAAGGTGAAAGTTACATAAAAATCATATTTAATAACAAATTTAAAGGTTTCCTTACTTACATTTTCTAATAATAATATAAAACGAACTTTAAAACGTCAAACTTACTTAAACGTCAAAATTTAACAATGACAATATTGCTATGGCCTACTTAATTTTAAATGAGTGACATTAATCAGTTTTAAAAGCATAAATGAAACTTCAAACTTGTAACAAAATTCAAAGATTATTGTTAAAGAATACTGAGAATTAGGTATGTTTTATAATAACACATCGTGATTTTAAATAAATGGACTACATAAAATTAAATAACCACATTTAACGTTTTTAAAATAAGATATGATTATAATAGGTGCTTATAGGTGCTCTAATATGCAATTTTTTACTATTTTACTTTACGCACTAGTGCGTAACGAAAAAACACTTTACGCACTAGTGCGTAAAGTTTAACTTTACACACTATCAAGCGTGCGGAAAGTTAGTACGTTAAGATCGGTAGTTTGTTTATTTATTTTTTAAGCTGTTAATATCCATAACTGTGAAACCAAAAATATATACCTATTTTAATTTCTGTAATATTTCGGACTCGCATTGAATGTGAATGAACATGTAAATAAACATTTTTAGTAATTTTTAATAACCAAAATATTGGCAACTACTTAAAATAGAGAAAATCAGCACATCTTTTGAAAAGGTCAATTCTTGCTTTAACCGTTCATTTTGATGTCATTGCAATGCTTAAAATTTTTTTTTAAATACCGACCTTGGTTTTTAAAATTCCAAACAAAAATTTATAAACATTGCAAATTGTACTGACAACTAATTTTAATTTTAATAAATCCAGTTTCTTGCATTAATAAGTTGAAAGACTACAACCGGTTCTGCTGATTAGAAATTAATGAGAAATCTGTATTGTACAATCAACTTTATTAAAAGCAAAGCTTGAATTATAAGGAGTATGATTTGACATTTTTGTTTAGTTACTGTTTAAGCATTGATAAAACAGCAATAGCTGAGGTTATTTTAAAACTAGGATTTGCAATTTTTAAATGTTAGCTTTCTTTAACGTTTTACCTGAAGAGAATCGGCCAAATAGCTCGCGGTATAGAATTTTTTTTTTGAGCGAAGAATAATTCTTGGGCGACATACGTAATTTGTCAGTTAAACCGATTTTTCGATCATGGTGGTTACAATTGATCTGGCATTCAGTCAGTCTTAACACCATTTCCATCTGATACATCAGAAGTTAAGTTCTTTGCGTTTTATTTTTTTATGTAATCTGTTGTAAAATCGAAATTGCATATTTCCAATAGACGTTTGACGTTTCCGAACTCTATCAAAAGAGTTTTCTATTTGAAATCAGTCATGTCATTTGAGAATGATTCTATTTTTTCCGAGAATATTTCGAAATTAAACATTAGCATGAAAATTTTTTGACAGTTCTAACAACCAATTAAATTTCGTTATTTCTTGTCATGTGACGCAAATCACCCAGTGATTTGAACATTACACTGACTATTTCACTCACCTTAAAATTATCACATAATCTGACCAATCACAAACCAAAGACAGCTTGTATTATAGCGAAAACACCGACTGTCTTTCAATTCTAATTGGTCTATTAGCGTGGTGTTTTCAACGACGTAACCACGGATACGGATGGCAAAGCAAAGTTTGACAGTTTAATGAAAATTATTTATAGAGACAGACGTCAAAATGAGTCGCTTCGGTGCTACTTCAAGTGAAGTTATCAACTAAAATATTTGCTCGTGAAATAGTCTAGTAAAATACCACTCGTGATTGAATTTATCTTATAAGTCTGTCTTTTATTTTTAAACTCAACTGAGTTGCTTGAAAACATCACTCGTCCTACGGACTCGTGGTGTTTCCAAGCAACTCAGTTTCGTTAAAAATAAATCGACAGATTTATCGCGAAAATTCAATCTGTTGTGGTATTACTACTGATTATACCATCCAGGAAAATTTTCAATCACTATGACAACTAAATTACTTAACTTTGACAACTTCATAATAACTGCCAAATAAATTTCAAAATGTCACGTTTTGGCAATGCCAATTCTCAATCTATAAACTTTTAATAAATAAATAATTGTTTTCTCATACCATAATGGAAAGTACACACTTTCCTCCCTCATATGAGGGGGGAAAATGCCACTTTTCCTCCCTAGGGAGGAAAGTATTTTCTTCCCCCATATGAGGGAGAAAAGTGTATTGCACATTGAATATAAATATAACCAATAATTCTAACATCTAAAAATAATGTATTTAAGATATATTTAAGGATTTGTTTTCATTTCTTTACTCAATAAATAGTTTCAATAAAATCAAATAATTGATCTATTTACATATATAAGTTAATTATACAGGTAGGAGAAAAAATCATATGTATTACACGGGATCAAAGTGCTTTTTCCTCCCTTGGGTGATCACGGGACCCACGGGAGGAAAAGTGGCACTTTCCTCCCTAGTGATACAAATAGCTATTTTGTTGTGTTGCGACATTTTGATTTTATTTTTTCAACAAATATTCTGACCGAATATCCCTCTGATATTGACAAATGCCTCATAATTTTATAACAACCTCAAGCAAGTTACTTGGTAATAGTCCTCCGCCTTCGGCGTCGGGCTATTACCAAGCAACGTGCTTTCGATTGTCATAAAATTATCTCGTACATTATCAATGTTTTAGGGATATTATAACTGAAAAGTTTTTGAGATATAAAAGTTTTCTTGAAAATTTTTTAATGCTGATATCTCCACATCCGATTGACCTACAACTTCCCATCTCCGGAGGTAAAATTTTTTGCACGAATGTTTCATTAATGTGAATTAGGATTCGGGTACTTTTTTGTAACAAACTGGTCGACATACGGAATTTTATATATTTGATTAGAGGTCGATATATCCGAGATATCCAAGTTTCATTCCAAAAGAAATTTCAATTACGAAATTTGGTATACAGGCGTTTTAGGTCATGCTGAACAAGAATCTGTAATAACAAAAACCCTATCTCAATCGCTAATATAAACTCCTAATTTTTGCCAATTTCTTTTGATCATAATAGGCGTATTTAAGTTTGAAAACAATTTTTATTAATAACTTTTTAAACACAATCTGAAAGAAAAGAAGTATACCGAATTTGATCTAAATCGATAAACAAATGGCCTAGATATTGGGGTGTAGTGGTGAAAAGTGAGACACATTGTATATTGAATTATTTTTGCAAATTTCAATCGCATATTTTTCTGCAATACCTTTCATTTAATTTTGGTAGCATTACCTTAAAATATGACTTTGATCCAATTGCTTCAATGCCTTGAATTAAGATCAAGTTTTACCAGTCGTTACGCCAGGTACAAGTGTTTAATAGATGGAATATTTTATTTCCTAATTTATTACCATTTTAACTTTTATTAATTAGATGAAATTATTTAATACACTACGACGTTACTACTCTGAAACGTTACCTGCCTTGACATATATTTAATTATTCAATATAACATTCAAATAATTTTAATTAATCCTAAATTTATAGCCTTTGAATAAGATTAATAAATTGTATTAGTAAATATGCTGAAACATTCATTAGTAGGTAACGATACTGCAATAAGTTGGAATGGAAACATTGTAATTATTTTAGATTTAATTAACATTTATAATGACATCTTCAGGAGATATCATGATTCATAGCGTTGAGTGAAAGAATTATATTTAGCCTAAGTTCTACATTTGAGCAGGCAGGTGAAAAATTTCGGTTGTCTGAACAAAGAGTACACAGTTTCAATGGTGAAATGAAACATGTTCCATAATACATTAATTCTAAAAATAACCTAAAAATAAGTGAAGAACAAAATACTGTTCCCTGAAAGTGCCTCTTGCGATAAAAATGAGGAAAGTTAAGAAATAAATGTTTATTATCATATTAAAATTTCTGTTTCACAAGTTTGACTTAAGTTAATAATTGCACCTCCTGTGAGATCCTCCGATTGTCCTTAAGATACAAGTTTACAGGTGTATAGCGTATCGACTTCAACCTGAAAACTATCATAATATTTCTGGACAAAACGACGCTGTTTGTAAGTAATCTTGAAAATAATGTATTTTGCGGAAATTTTTTAACAAATCATTAAACACAGATATTCTTTTTTATTTTCTGAATAACACTAAAGAATAGTTAAAATAATACAATATTAAACATTATTATTCATTTCATTGCATTCCTCATCGTCATCGACAATTTCTGTTCCAACATTTTTTCTTCTATTTATACCAGTCTTATTTTATGTTGAAAGAATCAGTTACAAAACACTTATTATATATTGAATGTTTGTACATATATTGTTATATTTCTATATAGAGTTAAAATGATTAACTTAATTATTTACACGAACTATGTAAATAACATCGTTTTTTATTTACGCGTTTGAGTGTATTTTTTTATATGTAAAGATTATTAATAATACTTAGTTTAACCTTCTCTTTGCGTTTTTTACGTTAACACTTGAATATTTTATAACATTTTATAGTTTTTAATTAGCATAAACTTGCAAAATTGCGATCTCGATTGCGATAGTTCGTCTTAGTTTTTTCCGTTAAGTATAAAACATGTTTGCTGCCTCTAATTTCATAAATAAATGTATGAAGTAATTAATTGTTTTCTAAACAGTTTACTTAAAATATGTAATGAGTAAAATTTAAGAAGTTTTAACTGCTAAGTAAAAAAGTAATAAAGAAGAAGACTTCTTTAAATTGCTTTCTCAAAAAATGTTTATATGCGTCAATAAATATTACAGAAGTTATTATCAGAGTTCTTGTTACAACCATCACCTAATAACCCACTGGGTGGATCCCGCACCCGAATCTTCAGAATTCCTAACATTACAAAATTTGGCTCTACAAATATTTGAATAATTGGAAGTGGTTTGTTTACATTACTTTATGTACAGGGTGATCATTTATATTTTTACACCCCCCCCCCAACTTTGTTATTTTTGGAAAAAGAAAAAAGTGTAAAAACAAATGTTTTAGTTATTTTTACGTAGATTTTATATACGGTATCAAAAAAACAATTGAGTAACGCCAAAAAAAAGTTATAATACAAACTTGTGCTTTTTGTTCGATAATATGCTGCATGTTTTTTCGGAATATGAAAGAGCATGAAAATTTCATTTCAAAAATATATAACACTGTATCTTTTGTGGTTTTTGAACTGTTTACTTTTTCACACAGCGTGTTACTGTACAAAAAACACAAGTTCATATTATAAGTGTTTTTAGCGTAACTCAATTGTTATTCACACGTAATACCCTGGATGCACATATTTTGCTTCTTTTTTGGAAGGAATGACCTTATTTTTAAAAGCTCTATTTCGATCATTTCTAGGCGAATATCCAAGCAGATCATGTTAAATAAAATAAGCACACCCCATTTGTAAGAATTATTTATAAAGTAAATACACCACATTAACAGAAACCTCAATTACACCACGAAATTGACGCGGGCAGGATGACAGAACAACGATTGTCAACTCACGCGGTGACGTCATTCACATGCGCTCAATCCTATCTTTCGTTTATTGTTTTATGATTTTACTCATAATTCTCTTTTTTTTTTTGCCTCTTTCTTTATCTTTCATTTAATTTGGTCAGATATATAGCAGCTATCGCCATAAATTTTCCCATTATTCCATAAAATACTACATGTAGTCCAATAGAAATTTTGAGAAAAGTGAAAGTTGCACCATTTTGAACTTGACACCAACACACGGAAATAAATACTGAAAGAATGAACATCAATGTCTGATATTGTCATTGTTTTATCACAAACTAAAAAACTGTGAAATCTGACAAAAACGACGAGGTTATGCATTAATAAAAAAAAATTAAGGTTTTATGCATTATTGATTGTCCGACAAAACTTGTCATACACCTGATCATTTTATCTCAAAGTTATTATTTAAAGAAATGAAATGATTTTTAATTTTTCTCCAAAAATTTTTTTATGCAACCTATACAAAATTTTATACGACTGACAAGTGAATAAAAAACTGTATCAGAAAGTGGGGAAAAAATAGGTCGCCATTTGAAAAATATTTCGATGACGTCATATCTCAAAAACAGCTGGCGCAAAAATAAATTGGAGGGCACCTAAATGTGAGCAACAATAAATATCAATATACCCCTTGAAGCATTTTTTCTATTGTGAATTCGACACATCAACACTACAAAGTTCTTAACGAATAATAAAAAAATTGATACGTACATGTTCAATACGAACTTTTAAATATCAGAAAAATGTTAATGGTGCATGTAATTAGTTATCATAATAGTTATTCTTTGATAATTTTAAAAAAGTTGCAAGAAGTATATGAACGAAGGACTCTGATTAGCATAATACATAATTATGTATTGTATTCTGTTTTTCTTCAATATCTTTAAGTAATTATTGATTGTTAATGTGCGTTTATTATAAACAATATATAATAAAATACACGGAGAACTTAGTTTGCCATAATAATAGACTGCATATTTAATTGACGGGAAAAAACGTCGCCTTCTTACTAATTATTGACACTGTAATTATTTACAATATCTCCTATTATTTATTAATAATAATAAGAAACTTTCCAGGGTACTTAATAAGAGCAGCAAATAAACAAACTTTGAATTTGTACTAACCGACGCTTTACCAACACCGAAATATTATTACTACAATAAATTAAATTTAAAAAATAAATTCATAGATTTGCAAATTTTATAACTTATTGAATCCAAAGAAAAGTTTTACACAAGTCCGTAAGTTTGCGTTTACGATAATAGTATTCAAATTAAAGTTGCTTCATATTTCCAAAGTTGACTAATATTTTTTTACTATTCAATCAATCTAAATATTTTAACCTCTCTCGTAATGTTTCGTTGGATGACCAGTGTCTCAAACGAGTAAAATACGACTCGCGTCTATTGTTGCTGACAGTCTCACTATGAATCTTTATGTTACGTACCTCGTTGAGACAAAACTTTGCCATACGCAAGAGAAACCTCTCCTTAATTTGTTGAAAGAAACAACTGTTTCTTTGTGTATTATTGTGGTCGGGACAAACGCCTCGAATCGTAGATTCAAATAGTTGTATAAGGACATACGAATATAGTGAAAGCGTACAGATACGGTGGCCATAAATGTATTAGACGGAGTACCTACCACCGAAATTACCTCTAAAGGACGCTCGTGGTTAACCCAAAGGGTCAGTCAACAATAATCCAGATGGTACTAATACACTTATCAATAGCCCCCATAAGCCCTGAAAATATCGTCAACGTCGCATAACTTTCCTACCTCAACATAGGAATTTTAGGCATACTGACTGGAGTATGGAGTCAATAAGCTAAATAGCATTGTAAAATTTGTACAATGCACAATTTGTTTCTTTTTAAAAATCAGTAGCCAATAACAATAATTAATTGTATAAATGTAAGATAAGTAAATGGGCAAAGATTAAGTTAAAAAAAAAACTAACTCGTTAAAAACTGCATGCGACTCTTAATAATATGATATTTAATAAAGTAGGTATAATTAACGACGTCATCACTCACAATTAGATAAAATTTGTACCGGGTAAAAAAATAATGCATAATTATACCTATAATCCTATAAATTGACTGCAAAAACTACAAGTTTTAATAAATTTGTAACATTTAACACACAGTTCATATTATAATAATTATACGAGCCTCTAACAACTATATTATGTTGGGACAAGCAATTAATTCTAAAGTAATTGCTATTTCTATAAAATTTTTTAACCGATTTTTTTAGTTTTGTAGGCTTACGTAGCTACATGTGGTATAGCTTTTATAACCATTTTTGGTTTTTGTCAAACAATTTTTTAAATTATTTTCTGCAATTATAATGACAACTTATATACAAGCAGTAAGTCTTATACTAATTAAAAATAAATTAATATGACGTAACGTCGCCTTTAGCCTTAACAACTGCCTGAACTCTAGCAGGCATAGTATTAACAAGACCTTCGCAAAAAATAGGTGTAAAATTATCCCAAATTTATTGCAACTTAGTACGCAGTTAGGGAATGGTTCGCTGATGATTATATTCTTAAGTGTTGCTTCATTTTGTGCCACAGTGTTTCTATTGGATTAAGATCCGGGCTACTGGATGGATGTGACAAAACCCTGACATTAGTATCTCCAAACCATTTTTTTGCCGATTTTGCAGTATGGCGAGACGCCACCGTCCAGCCGAAATACGCAGTCTCCATTTGGATATAATTTTGTAAAACTAGGTAATAACGAGCTTTGAAGAATTTCTTGATATTTCTCAGCGTTTACAGTACCTTCTATAAATTTTACCTCTCCCAACACCTTTGCTGGCATACAACCATAATGCGCATTGGAAACTTGACTGCCCTTTTGAGGCAATCCTTATGAAAGGCTTCTGTTTTATCCCAAATCACACGTTTACGGTTTACTTTTGAATAGTAGAAGCTAGAACTACCAAAAATATATAGGTTTGAACATTTAGTAAAGAATAACAAATAGGCACAACCGAGCAGGTTTTGAGATTTTAGTATTGCATTTTTTTGTCAATAGCTTCAGGATTATCTTCAATTTTTATTGATGACAATCCTGAAGTTATTGGCAAAAAATCCAATACTGAAATCTCGAAACCTGCTCGGTTGCGCCTCTTTGTATTATTCCTTTACCAATAGTTTGTGGCACCAAACTCAAAACAATTTTCCATAAAAATATTAACATATGCCTATAGAAAGTTATAAATAACTGACTTCTTCTCAAATTAGTGGAGTCAATAGAGGCAGAAAATATGCATTATTTCGTAATAATTACGGGAAGCTTCGATTTTTCTAAAACCTTTTGAAATAATTTTTACATAGCTTAAAATAAAGTTATAAATATATAATTGTGAGGAAATTGTTTATTAATTATTTAAACAAAAAAACTTTTTTTTAAACAAAATTAAGTTGACAAATTTTAAGGCAATTTAATTCAAATTGACATATTAGGGGTTTTCGATGTCGCTGAAACAGATTATGATGTCAAAAGAAGGTTATTCAAAATGGCTGATCCAATATGGCCGACTTTTCGATACAAATTTCATTAAAAATAACGTAGTGAAAATCTCTATTGACTCCACTAAATATTTCGGAAACTAAGTAACACGTTACCTCTTGGCAACTTTTTTGTAGGGTACAAAATTATCCACAAAAATGATCACAATGTATTATATATCTCAATATACCGTCTAAATTCCAAATTTGCTCACATTTGATAAATATATTGCAAAACCTTAAAGCGGCAAAAAGTAAGATCCAGATAGTCAAATCTTAGCTACAAGATAAGAAAAACGTTTAAAAATTCGGTGGTAACATGTAGTATTCTCTAATAAGTATATTTTTTCACTCAGGAGAGCAGAGCAGAGTTTTCTGGATTTTTAAATAATTTATAATAGATTAAAATCAAGCGTTATTTGAACCCAGACAAACGACTAACTTACTCATGATTTGTTATCCTATGCTTGCTTTTCAAATTTCAGGACATTTGAAAAACATAAATAACGTATTTTCTCAACTGTTTATAACTTTGTATACGTTTAACTTTTGGATGCAAAATAAATCCAAGTAGTAGCACCCCTACCCGACTTATTGGTCTTGGTAGTTGCACAGCTTACTGATCAATTCGAAGTGTTTGTCAAGACTCAGATAAGATAAATTTCTATTTTATATTTTTATTTTAGAGATAATATGTATAATTACCGATAATAAAGTTATATTAATGTATTAATGCTAAGCATAATCAATCAATTAATAATTGAAGCACGCCTACATCAATAAATTTATCTCATTTACAGTGTGAAGATGCCGTCCGATACTGATGTTTTGTCCGAATTGGATTTGGGGGAACCGCCTCAGGAGTTACTAGAATGGGCTAAAGACAATATCAACGAAGATCCAGAAACAAGGTGTCAAAAGTTGGAAGAATTTAGGGATATGATATTTGGTGAGTGTTATACTATTGTCTACAAAAAGTTCTGCTACAAAGAAAAATATTTTATTGTTTTTTCTGGTAAATTTTCCTAGATCAGAGGAAAATCAATTAGTTACGTTACTTGCATTGACATCGTCTAATAACTTTGTATATTCGATTATGATTTCGGCTTTCATATAATATGTATAAGTATATAAAGTTTTCTCTTCAGATTCAGTCAAAGGATCTATTTACCGTGGATAAAAACCCAACTGAAAACTAAAATCTGTTAACATCTAAATAAGTGGCAGAAAATTTTCTTAAAACTGCAAGTAAAAACAAAGAGTTTAAAAAAGTTATATGATACATAAAGAGGTTTAAAGGAAATCCTACTATTGTATTTGATATGCATTTTTAAGTTGCATTTATTGTATTTAACAGTGTCAAGTTTGTGTAATTAATACAAATCAAAGAATCATTAAAAAAACATGACAATGTTATTCTGCTAACGAAGATGTATTTATGCATTCAGATATCCGATGAAATTTCTAATTGAATATTGATGATTTAATCGCCCCTGTGCCTAATCAATGTTTAAAGTCTAAATAATTTAAGTTACCTCCTGATATAAAATACGTTCCGACTTTAAATTTTCTTCTTTGCTTCAAATCCCAGACAAAACGGGCAATTAAGGGATCATCGACACGCACCATATTATGTTCGATTTCAAGGACAGCTGCATTATAAATAGAAGCAATGCTGGACAACTACTCCGAATAAGGATTCAATTACAATTATTACCAACAACATGCTTTAAAAATTAGGTAACAGAACAGTTAACTATTGTTTTCTAAAAGAATTTGAACTGCCAATTATTGAGTTAATTTTAAATTACTTTTTAAAAACAAAAAACATCTTCGAATATGTTGAAGAAAAAAAAAATTATATTTTATTTTATACTACGCGAACTAAGATCGGTATCAAAATCAAAATCGTCACAAACATTTATTGAATCATGGGCAATATTTGGAAGCTAATGTCGATACTACAGACACGGATGGTATTTTTCTCGAACCATGCACTTTAATTCATCCAAATTTTTTAGTACTACATCATTGAAACCTTTGGTACATTATTGATATTTTTTCCACATTGGAAATTTTGGATATTTTGCTCCATTACAAAATTAGTGAGGAGAACTTAATCATCTACATTTTTTATACGGAGGAACTTTATTTATAGGTCTATATTCTCACACCATAATTGTGTTAGTAACACACAACAAGTGCAATAACTGACAATGTCCAGTACGTTGGAAATATTTTAAAAGTGACCTTAAGTTCAATCTTTAATATTTCCTCCCGATTTCAATCTTCTTTTTTTTTTTTGTAGATTGATTCTTCTAAAATCTTAGCATGAGATTGGTTTATCTCTCTGGGGAATTTTTGTTGAGTTGCAGATTTAATATTGACGGTGTCATTTTATGAAGAAATTTAAAACGCTCTGTAAAGTGTCTTAGTGCCTTTGCCGAAACCCAATAGTAATCATAATTTAGTCTCATTCTTTGCCAACACTTTGTTTTTAAAATAATCTTTTTATCACATCTGTGAACGAAGATATGCGACACAGATGTGATGAAAAGAATATTTAAAAAACAATATTTTGGCAAAGAATGAGACTAAATTGTGATTACTATTACTCAATATACTCAATAATCTGTAACTCAACAAAAATTCCCCAGAGAGATAAACCAATATCTTGCTCTAAGATTCTAGAAGAATCAATCTACAAAAAAAAAGGAAGATTGAAATCGGGGAAGTAGTTCAGAAAATATTAAAGATTGAACTTAAGGTTACTTTTAAAATATTCCATAATTTTGTCCATGAGTGTATAAAATCAAGAAAACAATCAAAAACAAAAAATGCATATTTTAATAATATCGTCTTCTATACCTGCAGTATTCTTTAATGAATTTACAGTTTTTCAAGACAAGTCTATTTTTTCGAATTTAAAAAAAGATGTTTTTCAACTTTGGACACTGTCATTTTCATTAATATATTTACTTATAATTGTTACTATTTCTTTAATACTCCCTAGAAAATATTTGTTAAATTCAATAGATATGATATGCTCCTACGAGTTTTCTAAATTATTAAATTTTGCTGTATTTCCGGGCAGTTTTCTATTATTGGGTAATATAAGTTTTTCCACATTTCTCTTAAATTGCTCTTATTCTTTCCATTTACCATATTAAAAACATCTCTTTTTCATTCCTAATCATAATTATTTCGTTAAATGAATTTCAATCTTCATGACACTGTCCCACATTTAGTATCTCTTAATTTCATTTTATTTACTATATCCATTGTTTGTTATGAATATTATTGTATTGTTATCTTATTTTTCTGAATTATTGATTTTTATTTTTGGATACAAATTATCTACTACATTTTTTACAGTTACTGTAAATAAATTGGCGTGATGCCGATATTTTATTACTTCAATTGTTGTCTATTAAGAAAATTTATAATTTTTAAACTGTGTACTTCCAGGTGATATACAGAAACTCCATTTGCTTTTTACTTACTGATGTACTAACCATAAAATTAATTGTGATAGGGTGCGCTAGATGTAAAAATTGTGAACTGGAGGGGGCAAGTTGACTGACTCTAAAAACAGTTTAATGGATAAAAAATTGAACAATCAAGATGATATAAAATTAGTTATGCCATAAAGTTAGCTATTGCATTTGTTATCGGTTATAAAAATATTTTTATTAGTATAAACGACTTTCATATTTGCATTACAAGAACTAAGAATAGAAAGGAAACTTTTTAAATTTATAGAAATCGATAACGCAATTTACCTGATGTGCAAGCTTACGGAAATTTTTCCATTAAACGACCTTTACTTTTCTTCGTTGCGTGAAATTAAATTAGAAAAAAAATAGTAAATAAACAATTATTGCGCAATTTGGGAATTAGACCGATAAATTCCAATGCAGTTATGTAACGCTTTTAAGTTACCGAGGTGAAATATGCACGATCTTGTTTTCGTAATGGTGTACAGGATGTTCCACAATTAAACAGAATTCGAACAGAAGGGGATTAGTAAATATATAAAATGAATGAATAAATATTTGAATTTGCTTCAAACTATATAAGAAAGGGTAGAACTATTTGGAAAAAAAATAATTTATAGAATTCGTCAACAAAAGCATCAGCTGGAAATAAATTTAAAAATTCTACAAAAGATAGATTAAATAGATATGTGAACGACTGAGAAATTTAAATATAAAATTTGCTTACTAAGATCATATTTTTTAAAATATCTATTCAACAATTTCTTTTAGTAATATTACCCATTCAACAGTAAGTTAATGGCATCTTGAAGGGTTGTCCATGTTTAGATGATTGGTACGTGTACGGATTTAGATGTAAATGCGCGCAATAATGATCAATAAATATGTGGACAGAGGCAGCAGCAAGGTGATAAATACCATCAAATAAACATAAAAGTTTCGTTTTATAACAACAAAGACATTTTCTCAATTATTTTCTCCATAAAATAAGCCGTACGTTTTTTCAAATATTATTATTATTTGTGGTTTGCCAATTTTAAAATAATCACCATAACGAAAACAGTAATGTTTTATGACCAATTTTAATTGAATAACAGGCTTAATGCGCAAATAAATATATCTGGTATTTGAACAAATAAGCCTAACAAATAATTCTTACTTTCAGCAAGAGGAGAATGTACCCCGCACAGGACAGATGATGCTTTTTTACTACGATTCTTACGAGGTCGGCATTTCATAATTGAGAGAGCACATAGACTGGTGAGATATTAATTTCGAAATATTATACAGTGTATATAATGTATAAATATATATAATAAACATTGGCTTCGACGAAGTCGAAGACTTCTATTATCGTCATTTTCTGATTCACGTCAATTAATACCCAAGAAATCATCATTTAATTTTATTAAATATTATTACCAATTAGTATAAATGTTCAGAAGTGTGGTAGTAAATCCCATGTAAGAAAAGAAAGACTAAATGATACAATTTAATATGTTTTAATGTTATTCCAAGCTTATTCGATTTACAGTTGGTGAACTATTACGCGTTCAAAGAAAATAACCCAGAATTCTATGATGGTGTGAAATTAGGAAATATGCTTAGGATGGGAGATGATGATGTAATAACAGTTCCACCATACAGAGAACAAACTGGAAGGAGGATTCTATTGTATAGAATTGGTAAGAATTTTAATATATTTCAAAGTAACCACGTAGTAATCGATCCTTGTGAACTTCTGCGAGGCTATGGGGTGCAAAATAAATTGTGTGGTCTGATTATTAGAGTGTTTTAAAAACAATTGCTAAGCAAGTTAAATAAAAGTCATAGGAATTTGTTTAATAATTTGATTTTGATTACTTTATTGGAATGCTGATAGAGTTGGTAGCGTAATAGATCTATCTTTGCAGACCAGTTTTGAGGTCACCTTTTGCGTCGATTATTTCGAGTTCTTAACATTTCGAGCATCTTGTCGCGATCTTTGCTTCACTTTATAAGAAGATGAGGCCAATAAATCAATGAAACATTAAGAATAAAATATAATTAGTGTGGAAGAAAACCTGGAAACTCATATAAATTATCAGTTCCGCGAAAGCATTCGATGATACAGATTTTATTCTGTTTCGATTGTTACACACACATATGATAATCCTTTTTAATATGCTGAAAGTTACATTAAAACCGACTAAGTAATTATTATCAAAATATCAAAAGAGCACTGAAAGATATGAATGGAAAACTTAGTACTTGATTTAAGTACAGCCTACACTGAACTTGATGAAGAAATTGATGATTATTGGACAAAAATCTGCGGACAGCATAAATCTTATCCAATATTAATTTTAAGGTTACGGAGAGACTTCCAAATGTTAACTTTGTAACGCTGTAGTTAAGTTTGCGATAAAATTGTTGTTTATAGCGAAATGATAATAACTATCTCTTAAAAACGATTAGTCTAGTTTTCCTAGTAAGAGGTCACTCTTTTCTTCCAGCCGATAGGGTAGAAGTGAAGAAATTTTGAAAAATAGAACTGAAATGTTTAAAAAAGAAAATTATTGTAAAATAGGTAGGTAGGTGTTTGGAAAAAGATGGGAATTATTTAATCTGAAAAGAAGTGCTTTGATGAAGAAAGTTGATAGTATACGAAATTCAAAAAGAGGTACAAAAAGATGCTGCAATAGTTATTTACGTAACCAGTTATGAAAAGTCTAATTTTATTTGACGAATGAAATATTTGTCAATGCAAATTACATGAGTCTGCTCTCAGTAATGGTCCTTCTCCATTTTCTCACTCTCAATATCCTAATATCTTCAATCCATCTTTTACGTGGTCTTTCTCTATGTCTTTTCCCCTCCAGCTTTTTGTTGTTCTTTCGTCATCCATTCTGTGAACATGCCCAAACCCGGGTTGTATCAAGGATTTATATATATATCAAGTTGCAGGCCTCTGTTTAAAATTTCAGATTTAATTAATTCTATTCAATCACTGGAAAGATTAATCTTACATTTTCGATAACTTGAATATGTATAGTTATCATTTATATAAATTGTAGCAACACTACGTTGAATTAAAAATGTTTTTTGAGTATTTTTTTAAAGACGATCAAAATTGGATAAAATGTATGCTGTAGAGAGATTCTTGTCCAAAATTCATCAATTTTTTTCAATTATACACCGCTGATCAATATTTTCAGATAATCCAAAGTGAACAGAAATGAAAAAAAACAGAGGTTGAACTGAGAAACTCTTTTTGAAGTGGGTAAAAAATTGGTGTAATTTGTCACATTAGGTACCTACTTAAAGCCAGCGAAGTTTTCAGGATAGCCCCTTCTATTGTTTCTAATTTTTATGCTAATAACTTTTTTGGAGAACTGATACGAATTCTGAAGTCCTATTTCACAGTAATATTTTAGAAATGACAAATTTTTTATTCGATCCTATTTTTTAAATATAGAAAAATGTTTGTTAAGATTTGTCAGTTTTCTAGAAAAACGCATAAAAAAGACTTTTACTTAATAGATCTATATTGATTAAAACTTTAAAGAACTGAAGACTTAATGTATCTAAGCTTATAGGAAAGTCTATACCTATTTTTTGCTCTACTACTCGATTCTTAAGTTATCTAGGTAAAAACTGTAAAGTCTCTTTGGACAGACCAAATGGACTTTTGTTAATTTCGAATACTTTTAGTTATACTAAAATTAATAATAACATGGCTCAAATTTGAAAACTGTATTACAAGAAATAATACAGACAAAATGATTATTAATAAATACTAAAACAACAAATAAATATAAACCAATTAAATAACATAAATAAATACGAATAGTTCGTGAAGTATTTAATTATTCACAGGAAAAAAATTTAAGTATTATTCCGCAGGAATTAACTTGTTTTCTAAATGAAGCAACTTCTTAGTCCATTGGGTATGGTACTATAAATTTATACGGTGTTGAGAAATACCTTAATTCTTCGAATAACTTAAGTAGTTCTATATTCTTGCCTAACCTATGTAGTGCATTGTGCTTAACGATGCTATGAATTATGTTCATTAATATAAACATGTAATAAAATTACTACAGTAAAATGTTATTTCAAAACTACTTCTAATGCAAATCCATTTTTAGGAAACTGGGACCCAGAGAAAATTCCTGTCGTTGAATTGTTCCAAGCAACCATGATAGTTTTAGAGCTTGCTATTTTGGAGCAGCGGGCGCAAATATTAGGTGGGATAGGAATATTTGATTTTGGAGGACTTTCAATGCAGCAAGCTTGGTACCTGACGCCAACTTTAGCTCACAGAGTTGTACAGATCCTAGTGGTAGGTTTGTTTGTAGTTTATTAATAGTAAATTAGTTCTTGTTACGTTGAATGTATGGAAGACATATCTAACGTTAAGGTTCTACGACTCAGCTTATCTGTTTTTTTCTAGATCGTGGAAGAGTTTAATGTAGTTTTATAAATTAAATTATTGTGCATGGATATATTGATCATAGCATCTGAAGCCAATCCTAAATTTTTTGGCGTCATGTCATGATCCCTCTTTACGGATAACGCTAATACTCCTATGATATTGTTTTCTGCAGTAGCTTAGATTTCACCACAGTAAAAATATACAGGAGTTAGCCTTGCTTATTTGATATTCTATTTAAACTAGAGATTAAGATGATTATGGTGATTTCTACGTAACGCTGGGAACCACGCTTGCAACTATTAAGATCTATTGACAAAAACCTAATCTAACATTCTGCTTTCCTTTAATATTTTGGGGGTAAGTTTTTGGCGTTTTTTAAGGACATTTCACGTGTATTTTATTGGGGAAAAAGGTTAGATGGTCAGTGGGCTCAATTTTAGTCAGATTGGAAGAATTTTCAAAAGAATTCCGTGGTATATTTATTTTGTAGACGAGTTTACAGATTCTCTTCTTCATCGATTATTTTAAAATCATGACGCTTCGTCTTCTAAACCGAAAGCATTAGAATCAACACAAATTCCTTAATATAATTTTCAATATGAGACTATTCGTTGATCTAAATTGTAGATTTATTTCGTCAAAATAATAACTATATTAGAAAGGAAGGTAGTGGTCAACCAAGAAAACTCTGATACTATCGAGAAAGTAGATAAATTTTCCAAAGAGTTCTTGGTGCTGGCCCAACTAACAGATCTCTTTGTAGGAATTTGCAGATTCGATAAAGAAAGACTTACATATCACGACAACAAAAATTCTGCCAGTGGTCTTCAAACCACTTTGATGACTACGACGAGTTATTAAAATTACCTGTTTTTTCTAATGAAACTTCATCATATTAGTCTCAAAAATGATACTGTTATGTGGCAATAATCCGTTCATACAAGTACCACTTCCATTCACTGAAATATCTGTTTGGATTGGCCCCAGTAAAGGACACTTATTGGAGTTCAAGAATTTGGAGTTCAGAAATTTGGTCTTCTTTCACCAATTAGTTACATAAAGATGAACTTCAGCAAGGCTTTTCCAACAGGCCGAAGCACTAGTTTATACTGTACACGCGACACTAGATACGAATTTGAAAGGGTTATTTGTAGAAAATATGCCCATTTAATTTTTAAAAGTGCAGATCATTTGAGCAAATCGCTACTTTGATTCAGCGTCAGGAATTATGTCAAAAAAGGGCCGAAAAACCTTGAAGCAGGTGGTGATCATTTCCATTTGCTTTTAGAAATAATGACGTGCATCGTCTGCCATAATAATTGCATTTTTATTATTGATGAACTCGTTACGTCACAAACACACTTTAAGACTTCTTCGATCTGTTTGGTATGATATAATTCACATTCATTAAAACTTGATTTGGAATTTTATTTATCTACACTTAATACTAGCCATTGGAATATTTCGATAAGTTAAGTATAGGTATAGGTATGTTATTCCCTATACCTGTACTTAAGTAGATAGTCATAAGGAAATACGATCCATCTTAGAACTAACAACAATTTCTCTTAAAGGTAAATTATGTTCTCGTACTTGAAAGTATTCACTTTCGCTGCCTTAATCACTAACGGAACAAGTACCGGCTGCAGGCTGCGTTTACTTCCTATAATAATAATTTTATGCCTCTTTGATACGTACATTATTTACATAAAATATATTAAAATTACGTAGTGGCCACGTTAGGTGTATTAACATCATGAATTAAAGTTTTAAAATAAAAGTTGGAATGGACCAAATCCGACTTTAGGATTTCTTCAAAAAATTTTAACTTTAAAATTATCATCTCTCGCAAATTTGAGAACTTCTTAGACCTGGTTAGAATTAAAGGTCTTATTTATCCAATATTTAATTTATCGCCTTTTTAATGAATTTTAAAATCCTGATCTTTTATTTACACCATAGTTATGTTCCTCGAAACAACTCAAGTTCCTAGAATTTGACAATAAAAATTTCTTTTAACTGGTCAATTTTCTGGTACCACCCCCTTTTAACCTCTATTTGGGGTTGAAATTGCACTTTTCCTTATCATTTAAAATTTTCCATTATGTAATTTGACGCGCTGAATCCAAATTTGACAAAAAGAAATTTTTTGACGAGTAATTTTTTTGGCGATGAATATAATTTTTTTTTTTCATGATATCGAATTCTCTTGTATATTGTTATGAGATCTACCTGTAAACCCAAGAGGAACCAAGAGATTGCTTCCAAGAAGGTCGTTTAGAAACAAGAGAGTTCGATATCGTAGGAAAAAAAATTAAATTCATTGTCAAAAAATGACTCGTCAAAAAATTTCTTTTTGTCAAATTTGGATTCCACAAGGATAATGGGGAATTTTAAATTATAAGGAAAAGTGCAATTTCAACCCCAAAACATCAAAATACATAAGGGTAGTGGGGTCTGTTTTTTTTTTGTGCCTGTATTATTGACAAAAATCAAACCAACTACTACTGTAGCTGTTCCCTTTCTTTTGCCTATAGTTTTATATTTGTATATCCTGATGTATAAGATAGAACGTCAAATATTTGTAAAAAGAATGATTTAATTATTTGAAACTAGTTGTTGAGTAAAAGTTGAGCTGAACTTGACTCAAAATTCAAGGGTAAGATTGTTGTAATAATGGTGTCCTTGATTTTTAAACCAAGTTCCGTTGAACTTACTTTGAACCACTTTTATACAATTGGCCCTTAATATTGAACGAGAGCGGATAAAAAAAATAAATAAAATTTTGAAAAATATCAGTAAATTTACTGGTCAATTAATTATGTATCTATGGTTAGTGGATAGTTGTAATAAGTTTAGAACCAACAGTAAAAAACTGACAATAATTTCTTAAGAGAACAGCCTAAATTATGAATTATTATTATTATAAGAAATAGCGCACAAGTTTGCGTAATTATGGTGATTTTATGTTGTAACAATTACTTATTATATTTCTTACTTTGCCATACATAATTACAAACCTGCGTATATTATTACTTAGATATTTATTTATTAATAACTTAATAAATCATATTTTAAAATTGTTTAATTGCATATAATTAAAATAAGTGCTTCTTGCTATCAGATTTCTAAATTTCAAATATAACAAATAATTACAAATTTTGAGAAAATGTTATTGGTATCTGTTGTTAAGAAAATAATTACCAACATAATTACACGAAAGACGGAAGCGATATTAAAAATACCCTGCATTATACAGGGTGTACCAGCTTTCTGAGGAAGGTTATTTTTTTAAGATTTTAAAAAAGCTTTAAAGTGAATACATGTAGGGTGTGAGTAGGGGCACGGTTGGAAAATATTTTCATATGTATAGGGTGTGTCGTAAAAAAGTGACAGATACAATCATACTTTTTTTAAACGGAACACTTTGTTTATTTTTTAATAATTAAATTCCAAATAAAATTTTCATCATTTTGACATATCATAAGGTTTAATTTAAAATTGTCAAAATCCGGCACCTAAAAAAATAATCGTATATTTATTATTTATTTCAGTTAGGACGACACTGTTTTGGTTTTGACTTACTTACACCTTACTGGCACCTTGAACATTTCTACGAAACCAAAATGAGGCCCAAAGTGTGTCTCAAAAGCAGTTTAAAATGAACAAATTTCAGATGTCAATAAGTAACTTTTTTAAATGACATCCTATTTGTTTTATTGTTTAGATGGCTAAAAATCAAATTCTCTTCAAAATAAATATTGGGTACCCTTCCTAAACTTTTGGAGGCATTTGCAAATATCGCCAGAATGTGCATTTTTTTATACAAAATTATTGTTGATTTTAATATCGTGGGTCATGTAAACAAGTCTTGCTTAACAGCTGTCATGGGAATTTCAGAATTAGGCATCTAAAATAAGATTTGAACAATAAAATATTATTGCTTATTTGACAAACCAAAACACATTTATTAATGTCAAATTAAACTTTATAAAAAAAAATAAAAATAAAACAACATTGAGTGAAATATGAGTAAGTGATTTTTATTTCAAACCTTGTATATTTAAGAATAAAATATACAATGGTTTCAAAAGATCAGTGTTATTATTACTCACTGATTTCATCCCATATTCCATGCTCTAAGTAGGTACCATAGTGGCTCGTTTTGAATTTGGAAAACACTAAAAAGATTTTCTGGTGGTGATACAATTATTCTGTACTCATTATAAACCAATGATACGAGTATATTCGTGCTTGGAAGGGCAAGACAATTATTGGCTCAAATTTGATTGATAAAATACAAAGATCTATTTTTCTATACGTAAAATTAAAAAATAAGAATCTTCTATCCCAAATGGTGCCTTCTCTTTAGTAAATGTACTATTTGGAAAGCAATCTGTATAACGCACAAGTACAGGATTTGACATGTTGTTGGCATAAAAAATACATGTTTGAACTCCATACAGATTTATTTATTTACCTGCATGTTTCGTGATCGCTATCATTTCAATAGCCCTTGTCTTAGAAAATACTTCAATAATGTAATCAGAAATTGCGTTGTTGATATATTATTAGGCAATCCAAACAATCCTTGTCGATACAACTACCAGGGCAGAAAATAAGATAAAATAGATGAGATAAGATGTATTATTTATCTATTTAGATTACACTGTGACGACGCTTACTTATATCTGCGTTTTCTTACGTAATCCTTTTTAAACGGAAATCTCGGGCGCCAGTCCTTTAATTTTTAAGTGCAAAGAACTACACTTTTTGGCTCTCCTATTGGGAGAACAACCCTGAATAGCGAAACAGCGGAGATACAGAATTGCCAGAGGTCGGAGCTGGAGATCTATCTAATGGATTTCGATCACACTGCTCAAACGGGTTAATCAGAAATAAATGACAGAAAGAATAACTCGTGAATTTTACCTCTTTAAAATAACGTATTTATTCAGAAATATTTAGAAACAGAATAATTAATTCTACTACCTCCACGACTGTACAGTCGAGTGTGTATAAAACTATTTCAAAATGATTAAAAACAAGTCGAGCTGGCAATCAAGAATCTTTGCGCGATTTTACGTCGGAATTTTCGGATACGTGTGATTAATGGATTTCTATGTACGACAAGCAAACGGACCTTTCCACCAGGATGTATTATGCACGGCGGGCAATCGCTTAGCTATAGATATTGTAGGCTATACGGAATTTTTAAATACACGGCAAACTACTGCCACAAACGTAGAGCTATTTATTAATGATTATGTTAATGAACGTACGTTTCCCGAGTCAACTCTATGCAGATCACCTATATGGATGGCCCTAGCGAACAAATCCAACCAGTTGATGCATATAATGACTATCTGGTTTATCGTAGGTTTTCCGGTAACCTATTATGCAGGGAGGCTTTTGAGGTGGCCCCTACATATATTAGCAAACCAAAAGACCAACGGAGGTATTACTAATGAGCTCTAGTTTGATTGGGTAGTGTACTACAACGATACGTACGGAGAATAAGACCTTTGAATATCTATACTTAACTGAAAGCAGTACCTGCAAAATGCAGTGGACTACGGTGTATTCTTATTCTTACCAAAATTATTTTCAAATAATTTCCTAACTGACTTTACTATTTAACTCGCAGCGGCGGCGCGAAACTGTGGACGGCTTTGGTTTGATCTGGCACTTCTGAAGGTGGATCGGATCTGATCTTGCGGACTACTTCGGAATGCACCTGGACTGCTGCCGACTTTCACGGAATGAGGAATGAGGACGAAGTGAGCGCTCCTCTCCCTTTTGTTACCTTTATGACGTATCTAGGTCGCCGACTTGAAACGACGGACTCGGATGCACAACTTGCAGAGGTGCAGTGGATTATGCAATTCAGAACGTATATCACCGGAAATGAGTTACCTGCAATTTCTCTACTATATTGCAAAAAGAAACGGATTAAAACGGGCAAGGATTAACAATTTTAGTAACGAATAATTTTTATTTCCGACTCGGCCATTATTTATAATATTTCTCGGATTTTACTTATACGAGGTATTGTCGAAAATTAACCAATTAATTACTTGATTGCTTGTTTACCAGCGGACTTTTTAACAACTCATTAATAACTTAATTAACACAGTACTTACTTACTAAAACAGCGGCAGGGTGTACCCAAGTGATGGTAATATTTAAAGCAAAAATGAACATTCTTTGATTGGAAAAAATCACTTCGTTACAACACGAAACCTAATGCTTACTGTTATGCTTTCAGACCTCCTTCCCGATGAAAATCCACGCCTTACATATCGTTAATCAGTCCTGGGTATTCGACATAGTGTATAACCTATTCAAGCCGTTCCTGGACGACCGAATGAAAGAAAGAATCTTCTTCCATGGAGAAGACATGGAAAGTTTACACCGGCATATCGATCCTAAACATTTACCAGAAAGATACGGAGGAATACACCCAGATTACAGTTACAAAAGTTGGATAGAACGCTTTGAGAAGGATCCTAAAGTTAGATGGGAACTAGAATCTTTAGGTTACCATGATGATGAAAGCGCAGAAGATGTTAAAACCGCCAAAACTGGTACTTCAGAGTAGCGCAAGATTTTTCAATAAGTTTATGGTTGTAGAATATATTTTTTTAAATAGTATTAAAATTGAAGCTCTGGATAATGTCAGTCATAAGCGTACAAATTAGTTTATTTTCTGCAGGATCAGCATAACGCGATTGGCTCAGTCATAATGCTCGCACTAAATTTATTCTTGCACTAATATTTGATTTAAAGACGATTCCAATGGAGTCAATTCCTCAGTCGGTCCCTTGGAGATCATAGCAGATAAAATATTTCGATCTTTTTTAAAGCGATTTCAAAATCTTACAGATCTTCAGATATTGATAACAATAATGCGTTGATAATGTCCGTGAAGATAATAGTTACTTTAATAACAAGAAGGAGCAGCTACTGTTTCCCAACAGATGCCTAAGGCTCTTCTACAATTTCCTAAAGTTCTATGCCGGAGGTCTCCTTGATGCCATCAACTCCGATAATTTCTACAAGGAATTGTTTGAACAGACATTATCCTAAATTATGGAACTCCCAATCTACTATCCCCATATTTGTCTAAATTTACTGAGGATAGGCAAACGCCATGGTGATAAGGAATTCAGCGTTAACTCTGAACTATTCAATCATCAGAAAAAAATTAATAAAAATCAAAAACTTAAAGATACTTAAGACCAGATGTTTTTTCAATATGATTTTTGTAAGGGTTATTTTAAGACGTAATACATTTACTGTGTACAAATTGTGATATAATCAGTGATTAATATATTTTATGTTTTGTTCATTTATTTAGTTTTAAGTGAGTATATCTGTAATTTAAGTTTTGTAAATAATATTTGGCAGTAGCAATTTTGAAGATCTATTGTCAACAAGCTCAATTATCGTTCCTATGAGGGAATGTATTTTTTAACTTAAATTAACAAATGGTCCATGTTCTTGTTAAATTTATCTGAATTTGCTATTATTTCTTGGTTAAACGAAACTAGTTTAGTATCTTTGGGAAATAATATCAAGATACAATACCTTGAGCATTTGGGGTCCAATTTTGCACATTATAAGATAAAATTGGAGATGAGGTGGTAGCAATATTCAGTAGAGTAGAAGTAAGTTATACCAATGTATTAATATTTAATGCATAAAATAGTTCCAAGCTATTTCTAGCCTACAGTACAATTTTCTACCTTCAGAATAGGAATTGAAATTTAACTTGAGTTTCAATGGTAGCAAAAGTTTGTACCATTACAAATCAAAGTAACAGAAAGACTAGAATTAGATTTTTGATGTACATAATATTTAACTATTTTAATTTAAGCTGTAACAAAGGTGTTCATTAAAAGAGTGTAAATTATGTTTATTTTTTGGTATCGGTGTATGTGTGTTTAAAATAAAACAAAAGAAAACCTAAGTTGCAAGTTATTTTCTTGTTATAGTTCTAAAGCAACATATTAGCTATTCCTCACCGATCCTACGTAAATAATTTCTGTTACACATATTAGACATCCAGATGTCTGGAGGTAAAATATTTCTTATCTTTTCAAATCTGTAAGTCCAACGAAACGGGCGCTAGTTATAACCTTTAATGGCCTACGACAGAATTGGTCTTAAAATACAAACACCATGTAACATAAGTTGAGGTATGCTTACATTTTCGAAAAAATCGAAACAAGACTCCCACCGATCCGACTAACTTGTGACCACGAAAAAAAATACTTCCAATAACTGTGCATGTCTTCGGATGCACAATCTCGATTTTGGACAGCATTTAAAATGTCCGTGACTTTTTTCGAAATTTTTAAAACCGAAGAAAAAATTTGATTTTCTAAAATTCAGTCAATACTTAATAGATACCCCCAATCTTGAAATTTCCATATTTCGTTTAAAAATCTGCAAAAATTTATGGACACGTAACTTGAGAGAAAACGAATGGCGCAAACTAGAGATTGATATCTCGTTTCCTTACCGAGATACTGACTGCAAAAGTGGACGAAAAAAACGAACAAAAATATGGAATTGCAGTTTGCGCCATTCGAATTGTTCGATTCTCTACAATAAGAGGATTTCTCAGCCCCATAGCACCAGAGATACATCAGAATCCCACCGATTCGACTAATTTGTGACTACGAAAAAAAATATTTCCGATGACTGTGCTTTAAAAATGTCAAGTTTTCGCATAGCACTTTGACCTCCATTTTTCTTAAATTAAGATGTTTCCTGTTTACGCTGTTTATTATCAGGAATGGACAGAATTCTTCTTTGCCTGCATTTCCCGAATAAAATAATATATCAGCAAGCGAAAATTGAGGGCCAAGATAGTCCAAAATATTATTTTTTGGAACCTCTGTCCATGCCAAAGAAAAAGTAAATGAATAAATGAATATAAGTATGGCATCCCATATTAAAAATAGTACTTGACTTTGTAGGATCCTCTTGGTTTGGCCTGTATATTCGGAAATATTTTCCAATTATAAAACCATTTATTTAGTTTTATTTAGAGGTTTAGTTTAATTTAAATCAAATTTCTAGCTCTCATAGAACGTGAGATGTCAAGGTCGGACTATTGTCCCACCCGGTACATATAAAAATATTTATGTTTTGTTATATTGTTTTTATTATCATTTGAAGTCCTTGACAAAGTTGAGTCAGGCTGATAAAATGTAAATAAAATAGATTTTGAATCATCAGACAAACGCTTTTGTTTTATTTTTTTTTATTGTTAAAGATCAAGATTAATTGTATCAACAAATCATATACAAAGTGCTTTGGACAAAATTTCGTGAAGCTGCTTTTCGTTTAATCTATGAAAGACTAAACCATCTACACCATAAATTGTAGGAGAATATATAACGGCTTTTCATTATTTGGAAATTGGAAAGTCCATCAAATAAAAAATGGTAAAGGTTAGAGAAATCCTATACAATATTTTAGGAGATATATACAAGTTTCTAAACGATCCATATCAGGAGCCACCGTAATACCATCCAGAAATAATTTTCATATTTGGCATTTCATTGTCGAGATACAAAACAATTTTATTTTCCAACACTTCTATTATCGTTTTTTTGTAAATGAGTAATACGTTCTTTTGGCACCTAATATATTTTGATATTCAATAATAATAGCAAAAACTTTCATAACTTCACTGAAATGTTTGTGTTCCTCTTCAAATAAAATCATCCTGCAATTTGTGAAATTATAACACGTGGATTTAAAAATAAAAATTTCGCTGTGTGCTATCAAGAACATAATTTTCTCAATGTAAACTTCGTAATATATTTTTATTACTTACTCATTATTTGTCTTGATATTACTAATTTAAAAATCAATGGGATCTAGATTAAATTCGGGGATATGTTCTATAAATAATTACAGACCGTTTAATAGTAATTTTCGTTTTAGTCGGAAAGGTTGGCAAATGTATTACATTTGTTGACTTTAAAAGTGTAAAGGTGTTATCTATGAGAAAATGCTGAAACCGAATTTAAACTGTGACAAAAAGTGTTTCGCTGTTGAAAATGTGTGAATTAATTAATAATTAAGGAAATACTTGATATAAGACGATTGTATCAGGCTTTCTTTGATGTGAAGTTGCCATTAAATAGTCGATTAATTTGAAACAGTAAGTAAATTGAAGCTAATAACACCATTTTATTTATTTCAGCAGATAAAATATGTCGGTAATAAAAAAATAATTACAGAACATAAAAATTTATTAAAATTGAGACTATCTGGTCGTGATTTGAATTGCTTTTCTTTGGAGTTTCGAAGTGTTCACTGTTCAGTCCTAAAATCCCACATCTGATATTTTGTCAGAGACAGTTGTATTCCTATCCATTCAGTGTGTGACACACTTCGGTTTTCACACAAAAAGGCCAAAGTGTCACGATGATGCTCGATAAGGCCAGTGCCAGTTTCTGTTTATGTAGCTACAAGTTAATGATTAATACATGTCTAATAATACTTTTCATTTCATTTAAATACCTTGTTTTAGATTTCTCTGGCAATATATGAAACGTAGCAGCATTAGCTTCTTTTAGAATGTCTGCTGGCACAGTAATATCATCATTTACTTCCATTATTTCACAATTTTATGAAAAATGTTCACCTCGCGTCAGGTCAATAATTTTCTTAACTACAAATGTTTATATTTACACGAACCATAGCAACGCAACCTGACATCTAAGTTGACTTGCACTTCATACATAACTATAAACTAAAGTAGCTTCTACAAAATTTTTCTGCAGAGTTACTGCAATTTATTGCTGCACAACCAGGCATTTCGCCCCTAACTCTAAAAAGCAATAACATTCGTTTGCATGGTATTTCTCACAAATGCATTTGGTACGATAAATAACAAAAATTACTAGTTTTCAATTCAAAAAAAATTACAGAACATACAAATTTATTAAAATTGAGACTACCTATCTGGTCGTGATTTGAATTGCTTTACTTTGGAGTTTCAAGGTGTTCAGCCCTAAAATCCCACATCAGATATTTTGTCAGAGACAGTTGTATTCCTCTCCATTCAGTGTGTGACACACTTCGGTTTTCACACAAAAAGGCCAAAGTGTCACTATGATGCTCGATAAGGCCAGTGCCAGTTTCTGTTTATGTAGCTACAAGTTAATGATTAATACATGTCTTATAATACTTTGCATTTCATTTAAATACCTTGTTTTTGATTTCTCTGGCAATATATGAAACGTAGCAGCATTAGCTTCTTTTAGAATGTCTGCTGGCACAGTAATATCATCATTTACTTCCATTATTTCACAATTTTATGAAAAATGTTCACCTCGCGTCAGGTCAATAATTTTCTTGACAACTGCAAATGTTTATATTTACACGAACCAAAGCAGCGCAACCTGCCATCTACTTTGATTTGCACTTCATACATAACCATAAACTAAAGTAGCTTCTACAAAATTTTTCTGCAGAGTTACTGCAATTTATTGCTGCACAACCAGGCATTTCGCCCCTAACTCTAAAAAGCAATAACATTCGTTTGCATGGTATTTCTCACAAATGCATTTGGTACGATAAATAACAAAAATTACTAGTTTTCAATTCAAAAAGAATTATAGAACATACAAATTTATTAAAATTGAGACTATATACCTATCTGGTCGTGATTTGAATTGCTTTTCTTTGGAGTTTCAAGGTGTTCAGCCCTAAAATCCCACTGGTCACTGCTAAACCGTCCTCCACTTCAGAATCTTCATGGGGCCGAAATAGAGCGAGTGGTGAAGTGGAAGCAATCGCAGTAAATCCATTCTATGAATATTTGTAACGTTAAATGGAGTTATCACTTATTACGCTTGTAAATATCGAAATATTTTTTTATTTACATTGTGTGTGTGTGTGTTGACTTGTAGAATATTGCAATTTCAACTAAAGTACTGCCTCTAGGATAAAAACTTCAATGACAATGTACTCAAAAGTATCAAACAATTTTTTGTTATTATAATGAAGGTTGTAATATTGCCCCAATTGTCGGGATGTAAAGTACAAGGAACAGATTATATTTCCATATAAATATATATTTCAGTGCTGAAACATCCTGTGTGAAAGAGAAATATACAGCAAATATCTTAGATTTAAGAAACAATAAATAATTGTGACAAATATTTAACTACTTATCTATTTTATTATTTGTTAAAATTTGTATTTTCTCATAATAGGTATATGACCGGAAATATGCTCAATATTTGAAAACAAATATTTTCTTAGCCAGTCAGTATAACCTTAAGCAAATTGTAAATTTAAATAATGTTTGAATTATTAAAAAAAAAAATTAATTTATATTTATCTGCTGGAAATTGTATCCTCTGCAAAGAAATACTATATTACCGGTTTCCACATAGTGGTGAACCGAAACTAAATTAAAATTTGTCACTGGCCGGTATTGATACTTTTGTTTTAAATATTGTTCGTAAATATACAGGGTGGTCCATTTTCGAGCCACATCATTGGGATCTCGGAAACCGTAAGAGAAACAGGATCGGTTAAATTATGGCAAAGTTGCGCAATTTGATAATGCTTATCAAACTGCTGTGTTGCAGTTTGGAAAATAACGAATACTTTCGGAAATATCCGGAAAAAAACAGAAATTTCATAAAATCTTTTATATTTTTTTCTGATGTTATTTGAAAACAAATTACAAAACGAATAATACTTCGCCGCTGCCACTTTTTATGCTCTACAAGATGGCGCTGTCAAACCTAAAATCCGACTTTTCGTCTTCCAGAAACCATCATCAATTTATTTTTTTAAATACAGACCTGGATTTTTTATTTTATTTTTTGTTACTTTTGAACTGCCTAAAAGCCACCACATATTTTGATTTTCCAACGTTTCGATTACAAAAACTGACATTTTCTGTATTTTATAAAAATATTTAATTTGACACTGTTTTTAAAACAAATTATTTTTTTGCATTTTTAATTTATTAGTTAGGTAACAAATAAATAATATGTAAATTTATATTTTACTCCAATAGTTTTCCACTAGTTTTTCTCAAGTTTTTTCTGGTTTAAAGATTATAAAGACAGGTATGCGGGTTTTTGGCCTACCGCGCAAAACTCACACTGTTTGCTGCTAACGTCTCCGTTCTCACATAATTGTATGCGTCTACGAAGCGGGACCTGCTGGACGTTGGACAATTATAATTTTATTATCACACTTTTTGCTAAATGAAAAAAGGTAATATAGGCATAGGTCATAGGTAACTATATGTGAAGAATAATTTTAAATCAGTCCTATTTGCAAACATTAATATCAACAATTCCATGTCTGTATGTAACTACATTATAGCGAGTGCAAGGTTGACAATTAAGGTAACAATAAAAAACTATTCGACCTTGAAATAGTCTTAATGACTGGGAACTAATTATACCAGTGAATAATGGTAAATCTTTTCAGTACAAATAATAAGCCTGTAAATGATGATGACTTTCTTATATAATTATTACATAATCTGCGTTGGATACAGGGTTGAGAATATGTAACATCGTTTCATCACAAAAATTACCAGTATCCTTGTTGTCTGTCTAGTCGATAAAACCTCGAATCTCAAAGGACCCAGGAAGCTGACATATTAAAGGCAAATAACTCAGAAACGTGCAGGAATACTTGGTGCCCTGAAATTCCTATGGGATTCCATTCTGGTGGCGATAACGCTAGTTAAATAATAACAAAGATATATCACATGTATATTACAAGGTATCCCACCTAATGGGGATGGGAAATGGAGAAGACATAAATGTAAATATGTGAGATTAATCTTTCTTGTCTTTACTATTGTAGAAAAAGTGATGAAGGTGTGTCACGGATTAGGTACCTTAATAGTATAATGAACCATTTTTTTCTAGTTAGGGACTCTTGGATTTCATATTCAGCTTTTGGTACCAGAAGGAAGGAAGGAAGAAAGTACCAAATTAAAAACTGCCATCCAAATGCCTTGAAATTAAGATTCACTCTTCACATGTGGGTTTTCCCCGTACCATATATTATTATTATTATTATGAAAAATTTTCAATGAATTCCTGACCGTTAATTTAACCAGTAAAGATCATCTCAGCTTAGATATGATGATTCTATGCATCAGCCATCGACAAAAAAAGCTACATATGAAAATTTTCCTGTTGCTCATTTCTGGATGTTTGACGTCATGTCGAAGACATCTCTGTGTTTGTGTCCTGACTGTTACAGTCCTCCGAGGATCAGTCCTTTCCTCAGATAATTCAGTTTCGAGCACAAAGAACCCATAGCAAATGTATTTCCGCAATTCCAGTACTTGTGCAGTTAATCCTAATTGTTTAATGGTTTTGTGGAAAGACCTTAAAAACTATACATATTGTGTTTCAAAATAAATTAAAATTACGACAATATAATAATTATGTTTTACATAAATTAATCCAAATGCATACATAAACAATACGTAATGTATTATATAAAGGAATAACACAGCTTTTCTTGTTTAGGTACCTAGTTTATAATATTTTTTTTATGTTTGTACTTACATGTTAAACTTAAAAATATCATTAGTATAATTATTATATCACGTTACGTTACTTAGTCTATTGAAAATGATAATTACCAATAGGTAGACATGATTGTTGTTGGCTATAAATAAATATGATTATCTAAGTTCGCACACATGTGGAAGTTATCGAGGTAAAATTTTGTTTAATGCATAGTTGTTACCAACTCCTATTCGTGCAAAAACATTAACAATAGGAAAAATAAAAAATATATAAATTAAAATAGTTAATCCCTGCTTCTCAACTGACCTTCTTCTGAATCAGGAAACTTTGCTACAAATCATCAGCTCCACGAAAGCCTTAGAATGGAGAGTCCTTTCGCATCGGGGGTTAAAGTTAAAAACAAACCAAAAAAAGAAAATGATAGTAATTTTACTTTATATTTTATTTAATGTATTTTACAATAGAAGGAAATAATCTTCCAACAGTCAACAATAATGGACAAACCATCATTCGCTTTAAACCAGGTCAAAATATTACGTAGCGTTTTAATCCAGAATATCTGTATTTCGAATTCTTGGATGATTGCAATATTTTTCAACGGTTCTGTTTATGTTAGTAGTTTTTGTAACAATAATTTTCATTCACCCAAACTGAGCCCCAAACGCTATTTTCGTAACATTTTTCCTACGCAAATCCATACCAATTAAACTGACTAATAGCGATGTAGCTGATTTAATAACTAATGAATTTATATTTTCACAATTAAGCAAGAATGCAGTTACAATAAAGTATTCAAATGGAGGCAAATGTCTCCTACATTACATAAAAAGAACAATATTCCTGCTCTTGAAAACAACCACGTTCATACTGATGAACAGTTAGTGCCACAAATACATTACGCAAAATAGACTCATTGATTGCAATAACAGTGATATTTTTTCTTTTAATTTTAAGAAACTACCTATACCAAAAAGGAATACCTTTTGTGAACCAGTTTTTAGTTATTGACCTTTATCAACACGAAGCAGATAAATTAGTAAAGTAGATATTTACCACATTACATACTAAATACATTTGCAGCAGATGAAACAAACGAATTGTATATGACACAACAAATAAAATCTAAAATAGGTACTATGACAAATATATACATAGCAATTTCTCAAGATAAATGATTTCAGGGTTTGTTTAAAACAATAGTAGTTGTTTTATAGGGAGATTATTGCGAATGTTTAGATCAATTGAATTTTTTTCTAACTTTGATAACCTAATTGAGATTTAAATCACCAGATCTTGTTGTAGGCCATTTTCTAAACACAAAAAATTCGCCAAAGTTCTAACTTCTTTGACTCAATACCGATTTTGAGAATTTTTTTTTTAAATTTCGGAAAATGTTTATAGGTGAGAAGGTGTGCTTTTTTTTCAATTGTTATTAACAAATAAGTGTTTTTTAATACACTCTTAATTAAAAAATGTGTAACTCTTTTATTTATTTAAACATTTGCCTTAAATTTGGTAACATAATGTTCTTAGGGTCACAGATAACGAATCTGGCCCCAAAATCAATCTAAAAACAAAATGGCGTCTACAAAATGGCGTCGAATAAGTATCTAATTTTTTTTTCTTTTTCTTATTATGTTTATCAGACTTTTGGGGGTTTTTGGGGTCGCTGATTACGAATTTGCCATTAAAACTAAAAATAAAACGGCGAGTTAAAAATGGCGGAAAAGGGTCAATTTGTTTTATTGGGATTTTATTTCTTATACCGGGTGACAGCTACAATTACAAACCGAAAAAAACCTATTTATGTGAATCACAGCCACCTAATTCCCATTTTAAAAAATTAAATAAAAAGTATTTAGTTATTTCCAAAAAAAATCCAAAAAGGCACTATTATACGTAGAATGATCCGCTGGTTTAAAAAATGTCAAAAAAAACTAGGATGTTCCATTTGAAAATCATAAATTCTGGTTAATTCTGGTCAAACCGGAAATACTTTGAAATTCAAAATTATCCAAAAAAATGTATAATATTGTCTTATTCACATCTCTCAAATTTTAAATTTTTATCTGGCTAACGGGCTACGTACCCAAAGCCAATAATTAAAAAAAAAAAAAAAATTATCAGAAGAAGAAAAGAAATTACAGGTGTTCCCACTTTTAGTTGTAATCCGATATCGGGTTTTTTGGGTTTAATCATTTGTTTCCACCATTTTTCAGGCACCGTTTTCCATTTTTTGATAAATTGTAAGATAGAATTTGAGATCAGCGACCCAAGAAACCCTTATACCGGGTAAAAACTAAAGTGGTGTAATTTCTGTTCTACATCAGATAAAAATTTGAAATTTGGAGAACGTGAATTAGAAAATATTACACATTTTTCAGGTTAATTTTGAATTTCAAAGTACTTCCGATTTGACCGGAATTGACCACAACTTTTGATTTTCAAGTGAAATATCATGTTTTCTTTTTTGAAATTTTTGAGACCAGCGGATCATTTTACGTAGGTACCTATAATAGTGCCTTTTTGGATTCGTTTTTTGGAACTATTTTTTTTTAAATTTTTACAAACATGATTAGATGGTTGTAATTCACATAAATGGCTTTTGTTTTGGTTTGTAATTGTAGTTGTTACCTGGTATAAGAAATAAAATACCAATAAAAAAAATTTACCATTTTCCGCCATTTTGGATCAGCCTTTTTTTATTTTATTTTAGTTTCAATGTCAAAATCGTAATTAGCGACCCCAAAAACCCTGTAATATGTACTAAATATAATTTAAAAAAAAAAAAAAATAGACATTCGACGCCATTTTATAAACGACATATTGTTTTTAGACCGATTTTGAGGCCAGATTCGTAATCTGTGACTCCAAAAACCTTATGTAATCAAATTTCAGCCAATTGTTTAAATAGTAAAAGAGTTATACGTTTTTTAATTAAGAGTGTATTAAAAAAAAACACTTATTTGTTAATAACAATGGAGAAAATCAAAAGCACATCTTCTCACCTACTGGAAACTTTTCTACAAACTTTTTCTGAAATTAAAAAAAAATTATCAAAATTGGTTTTGCGTCAACGAAGTTAGAACTTTTTTCTTTAGTAAATGAACCATCGAGTAATTATGAGAAAAGTAATCATTAATATATCTGTGAATATGAATTAAAGTATGGTAGATAAAACACAAAGAAGCGACGTTATGCATTATAAATGCATTAATATAAATAAAGAATGACAATGCTCCCTGATTCCAATATCTATTATTATTCTTACCACTTTTTATTGAAGCCGAAAAGTTTGGGCATATAAATTTTCCCAGAATATAGTTAAATCAGGATGAAATAAAGAGTTTAAGACTTTATTATTCTACTCGACCAGTTCAGTTAATCATCCAGTACAATAGCCAGTAATTTAGCATTGAGTAATACTGGAGTGTGAAGGAAAAATAATTTCATATGTTTTCTGCTGATTCAATTTGAGTCAATTAATGGTAAATCAATCTTCATCTGGTTCCTGCATTATATGTTTTTTAGTTCACACTGTGGTTTACATCGTTAAATTCAGACCGTTTGCAGTTGATAACAACGTACTGTGATCTTAAGATGATTTAAAAAGTTTAAGAGGAAAACTTCTTACACCATAAATATTCGTCTGATCTGATAATCTGTCATGCGTTACACTGTCAAACTAAAGGCTTTGGTAAGATCACATATTGTGATAACTGAATCTTCCTCAAGGCCTTGTACTATTTTTGATACAATCCTTATTATAGCCTTGGTTGTGAAACAATTGCCCCTAAAGCCAAATTGGAAAACATACTGGGTAAGTATTTATTAATATTTCAATCAAATATAAGGATGATGGATAGGCCTGTAATTGTCCATAAGTTGTGGATTGCCTTTTTTAAATTACGGTGTAACTTAAGAACTTTTCAAAGCATCAGAAACAACACCTTGGCCAAAATTTTTTATTTATTCTAATATTGAAAGGGAAGGTATGTATGCAAGAATATCCGAATTCTTTAATGATTTGACTATTTAATTCGTGAATTTCACTTCCTGTTGTGATACTGGTTGAAGCTAGAAGGATTTAGTAGATTTGGTTCACTGCTTAATACGTCAAAAACGCTCCAATAATTAATATCAGGCACTGACGATATTATATTTTCCGCAATGGTGGAAAAATGTTTATTAAAATTATCTTGCAGTAAGTTGGAGTGGATTTACTTAAAATTAGATTTAATTTCCTTCAAAATTGACAAGTTTTCAACTGAAGAATAGAAAACCAATAAATGGAATCATTTACTTACTGTAGCGAAAGGTCGGACTTGGCAATATATTGAAATAGAGGAATTCAAAGAACAGATGTAAATATTTAATATAGTAATACCACAGATTACAGTAATCTGTGGTAATACTACTATTCCAGCCCTTTCCTCCATTCCATAAAATGAATAACATTCCTTCTCTGAAGAACAGTATGGAAACAAAATAAATAGTTAGTTGACTGGGAGCCATTATTTTAATGGTTGTACTTCCTCTGGGCAATGTATGCTGTTTCGGATGAAGAAGAATCCATTGAGGGGCATCGATATTTTTGCAATTGCAGAAGTAGTTCTTTATTGAACTAAAAATAATTTGCTTGATCAAAAGAAACATCCAGTCCTCCTTCTCTATATACACTCTTAAGTATAATTACTTTCAAGTGTTTAAATAGTTGTGGATCAATTTCCCCTTGATGTTTCTTAACGAAAACAATAACAAAATGGTGTTTAGAAGGAGAACATGTAAATCTTACAATTTATTGTTAATAATTACAAGTGAGATTAGTAGAACATATTTTTTTTAATGGAAAAACTAGACAAATGTATTAAGTGTATAAAATTTAATTATATTTTTTTTGTTCTGATAGTCTACAGTTCCAAGAAAAAAAGTTAAATAAAATTAGATTTGGAAACAACGTATGTTAAAGAAACAACTTTGACGTACTTTATCCACACGTGAAGTTATTAACAAACCGAATCACGTAGATTCTAAGAATCGACAATGGAAATGGGTGTTTAAAAAATATTTTACTATATTTACTGGGTGTCCATAAGATAATATGTCTCCACAATTTTTTATATATTTCCAGATGAAAAAATGAAAATTGGAGAATGTGCAACGAACATCAAAAACAATTTTTGAAGTATCTACTAATTTATTCATTCTGATATAAAAGGATGGAATATTAATTTTCATATTTTAAACGACATCTCCTTAGATATTCTGAAATGTGATTGCGTCGTTCACCAAAATCGGCTATGAAAATCACATTTACATGAATACAAATGTCACATTTTAGTAACAAACTCTCCCATCGTATTAGCTGATTGTAGAAAAGTTTTCGAGCAGGTTCTCTTCCACGTGGAATATTTTAAATTCTTGATGTATCGACCATCTTCTTCTTAAGTGAAGTTTCTCCATCAAGTAAGTAGTTTGTACTGTTTGAGAATAGTTACTACTGAATAGAATTAAAAATAGTCTTCTACCTTCTAAATTCAAATTTTAACCTCAGTATTACTTAGACGAACGTTGAATATATTGCCTTCAAGTAAATGTGATTTCCATAACCATTTTTGGTACACAAAACAATTGACAATATTAGCACCATTTTGAAATCAATTATCAATATTCAAAAACCAGTGTTGAGAATGTTAATTCATTGTATCTTTATCCCAAACGCATTCTCCAAATTTTGATATTTATCTCATATGAATATTTCAAGGATGTGATTGTGTTCACCCGATACATTTTTACATGCCACCGACCACCGTAACGAACATTTTCAGTATGTTCTGTTTGACCCAAAGTTAGTCATTCATTCTAATATTTCTACTGCTTTTTACACTAAACGGTTATAATGGAATTGTGTGTATTTATAATTGTACCCGAACACCGATATGGTAACCGATACGCCAATGACAGAGTATGACTTAGTAAAGCACTTTATAAAGAGATAACTGATGTTGCATATTATGCAGTTTTAAACCTAAGGTATTGTTAAACTGCTACGTTAGTGTGATAGTGAGAAAAACGTGTGAGTACTGAAGCATTCGCTATTGCCTATCATAATTTAAGTGTATTGCCTGTGAACTACCTATAAATGATATGTGTTGAGAAAATAGTTTATTTGTGATGGGTATGTTTTTTGTTACTATTTAGATTTGATTGAATACGTTATTTTCTGATGGATATTTTAGACTGGTATCAAATTTTGTTATACGTCCAAAATCAAAGTCTTTCCATTTTTGCTATGCAGAGGTAAAACATTTGTGAAGTATGAGATTCAAAGGAAATGGTCGAAAAACTTATAGTTATTGTATTTGTAAATAAATTAAAGTCACAAACGAAAGCTAAGGAAATAAAATTATAGCGATTTATTTTTCTCAGATATATCTGTTTATTCATTTGAAGAAATGTTAATGTTAAAGGACTTTCATATATTTTTTGGGATCTGCACCAAAACTATTAATTATTTTGAGCAAACCTGTGTGTTCGTGATTTGTCAATGAAAAAGTTAGAAACTTTTTTTATAAACTCCATGTGACAATAATAATGTTAACATACGAATACGTGTTTGAAATTTAAACAATATGCAATAATTTCTTTTTACCACATGCAAATTAATTATATTAAAAAATATTAATTAATATAATTTGAAGATTGTAACTTTTGTTAAACAAATCAAAATAAAATAATATTTTCATTTGAAAAACTGAATCTGTTTCCGTTTTAGAAATGTTTTAGTATGGGACCCCCTCTTAACTTCTTATTTTTTGAGATAGAAAAAAATTTTTTCGAATAAAAGTTTTAGGGCATTCTGAGAATTTTTTTACAATTATATACATTAGTATACAGGGTGCCTCATAAAAGCGGCACAAAGTAACCCTATGGTTTTTTTAAATGGAACACCCTGTGTATTTTTGTAAATTATGAAAGTCCTCGTTTTCTTGATTTCAAACATGTATACCTAATATCTTGACGTTTACTATTATATCTATGCATAATTATTATTAGTTAGATCAATATTTCAGTTTTGCAATAAACGAAAACAGTACAATTTTTTATAAATAACAAGATTCTATACATAATAAAGATTAATAAACTATTGTAATAAATTTGAAAATTTATTACAATAGTGTGTCTGTCCCCCATTTTTGTTTTTCATTCGATTTTTATGAAAATGGAAGCCGCTGTATATTGAAAGTGGCCGCAGTAAATGTCAACATACATTTTTGAAATCAAGAAAACGAGGACTTTCATAATATTCAAAAATATACAGTGTTCTATTTAAAAAAACATATATTTGGTATGTTCGGCTTTTATGAGGCACCCCATGTATACAATTACATATGGTAGCAAAAAAATTCATAGAATGCCCTAATACTTCTGTTTGAAAACATTTTTTTTTCTCAAAAAATAACGAAGTTAAGGGCTTCCACTTATAATCAATAACCCTGTACAAAACACGTAAGATTATTTATTTACGTTATAACCATAACTATAACAAAGAAATGTTGATATTTATATTATAAAATGTTAATTTATTTGCGCTACTCTTTTAACATATTGTAAAACTACGTTTTACAGTAATCTAAAAATCAGTTGGATAAACATTCATTTTCGCCTTGTAATAAATAGCATTGTTTAAATTTAAACAATGGTAATATTATAGCTATGATTTAGTTTGGCTTTTATTTCCGTTAATCTGTGTCAAATCCTATTTGTTTCCATCTCCTACAAGCCCTCTTTGTAATTCATTATTTTGAATTTGGTTCTTCCCAATAATTGAATTCACTCAGCTTTGCATTTAAACATATTGGTTACTCTTCCACATAATGTTTATCACCGATTATTATAAATACTCTAAGCTTTTGGTAAACGTTACATTGAAATATTTTCCAATTCTTTGATACATACATTACAGTTAATTACTAATGTATTGTATAATGTTAAAGCTATATAATAGTCTTTATTACTCATCGTCACATTTAGTTAAGCTATATTAGTTATACCTAATAGGTAATAGGAAACGTATCTAAAACGTACATTATATAAAAACAATTATTTTTAACATCACTTTTAATTCATCAATACCATAAAATGCATTCGTCGTCAGCAATTTTTATATTTCTTTAAAAGAACATAGATTCACATCTTTGAATGATTAGGAACATTGTTAAACAAAATAAAACAATTATAGTGCAAATGCTAAATTTCATTCAAATTATATAGTCATCGAGAGACAAAAATTGTATCTTCATCCAACGAACCTCGTGGTATTAACCTAAATGCTGTAACGAAGTGATTTTTCCAGTCAAGGAATGTCCGTTTTTGCTTTAAATATTACCGTCACTTGGCTTGGGTACACCCTGCCGCCGCTTTTTAGTAAGTCCTGTTTTAGTTAAGTTAGTATTGAGTTGTAAAAAAGTCCGCTGGTAAACAAGCAGTCAAGTAATTAATTGATTAATTTTCCATAATTAATAATAATAATAATAATAAATACACCACATGTAATTACATTCTCCGTATAATTAAAATCCGTGAATTATTATAAATCATTACCGAGTCGGAAACAAAAATCATTAGTTACTAAAACCGGTTAAAATATTAATCCGTGTCCGTCTTAATCCGTTTCTTTTTGCAATATAGTCTAGAAATTGCAAGCAACCCATTTCCGGTTATTGATGCTCCGAGTCAATGTTGCTAATTACATAATACGCTCGACCGCCGCAAATAACGTGGTGAGTACGAGTCTTTCGTTTGAAGTCAGTACGCCCCTTTAACGCAAGGCTGGTAAACTCTAAAGGTTACCCCATCTGAACCTGACCTACTCAACATACGCCTCTCGGCGACCGCAGGCCGGGATCGTCGTTCTTTGTTCTACAACAGCAGAGCAGTATTAGTGTCTCTTTTTAAGCATATAGAATCGCGGTCGCCAGCTCTTCCTCACCCCGCATTTTCCTCGCCTTAATGCTGCTCATTGAGACAACCTGTACAAAGTCTATAAGCCTTGCCTTTAACGTGCCATCTGGATACGTCATAAAAATAATAAACCGCCGGAGATCAGTCCAGTCCGGTTCAGTTCCAGATCAATCCGAAGCAGTCCGCATCAATCCGAAACTGTCACCGTTTTCACTTCCTTCCGTAACCGCCGCTCCGAATTATATTAATAAATTATCTTGAAAATAATATTGGTAAGAGTACACCGTGGTCCGCTACTATCCGTCCGTACCGCCTTCAGGTAAGTATAGATATTCAGAGATCTTATTGTTAGTGAGTACCGCTGTATTATACCACTAAATCAAACTAGAGCTAATTAGTAATTCCTCCGTTGGTCTTTTGTTTAATAAAATATGCATCGGCTGGTTAGATTTGCTCGCTCGGGCAATCTTTAAAGCTTCAATGCATAAAGTTTTACCGGAAAACTTAACTTACGAAAAATAGTCATTGGTAAATAGCTCTACGTTTGTGGCAGTAGTTCACCGTATTATAAGCAATTTCAGAAAAGCGGGAGGACTTGCAAATTTTTATATAGGAACAGCAAGTCCCAGAAAAAAAATTCTTTATTTGAGTACCTTGTCATTTCCAAAGATATATAATCTCGTATATTATCCAAAAGTGGTTAATCAAGTATTTAAGTCCTAAAGAAGAGGATGGGTAACAAAAAATAATATTTTGAAGCCGACAATAATATTATTACTACTCGCTCCTGTGATTATGATTTCTAGCAACTGCACAAAATCGAATGGTTCTCCAGTTCGTAGCCATCTCCATGGAAGATCTTGTTCAATGGCACACCAAATGAAGATTTTTATTGGAATACCGGAATAGGTAATCAATATAGAACAAGATGACCGATGAAATTAATCCACTGGATTTTTTATGACAAAATATGAATTCTGATGTTGAGCAGGAAACTGAACAAATACAAAGATTTAGAAGAACTGCTCGAAGTTGAGGACCATGAAGAGGAAGAGACAAAATTATTTATCTTTCCACAATCTTTAAAACTCCATGTGTTAGACCTATGGGTATAGGGACGAAAGACTAGAAGCTTTTTTCCTCGCTCCAGATAATTTCATTAGACCAATAGATTCCGAAATATTTGCGAAAAACTAATTTCCTTGTCCTTAGATCTGTTATAACATTTTAAGCGTTCGTAGAAGCAATGGGAACTTTCATTATGTTATTCATAAGGACTAAATAGAGGTATACACAAAACTTCAGCTGACTTATACTTTATCACATCCCACATATTTCACCTTTTCATCTAAATTAACTGGACTAATAATAATGTACCATATCAGTTTCCTCATATTACTTATTTTGTAACTGTTTTATCTGATATAACGAAACTGTTATACGAGTCGCAATAGTGGATACCGTTAAGGTTGGTATCTAATTATGATTAAACTACTGTAATCTAATAGGAATTTCACATTTGCAATTTACAATTACTTTATATTACTAATTGTAAGTAATGCAATTTCTGCTCATGGAAACCTTGATCTACAAATTGTTCAACACACCAAAGTATTGAATAAAGTTGTCAAGGCCGCATTTTTATCTGACAGCCGACCTAAATTTTCAATAGCCGTAACTACGTTATGATAAAATAAAATTAAATCGGTTGTGTAAAGATAAAATTTTATTTTCAGGTGATATGACAATAAGTACAAAATCGACGACAATCCTCGTAGAAGAGTATTTGCATTTGCAAAGCAAGCGCATTGCATCTAAAATCGTGGATATCGACAGCTTTGTGATGGTCATCAAATTCTGAACAACTTTCAAAATTTCCATTCGTCATGCGTCATGTTTCGTATAAGCGCGATTACTCAAAAGCGGAAAGGCGGATCATATTGAAATTTGGACTGTAAATGTTGATTTAAGAAAAACCCAATTGTTTTGCTTAAATAAATTACTACAAAAAATATACATTTGGCTCTCTATTTATATTGTTATTATTGGTGATTTTGTATGTACTTTGCGTCCCAAAAGGCTTTTTTGCGGGAGGGTTGCGGCGCGTGGTGTCGCATTTTATAGACGTTTTCGTGTCCAGAAAATCTGTTAGGCTATACGATTCAATACCACCGTGTCGGATGGATTTGTAAAATATGCGAAATTAAAAAGAGATACGAGAACAATGGCCGCCGATAGAAATTTTCAAATTTTACCCCAACTTTAAATTTTTCGTTAACTTCAAAATTACACTTTTTAGTTCGCTCTTGCTGCCTTCGAAATCGCAGCTGGACCTCGCCATTCACGATGTACTTCCAAGTTGAACCTTCAAGCTTGGATTTCGTGCCAGAACGGCGGGCCGGGGCGGCGCTTTTTTGTTTCGAAATAGCGTTTGAAGTTTTCGTATTTTCGCAATTTCATCAATTTTTCGACACGCGTCCGGTCCGAGCGTGACAAACGGCGTATTTTTTTCTGAAACCTAGATGAAATTTAGAAAATCGCCGTTGCAAATCGTTTTTCTCGATTTTGCTTCCCAAGAAAGTTATGATTTTTTGAAAAAGGGCGATTTTGTTCTTTCTTAATTCTAAGACAGAGCTGATGATTTGTAGAATGATTTCCAAGTTTTCTTTAGCGTAAATAGAATTCAGGCCAACAAAGTTGACTTCACTTCAGAATTAAAACCACGATGGTCGAAAAAAATAATAAACAACATTCTTGATTAAATAGTTTTCTTTCGGTGATTTGCGTTGCAACATACTTTTAATTAATTCACAAAATGTATGGAAAACTTAGGAGTTCCTCTACTTAGAGTAGATATACATACGATGCTAGAATATACAGCACTAACTATAAAATTGCTACTTATTTAATTAATATGTATATAATAATAATATTCTGAATTTTACAATTACGAAACATATAGATTTTTACGACTACAAATATATAATTTATCACAGTAATAACATTAACTATAAAAATTGAAATTAACAACTTAAAAGCAATAATAATTTTTAACGTCATTTCAAACTCTAAACACGTAATTAGTTGTTCCTTTAATATCCGCAATTTTCATTGGAAAATAAAGAACTCTGTTTTATTTGAGGAGATTTCCAAAAATATTTCTGGATAAACTAGTGCTATAGTTACTTATATTCTTAGAGTATCTTTTGTAGCTGTTCTCAAACAAAACGCAATCCTTACACTTATGAATAATACATGGCATCCTGCTGAGAACCACAAAATAATTCAGCAGCTCAGCTTATAATTTTTTTAAGTGATGATTCATAAGGTTTACAAACTGTTTTATGTTTACACTCTAATGATAATGTTAACAGGTTTGTCAATTTCATCAAACTGAACTGTGAATTGTCCATCCAGCCATTGTGGATTTTCTATCATTCTAATTGTATGGAAGTATGAATACACTCATCATCAGCATATAGTCAGGAAAAAGTTCAACAAGAAAGTCAATGATCGTTTACAAAGAAAATAGGAATGCAGAATGTAGGAAAATAGACCATTGAAGAAGAGCTAAAGATGAGTCCTTCTAAAATCAACATTGTTCCATTTAGAAAAGGGAAACTTAGCTGGTATAGCTCAGATGTCAGGTGAAGTCTTTGACTTTGAGTTATTGTCAAGTTTACCTGGAACCAGCATCTGGATGTGATTCAATAGCAATACCAAAACGTGCAGACTAACTCCCGCTGATGGATCAGAAATCAAGAAATGTATTGAAACCTTAAAAATAAAAGAGCCCCAGTCAAAGATCATCTAGAAGCAAAATTATTAAAAGATATAGAACCAGATTTAACAAAACCTCTCTCACACATATATAGTATTTCTTTTATTACGCCAATTGTTGAAAGCGGAAATAAGACATTGTGTAAATTTACAAACCAATTTCCCCCATCTCGAACATTTATAAAATACTAGAAAAACTTTAAAAACTAAAATTTCTAACTTGAATTTCGAGAAAAAAGTCCAGAATTGATGCAATGAAAACCTCATCTCTCATACTTCTCTTATTTGCTTATACTTAGACCTACTAAAGGCGTTCAACACACTATCTCATTACCAGTTTCTCAAAAATCTGGAAGAAATTGTTTTCAGAGGCGTTGCTTTAAAGCTGCTTAAAATCTGTCTAAAAAATAGAAAGCGATTGTTTAAATGTTAATTGTGGCATTTCATAAATTATTTCTCTTCCCTTTCTTTTTTGGGATTTATTACCACATTTCTTGAGATTTCTATCCAAAAAAGTTGATTTATCTAAAAAATATTCAAATTAACCAGTAGAGGTTTTAAACTGGTTAATTTGAATATTTTTTAGATAAATCAACTTTTTTTGGATAGGAATCTCAAGAAATGTGGTAATAAATCCCAAAAGAGAAAATAATTTAGAAAGCGATATGTCAAAATAGATCAAACCTAGTGAACCTAGAATTATAGAGCTGTACCCCAAGGTACAGTTTTGGACCCAATGGTATTTACTATATGTATATTAACAAATAATACAAATCCATAAAAGAGAAAAATATCTTGTGCTGACGATATCACTCTTTTTTATTCTATGACTACCTGGAATTGTCTGAAGAATTGTGTAGAGGAAGACCTAAGCGAAAATAAAAAACAATTCAATAATAATTTTTTAACCATAATGTCCATAACTTTGTTCGTATCATTTACATCATACCATACAGATCATAACAGCAACTTCGAAATCGCATTTAAGGATAGAATGAAGTATCTTGGAGTCTTAATTGACACATTGATATATTCAAACTGGAAATATATAAATCAACAGTACAAAAATTTCGAGGAAGAAATGGAAGCCCGTTTTAAAAAATGAATAGCTAAGCACCATCTACAGAGCGTTAGTTGAATCCATTAAACATTATGCAATAATAAAATGGAGTTGTGCTGCGAAACTACTGAAAATGAAAATATCCAAAAAATATTATAAAAATAATCTTTAGAAAAAATAGTTGTTACCCGACCAATCAGTTATTTATAGAAACGAAATTATTGGACATCAGACAAATGTGCTGTTATAACATAACTAATACATCAATATCAAACTACGAACGAGACTATTGAGCACAATTATAATACTAGGACTAAAACAAAACAAAAAATAGGAATCCTCAGAATGCAAAAATCTATTGACCAAAGATTCTCTAAATATCAGGAAGGAAAAAATCTATAGAGACATTTATGTGACTAATCTTTTTCAAAGCACCATTACGGAGATCAGATATCCGTAATAATTTTTGTTTTCCAACAAAACGATATAATAGCTTATACCACATGACAAACATATTATTATTATTATTATCACTTCTCATTAAATTTCTAAACACTGCCAATGAGTTGCTATTACGAATAATAAACATTTATTTATATCGACATAAAGAAATCGGTATCTCCTAAAATGCGTCCAGAGGTCAAGTACAGAGATAGTATTTGTTTGGTTTCTATTTTATGGAAACATAATACCTTAAATGTATTTGTTAGTGGAGGCAGTGATTTAGTATCGTTCTACACTTTTGGGGATGTAAATTACAACGTGAGTAAATACTAGTGACACCCATTTTATAGGCAATTAAAAAAAATTAAGTGATTTTATTTATGGTTGTGTCTTTACTTTAGATAATCTTAAGGGAATTGTATGATTTTTGTATACTACAGTGCATTGTGTGATGGTGGAGAAGGGTAGTGTGTTCATATGTAACAATTAGATTTGGAAGAATAGGATAAATAATAGTTGAAACTCAACACACTTGTAGATATTATCTTCAACGCAGAGAGGAAATCAAAATTTGACAAATTTTGCGCCACGGTAGGAAATATGGGTAGAAATGTATTTTATGGGACTTGATCCACTCATATACAATACCCCTAAGGTGAAGGAATGAATTCAAAACCGGACAAATTTTGTCATGGACATACAAAATAGGAACTATAGCTAAAAACAAATAAAACCTGATAAATTTTATACCGAGGGTGATTTTATTGCTTCCAAGACAAAAGGGTATTCAAAACCCAACAAGTTAAGTGCAGTTAGGGAAATAACAGTCCATTAAAAAGAATGGAATGAATGTTTTACAAAAACTTGAATGCTTGATTTGCGGCAACCCATAATTTTTATTCCAGACTAGTATTTGGTAAATGAACGTGCACGCTTTAATGAATAGTAAAGACTTTGACCCACAATTGCATTATTTTAATGTGCACCATATTGAAATTCGTCGCCCGATTATCAATTTAAATAAATCTAAGGTTCCACTAGACTAGGCCCATTATTAAACGGTTTTAGCTATAAAATACCAAGTGGAATGAATAAATCATAAGATGTTATCGATTTAAAACAAAAACGGCATCTCATATTTTTATCTAACAGATCTTAATAAAAATTATTGTGAACGGCTTTTACTGACAGAAATATAAAATCTACTGATGATTTTATTTAGATTATTTAAAAAGTGCAAAACCTGTATATACATATAAAAACTTACAATTAAATTGCAGACAAATCAAGAAGTTAACTCTTGTTTGAGAACGTTAAGCAGATAGATAGAGTCATTAATAGTTTTTACTTCCGTTTCCTAGAAAATAATAAAATATTCTTTTAGTGATAAAATGTCAACTGATCAAGAAGAGAAACCAATAAAGGCTGTTATTAACTTGGAGGATCCATCGGAGGAGTTACTCCAGTGGGCTAAGGATAATATCAACGAAGACCCAGATAAGAAGGATCAAGTCGTATCAGAATTCCGAGACCTAATTTTTGGTAAGTCTCATGTTATAAATGCATTATCTGGTATCATGTTTCTTATGGAATGGAACTCAAATTCTAAAATCATTAACCTACAAGTCTATATTTTTAAATTTTCGCAATTTGGCAATGGAAGTAAAATCAATCAATTAAAATCAATAGATAGGTATATAAGAAATATGAATAAAATATTTTTCAGTAATCTAAGACAAAATTAAACTTAAATATTTCAAATATAAATGTTTAATAAAGTAACAAGTGTAATGGCGCCTATTTATTACCGTGCTTTCGGTCAATATACTTACGTAATCTTTTTATACGGAAATCTCGGGCGCCAGTCCTTTAATTTTTAAGTGCAAAGAACTACACTGTTTGGCTCTCCTAATTGGGAGAACAATCCTGAACAGCGAAACAGCGGAGATACGGAATAGCCAGAGGTCGGAGCTGGAGATCTATCTAATGGATTTCGACCATGCTGCTCAAACGTGTTAATCAGAAATAAATGACAGAAATAATAACTCGTGAATTTTACATCTTTAAAATAACGTATTTTTTCAGCAATATTTGGAAACAGATTAATTTACTCTAAAACCTCCACGACTGTACAGTCGAGTGTGTATAAAACTATTTCAAAATGATTAAAAACAAGTCAAGCTGGCAATCAAGGGTCTTTACGCGATTTTACGGCGGAATTTTCGGATACGTTGGATTAATATATTACTGTGTACGACAAGCAAACGGACCTTTCCAATAGGATGTATTATAAACGGCAGGCAATCGGTTAGCTATAGATATTAACGTATTTGACTGATAATTGAAAATACGGCGAACTACTGCCACAAACGTAGAGCTATTTTTTGAACGGTTATTTTATTTACAGTCTAGTTCTAGTCACCCTGGTCCATTGACACATCACAGATCACCCGAGCGAGAAAATCTAATCAGTGGATGCACATTTAGGAATGACTTTTCTAATTACAGTGGGTTTTCCGGAAACCCTTGTACATGGAAACCTCTCAGATCACCAGAGCGAGAAAATCTGATCAGTTGGTGTACAATTTATGCAATAATAAAAAGAATAAACCAACGGAGGTATTATGAATTAGATCTAGTTTACTTTGGTAGCAATATACGGCGATACTCACGGAAAATAAGACCTCTCAATATCTATATATACTTAACTGAAGGCAGCACCTGCAGAACGTAGCAGGTTACGGTGAATTCTTACCAATATTAAGTCACATTATGTTCAAAGAAATTTACTAGATAGATAGATAGATAGAAACATTTTATATCCCACAGTATATATCTTACACACTTAATAATAATAACAATAAAATTAAATAACTATATCTTATAATATTCATAATTCCCATTATTAAAATAAAGAAAAAGAAAACAAGATATATACTTTTAGCTCCCTGAGCTTTAGAGAAAATACTATTAAAACTCGGAGCGGCGGTACGGAAATATGGACGGCTTCGGATTGATCTTCAATTGCTGGCGGTAAATCGGATCTGCTGTGGACTGGAGTGCTTTTTGGATTTTTATCACCTTTCTGACGTAGCTATATGTCGTGTTAAAAGAGGGGCGGTCACCGACTTTAAACGACGGACTCGGATTCACAACCCGGCGTAACTTGCAGAGGTCCAGCGGATTATGCAATTAGGCGCATCAACTCAGAACGTATATAACCGGGAATCAGTTACTTGTAATTTCTATACTATGTTGCAAAAAGAAACGGATTAAAATGGATAAGGATTAACATTTTTAGTAACGAATGATTTTTATTTCCGACTCGGCCATTATTTATAATAATTCTCGGATTTTAATTATACGGGGGATTGTCGAAAATTAATCAATTAATTACTTGATTGCTTGTTTACCAGCAGACTTTTTAACAACTCATTAATAACTTAACTAGAACAGAACTTAATTACTAAAAACAGCGGCAGGGTGTACACAAGTAATGGTAATATTTAAAGCAAAAATGAACATTCCTTGATTGGAAAAATCACTTCGTTACACCAGTAGTTACGGGAATAACGTGAACTTTGTAAATGAGTTTTAATATTTTCAGGGTCGAAGTGCATGTTTCTTCTTGAAAATCAATATCGGAGAAGGACCTCTACCTCGAAAAATCGAAAAATCTCCTACTGAATATACATTTTGATTCATGATCAAGAGGCAAGATCTGAGCAAAGTCCCAGGTATTGTTGGGGATTATCTCCACTATTCACGGGTATTAGGTGTGTCCGTTGTCTTTAGATGCGGATATCCACTCGCACAACGTTAGTTTCGCGTATTGTTCTATTCGTGGTATTATTTAAAATATTCAATAAAAAATTCATAGCATATGCGACATAATATGCATGTCTTAACGAAGATAAAAAAGCATTAGATATAGAACTGTTACCTTAAATTTTTATACCTACATAAATTAATGTGTACTTTCAGCCAGAGGGGAATGCACACCGCATCGCACTGATGATGAATTTTTACTGAAATTTTTACGAGCACGTCACTTCATCATTCAAAAAGCACACAGACTGGTAAGTAATAAAACTTTGATGTGATCCATCTTTTCCCTTATAAGAATTTTTTTAAATAATTACTACCACAGACAAATTATGCATATTTTCGAAGTAGTCTTTTTATATAAGAAAAAGTATTGCCAAAATATCCTTGAGAGACCCCAATACTTTCAACTGTATAAACAACTGTACTAATTATAAACCACTTGATTTGTTGCTAAATAGAAAATGAGGAGGTAAGTTGTTATATTTGGGGAGACTGACGACTGTCGGTTTCTTATTATCTCCATCTTCTATTGCTTAACCTTATAGTAAGGTTAAGGAATTTATCTCTCCTTTCGGAAACACCTCAGTGCTGAAACTGCTGAAGACTTCATACCTCAGCTGCTTCCAATCTTCTTCCTCTTCAAAAAATAATAAGATATTCCACATCCTTTGTTTTCTGACCTGAAATACTACCCAATCTTCTCAATATTAGATTGAAGACTAGACCGAACATATAGTTTTTAGTGGCAATAAGTAAAACCAATCTAAACATGAGGCAACAGAGACGAAGGCATTTTTTTAAATTTTAATTCAGGAGAATGAACGCGAATGCGCGTTTGATATTATTTTAATAAGCAAATTGAAACCTGACTCGGAAAGCTCGTGAAAGAACGCACGTGAAAAAATGACAAGCAACTGTTCGTTCTTGGCATTAAAGTTAATATTTATCTTGAAGGATAAACTTTCTTTTAATTTTTCAATACTCGCACTAAGATTGATGAATTGTTCAACGCATTCAATACCAATGAATGGAAAATTGCAAGCAGCATTTGTCTTGACATTTAATAAAATGATTAATGATACATTTTTAGCTTTGGAAACATCCGTTCCCATTGCCGTTTAATCCTCGCGGTGTGGATATTGCGTACTATGTTGATAATATAAAAAAATATGAAAACGTTACGACTGTTTTCATAAATGTTGTTGCCTATTAGTGATAATGTGCAGTATTCAAGATTGCTTATCTGTTAACCTTATTTATAAATAATAGGCAAAGAAAGTAAACTTTGAACTATAAAAGTGACGAACAAGATTTATTTAAACAAAGATATTGTTATCTAAGGACAGTAATGACTTGAGCTAGTCACGCTGGGGTCGATAATCGATCACTATGATCAAGGCAATAAAAGGAATGATGTACTCACGTTATAGGGTAGCCACAAGAAAAATTTGAGTCAAAGTATTTCAGAAAGATCAAACAACTTTATCATTTTCTCATTTGTGTGGTGAAAGTAGTAATTGAGATCATCGACAATGAAAACTGGAGATTCTATGATCCAAAATAAGGCAAAAATTGTTAATAATGAAAAAATAAGAAAATATATTTTTGAAATATATTAAATGCAAAAAATTTACTAAAAATCACGAAATTAATTTTATATTTGAAAAAATAATGCAATTAACGATTACATAAAATGTTAATAGTGAAATTAAATTTATTTATACGAAACTATTAGGAGGTATTTTCTGGGAAGTATTAATAACAATTTTAATCACATTGCAAATCATAAAATTTTCAGTTTTTATTTGTCAGTGACATTAAAAAACATTCTAGCTTGTATAAACTAATATTACCAAACCATTGTTTGTAATTTTGATTATTGGACTTAAACACTTACTCAATTAAGAATTTTTCTACGGGATGAATAATTCAACCTATTGAAACAGTGTATTTTTCAAATAAACTCAGTATCTTCAGATCGATTTACGACATTTGATAAGGCTTGAAACTGAGACAACTTACCATCTGATCGCCTGTCAACTCACCTGTATTTGTGGATATCCAGTTTCTTATAATATACAAACTTTGGTGCTCCACAAAGACTCATCTTATCGCTCACCCTTTTCCTCTTAACATTTTTTTTTTCTGTGCAGAAATCTTCCTTTCGGAGACCAAATAACATAACTTACTACAGCTCCAGAAGTCTACAGACCAACTTAATTAACTCGGATCTAAGTATTATACCAAAAAGAATATTGTTTGCTTTAATTTAATTAAAACGTAGTTCAATATGTTCTCCAATATATCTAAAAAAATGTGAGTTAAACGTAACCATGATGGGCAAAAATATTGGTTTTAGTCCAAAATTGAACTTCTTTGGTCCATCGTCGTAATATTATTATCTCCATCTTTTCTATCGTTGAGACTGACGCTCATGGGCAATAAAAGGTGCGTGACTGATCGTCACCATAATCGACTTGAAATATGATTCTAGAAATACTGCAACAGCCCAGACCTAATTTTTCCTGATTCGTACACATCTTGTCCAATTTTCCTGCAGTCATAGCATCCGTGTGGTGTAATACATCTTTCATAAAGTATTATTAAAAAAAACTTACTGTACATTAATTGCCTAAAAAGGTTCATGTAGGTGACTCTGGTGGTGCTCTAATTAACACCTTAGAACATAACGCGCATTTCGACAAACAAGTTGGCAACATTTCAAAATATTGTAGCAATTTTAATTATATTTATAGTTTTGATATCGATTTTTTTAATATTTTACCTTTATTTTTTTAGATGGTAAATTATTATGATTTCAAAGAAACTGCTCCACAGTACTTCAGTGATATACACTTTGAACGAATCAGAGCGTTAGCAAGGGAGCATATTATCAGCGTTCCTCCTTACACAGATCAGCTAGGAAGAAGAATTATGATCCTAAGAATAGGTTGGTACGGCATTATAATTCCTTGTTTTTTTTCTATTTTAATTTTGTTAATATCAACCGAATATAATAGAGATTTTCCCAGAATATCGATTAGCCCATGGGTAAGTAATAAGGTCATAATTTTAACGAAAATTTCACACGTCGCAATTTTTGGCAAATCATAAGTTTGCTTTTGATTTCGTTACCATGGCAACCTAAAAAATTTCCGGAAATTTTTATCCTCCAGGGTACCGTGAACGAAATTGATGTGGAATTGAATTGAAATATGAACATATTTGACATTTGCTTTTCAAACGCTATTTCCAAACAAAAAATCCTCAGCTGGATGGCCGTTCTGGCAAGAAATCCAAGGTAGAGGGCCCAACTTCGAACTACATCGCGAATCGCAAATGGAAACTCATGCATTCCAAATCTTCAGAATTAAGGAAAAAATAACACATATAACTTTGAAGACCTATAAATTTTAAATGAGACACTTTTTATTTGAACAAATAGAATTTAATTGAAACCATTTTATGTTTTCCTTAGAATCTAACTTTGAACCATGTACCGTTAATTTCGGGATACATTTCTAGTTAGATAAACGTAAGCATCGTTTATTGTATTAAAATATTTATTATGACTGGATTCAGAGTTTATGGCACACCCTCTAAGCATAGTTAATGGTTTTCAAAATGCAATTTGGGAATTAAATTAGTAATTTACAGTTTTTCTAAATACTATTGGTATTAATCATTTACAGATTATTGTAACAAATGTACAACTCGTTACAAGTACGTGGGATTGGAGATAACACCCAGTATGAGAGGTCTTTCATTTTTAAACTGTAATTACCATTAAAGAAATAGCAGTTCTTTTGCTCTTCCCAGAAAAGACACTTTTAGCCATAGCTCGAATATTTTTGTAAAAGTTAACAAGAGGGTGATTCTTTAAATAATAAACAAGACAACTTCAAGTGTTATTGCTTCCTTTTTAAAAACTTATAAATCAAGAAACAAATCCAAAACCCTCTGTACAGATTGAGTTTTAACGTGCACTTTTAACATTTCTAATACGATCTTTTAGAAACCCTTAATTAGGTCAGTAAATTGAAACCGCATGTTTTGGGGTACATTGCGAGCGTCCGAAAGACCATTAGTCCGGGACCTTCTGCTAAATGTTAAAGAAAGTTATCTTGGATTATGCATACATAGTAACGGCCGGACAGGAAGTTATCACGCGAGCAGATTATTTAATAGGGTAGGGCAGTTGCTCAATTAAGCGATCATACCTGAAGGTATATCTCTATCTACGGAGTAAATTGAATAACATAACTGGGGTAATTAATTCTTGAAACGTTCCATTATCGACAATGTAAATAATATTAAGTTAGGTAGAGTCTATATACACCTGAGCTAGGTTTTGTCTCAATAGTAAATGAATCTTAAGAATCGGTTTCCCTCAGCTCGAGTTTGCGAATGCAGGTGCTATATAGAAATAGTTTATAGGAATTGTATTCATGATTAGGTTAATTAATTAATATGAGGCGTATAGAAACTTATTTAGCGGAGCCAAGGCACTTGCCCTAGGATAGTAATTTTCCACCTTCATCGGCTTGGCCGAGTAAACAGGTTCAACCCCTAAAGTAGGATACTCAGAGGCGGGGCGGATTTCAATTGGTCAATTCTTTTAACTTAGCTACCCCCCGCAAGTCAACAGCCCCTCAGGCGATGGTTCGAACCTGATGTGCTAAATCCTGAAAGTTTTAGAAATCACTTTTCGTTTAATTTTTCGACTAGCAACATCGTCTCTAATTTCGCGAGTAAGAAATAAAAAAGTAAAGATAGTGTAGTGATTGTTCTGTGTTTTCTGATTTTATTTGTTTGTATATGTAGAGTCAGTCATTCATTTTTGTTTTGTTTTGTAAATTGAATTAGTGGACGTCTGTCCATTTTTCACTAGTCGAGGATTCCAGAACGATTGTCTATTTTCTGGAAATCCTAGTGATAATAGCTTAACCGTGGTTTGCCAGATATTTTTGAACCCATGTAAATGTTGTCCATGCGTTAAGCTAGATATCCACTTTTGCCACTGCCAACTAGCATTTTAAGTTAGATCGAATTTGCATATTGTTGTATTTCTATTCTCTTGTACTGGGACTTATTCCCCGTATTTTCTATTTATTGTTTTGTTTTCACCTTTTTTCGTTTTCATTTGTAAATAAATAGTAGGTATTAAGTGTTTTTGAGATTATTTCGTTTTATTGACAGTATAGTTTCATTGATCAGAAAATAGGGAATAAACAGGTTTAAGTGCTTATTACCACCCAATACGTTTTGTGAGTGATATCAGTATCCAATACAGGTGGCTGATCGATAATGAGTAAAGGAGTAAGACGTAGTTATAGTTAATGAGGGCTCGTACTATATTTTGTGGGTAGTGGTTCTGTCTAGAGACTAATTAATTCGAGTATTGATATATTGAAGGAATCATGTTATAGTAAAAACTGGTTATCAAAGTATACAATAAATATCTCTTTATAAATAGTAGAACAGCTCGGCAAGACTGTTATACTATCTTAAAAGATGAGTAGTTAAATCTCCTTTAACACCTTCAAAATCGTTTCATTGCTTTTATTATTTTAGAGTTCCCCAAAATTTACCAAACTAAATTTTCACACATTTTTTAAATCTACAAATATATATAGAGTATGCGTCTGTTATGTATATCTGGGTGTGTTGACTACAAGTATTTTTTTCTCATTTTATTGTTTCTCAAGCAAATGAAAGGTACCGGTGCTGTGTAACATTTTCAATAAATAATTATATATCTTCTTTTAATCTTAGATAAATACAATGCCCTAATAATTACAAAAGTAACAGTGTTTCCAGATTTACTTTCAAATACATTCATTTTTACACCATTATTCACTTTTAATGAAACATTATTTATAATGGAAAATTGTTCATAGAATAAATAACATTTTTCAATTAAACAGGGGCGTACTATTATCAAAATAATAATTTAATAAATATACAATATTACCACAAGTGACTGCATTGCATTTTTTAATCATCGTATTTCGATACTCTATGCCCTGTTCTATTTCACATAAAAATTGTGAACATATTTTTTTGTTGTACTTTAACATTAATTATGTTTCAATAAACTTGATTATTATTTATTTATTACCGATACTTTCCTCTGCAACGTTCTTTTAGCTTATAAAACAAAAAGTTAAAAATAATAATATGAGCTGTTAGCGACTAGGACTAGGAAAAAAATTAAAACATTGTCAACCAAACAACATATTTTATTAAAATAATCACGGCCTGTCAAAATTGATCTATGTATATTGTATAGTTTACCTGCCGGAGCTGCGCTTGTTTAAATTAATAGATTGAATACTTTCATTTCATTATACTATTTATTTTAATAAGTGGTTTAATGATATACATTGACTGTTCGTATATATCAAATATATTGTTGTGCAGGTCTTTCTATTACATTTATATCATTATCTTCGCGCTGAAGCATTTAGCATTCAAAATTAAAAATGTTGGTCATGTAATAAACGGTACTATTGCTTTCAAGTACCACAGCGATAATAAGCATAACAACGTAACATATTATACGTTATACGCTATATAATACCTATAGCACAGTTTAAAGAATACTAAACTTTGGATTTGGTTGGGTTTCATAGTATGGTGGCCTTTTTACTATTTTGATATTTTAAGGAATTTTTCCAGTCCCAAACGATATTTTCGGAAGGACATTTCTTTTATTAATAATTTAAGCATTGATTAAACAGTAAAAGCAGAGGACATCTTGAAAATACGATGTGCAATTTTTTTAAATTTTCAATCTTTCAAAAAAAATTGTTATTAATTTATTTGATAAAAATCCACGTATATCTATTTCGAAAGGGCATTATTTTATCAGTTTTCATTAACACTTTAGAATCGACCAAATGCTTTGTGTGTTTTCTTTTTTTTTTTTTTTTAGAAAAAGAATTATTCTTGAGTGACATATGCGTTGAAAAATTGTCAAATAAGCGGTTCTCGGTTGATTTTTCGATCATAGTAATTATGAACATTTTTATTTATAATTGATCAACCTTTAAATCAGTCTCAATACCACTGCGGCATATCAATAGAGCCAACTTGATTTTTTTCGAACTTCAGTGGAAAATTGAGTGTTTTGCGCTTCATCTACTTATGTTTCCCTTGCATAATCGATATGTTCCTAATAGAGATTTTAAGCCCTATGTTTCCGATTTGAAATAGGGCATGTCATTTGTGAATTATTGAACTTTTTCTAAAATCAAATATGGCCTTAAAAATTTAATTTCTGATATATCTATTCCAACGTCTAATCCATCTGAAGCCTCAGTTTTATATGAATCAAAAAATGCTCTAAAAAAACTGTTTTTCTCGAATAAGTTACAATTTTCCATCAGTAATATTAATGTTGTTTTAAAGTTTCTTCAGTTTTACTTAATTTATGTTGAAGAAAAAAAATTGCTTTCTTTTCCGTTATTTAGTCTATGCATTTTAAGTTAAGAGAATCGTCGTAACTTAAAAAAAAACGAAACAATCACTAAGATATTCGTACAAAACTCCAATTTTATTTATTTACAGTAATATCATATAATATTAACAAATTTAAATATAAATATAAAAAATATTTACTTTGTAAGCAATAACAATGATTTAGGTACTTGCTTGTTCATTGTCCACGCCCGAATGCCCAACAAGGAAACAAAATAACTTTTAAGCAATTTTAATTTTTTTTATTTTTCTTGTATACGTCGCCTTTTTCTATCGGTCTAATTTTTAACAATTTTGTTTGTTTCTATTTTGAAATGTTAATGTGCTTCATTTAGGTTGAGTATGAGTAGCTCTATAGCTAGACTTCGCCTGAATGAAGTGGCATTACTTTCTGTAATTTTGTTTTTTTACCATATATAATTTTTTTCTGTTCTCAAAATAATGATTTGTAATTTGTCCGTATAATAAAGTCGATTTATTATTATTATTATTATTATTATTATTTACTTTGACTACACAATTTCAACCTAATTCGTTGCGATTCAACAATATATTTTACATTTTGCAATAACCACTCTTACTGTTTTTATCTTTTTATATTCAGAGTCACCACTGCCATTGCCATATGAAACATGGATGTAGATTGTAAATCTAGAATATAGATATTTTAAATGTGTAAAGTAAAATGCAAAATATAACGAGTGTTTTTTGCTTGTGTCAAATGCGGCGACACTTTGATGTCCTTTAATTGCCTGGGCGTTAAATTTTGCACAATATTAAAAAGGAAATATAGCAGCTATTACTCAGTTGATAACGAATTTACTGACAAAATCTCCTAAGGTTTATATAAGTACCTACTTATAATTTTAATGAAAGTTGAACTATTACCATTGTCATTAATTCGAAATTTATCTTTAGGTATTTGGGATCCATCAGAATACACAGTGGATGAACTGTTCCAGTTAACTGGAGGAATATTAGAAAGCGCCTTGATGGAACCAGAGTTTCAGATACGGGGTGGAATAGGAATATTTGATTTCAGCGATTTGTCGTTTAATCACGTGTGGCAGATGAACGCCACCATTGCCAGTAATATTGTAAAGCTTGCGATGGTAAGATGTATTTAAAACAATTAAAAAATTACATACTTTTAAATAATTGGTTAGCCTCTAGTTGACGGTTAGTTAATGCTAAATTTTTGTTATTAGAACTAATGTTGTTAAGCGTCTTTACCCAGGTTTTGTTCCAGACAAGCTTTCCAATACGATTAGAGGCAATCCATATGCTACACCAATCTACGACTTTCGAAATCGGTTACAGCTTTATCAAACCACTTATAAATGAAGCTGTGAGGGACAGGATATTCTTCCATGGAGACGACCTAGAAAGTTTTCACGCACATGTAGATCCTAAATATTTACCAAAAAGATACGGAGGGATTCACCAGGATTATCCTGTAGATAGTTGGTTCGAGGATTGTATTAAACATAACGATCACATCATAAATGATCTTGTTGATCTAGGATATAAAGATATGTTAAAGTTGAGAGAAGAAAGAAATAATGATTTAGATGATACATAAGAAATGTTATATTGTGCTGCTATGTTTGGTTTAGTAATGTAGAGCGTCCGTATTTTTTTCTCTTCTGCAAAAACAAAACGCCTTTTATATAATAAAGAAGGAATTTATTTGTTTTTGTTGTTTTGCTTCTTAACAGTAACTTATGTACAAAGAGTCAATTGCAAGGTAAATAAATATCTAGTTATTGGAAAAATTAGATGCGAAATGTGATAAATTCCAGTTTTCTTATACGGTACCAAACTGACGATTCTAATAACGCAAAGATTATTTCGATTTGCATATCAGTTGGCTGTTGGATCATCTTGCACGCCAGTAATAACGACGCAGTTCCTTTATGCTATTACTGTCGATATATTTAAAGAAAATATAGTTCCTCGTTGGCCTTACGTATGGTAAATCAATAGACTGTCAAAAGTGGCTTCAAAAACATTAACTCTGGATAACATCCATTTTCTATTAGCTCTTCAATACGACAGAGAGCCACATTTAAATAAAATAAAACAGTTATTTTCTGATTGTACAAACAAAATTGTATTTAATATCTAAGTTTAGGTTATTACTTTAAAGTTGTAAATTTGTATAAAACTTGATGTAACTAATTTATTAATAAATAAACTGATTTAAGTAGATGAGCATTGTATGATTTTATTTGAATCCTCGTTATTATAACTGCCATATTTTATTTTATTATACTGTTTTCTTCTCCATTCTTAGATTAATGTGTGTTGATTTTGTTTTTTTTCTGTTTTTATCAACATAATTTTTGTAATCAATTTATTTATTTCAAAACAGTATTTTAAAACACGATAATCTAAAAACTTAATTAGGTTAGAGCGTACGGTAACCGCGTGGGTAAATGCGTTGATACGTACTTACTCGGCTGGTTCGAATCCATCCTGGGACAAATTAAAAATTTATTTCTGATTTCCTTCAGACTCAAATGGATAGAGAATTATCGAAGCCCTAGATGTGGTTCGGACTCCACAATAAACTGTAGGGCCTCGTTCCTCTTTGCCTAACACAAAATCTTAGAATTTTCTGGGGGTTACTAGGGTGACTTGAGAGGCGGTTAAGAAAACATTTTTAAAACATTTACGCACGAACAAAACCCAAGGTACGCATAGGCAAATTACTCCAAAAACATGGTCATCAAATGCTAAGATTGCCACATTATCATTGTCAATATAGTACAATATAAGTTGGTCTATCAACGTTTAATAACTAAATTATTAAGGCTGTGTCAACGATTCAGTTAACCGTCCGCTTGTGAATCAGGAATAGTTGGAGGGAACGACCGTATTCTTATTAAGTCAAGCAGCCGCTATCGCAACCTCTGAACCAGCTTCTGGCCGTTGACTTCAACGCAGGTCGGGACAAGCTTTTAATATATCTATATCCCCTATCGATAGATTAACGGTAGCCGTCGACAATGAATGCTTCCTCGTATACAGGTTTCGCAATATCCTAAACTAAAGTTACAACACTATAAAGACACTATGCACAATACACAATTCACCTAAGACGCCTGCCCAGACAGGGTTCGTTCTTATTTGGCTTCAGCCGAAGGGTCAGCTGTCGCACAATGCGAGGGTCGTTAACTAGATGGTCAACACAATTACTTAATTACCACTAGAATGCAATAAAGGAAGAAATAATTAATACATAAAAATATATTGAATAATCATCGATCTACAAATAAAGCTTCACCAAGCAAAGTCTACCATCATAGCCACGATACCCCCACAAAGGGTGAACGACCGCGACGGCCGCGCGTAATGGAGAGTGATCGATTGTCGAAAGAGAATTGTATTACATGAACGTGAATGGCAATTTAGTGAGTGGGATTGCTGTAAGAATTAGGTAAAAACCTTTACTTAAAATTAATTGTAATATTCTCCAAAATAATATAATATACCGTTAGACGTCCGTTAATCTTTCAGAAAAGTATTTCTCTTCGAATGTGATTTCACGAGACGGTCACTTGGTATATATATCAAAACGACCCGATACCCTTTCAGGACGCCCACCAGTCGTTTCCTATCCAAGTATTTCAATTTTCACCTCAGTTCCTAAATTTTAAAATGGTTTTATCAGACACGATCCCGGTAGAAACGATGAAGGGGGGTAAGGCGAGGCCAGCTCAACCTTCCATTGAAGCTATTTGGTCACGGATTCACGAGGAATTCTTGAACGCGAGGGTAGAGTGAACCTATGCTTCCGTAGACCAACGCAGCCACGAAGGTGGATCAGTTTATGGTGAAACATGATCAAGAGACAATTGATCTACGGTAGATTCACTCTCGCGCCTATATGGATTCTTCGCTCGTGATCTGTTAGACCGGCTTCTGACGATAATCATTAGAGCAATAATTATCATATCATTATAATTAAAATCAAGGTCCGTCCATTGAGGATTCGGTACTGGTGGAGGATAGTTGCTATCCTTGGTCGTCTCTACATGCTGCATCGTGTCTGGTTATGTTTGTCTATGCATAGATATTTGGCGGAAAAGATAAAGGGAATTTTGGAAAGTGTACTGAAAATCGACTTTAAAAATATAAAAAATCCTGATATCTCATATTTCATGCATATCAGGCAAAAATAAGATTTTGGAGTTTAGGAACTGATATGAAAATTGTGATAATATTTGATAAAAAATGGTGCATATGGAATCTGATGTTCCATACACATTACACACCATACAAACCTTATGTTTGTTTCTTATAGTAAAATGGATCTTTTTGTTTAAAACTACTTATACGCCTCCTGCTGCGTTCGTTAACAGGTCCAATATTATGATTAGCTCTTTGACGAAGATGCGGTAAGAAGCCTTTTATCAAATTAATAGGGATATTTAGAATGTTTTTGCGAAGCATACAAAAAATTATGTAGAAAGATTGGGAACGTAAGTGTGTTATTTTGGGTTTAAATCGTTGATTATTTATTGATTGACCTGATACTGAATTTTTATGGCTTATTGTAGTCATTATGGTGATTATGATTATGATATTAATGATTAAGTAAACGTTTTAAATTTAATTTATGAAGTAATTACACGGACACAAAAAAAGTCCATGAGCCTAGACAACCATACTCTTATGATTTGCTTTATGGATTCATAATATGTTTTAACTTAAAAAAATTACTAAAGAATTCTAAAGGTGCGTATAGACTCTCCGAGGCTGCCTCGCGAGGCTGGCTCTGGCGAGGCAGCCTCGCGTTTTGATTGTTGTTGTGCGCGTAAGTTAATGCGATCCAACCTGATCGGCTCGGGTTGAGGCGGCCTCTCTCGAGCCAACGCATACGAACTCTGCCGTGGAGGCTCGGCTCGCGAGGCGGCCGCGCGAGGCAGCCTCGGAGAGTCTATACGCACCTTAAAAGTTCTGTTCGGGATTTAAATTATTTCCAAGCTAATTATGTGTCTGATAATACACTCGACTCAGATGTTGGTGGAAGTGACGATAATTTCACAGTGGTATTAAGTCTTGATGACTTAGCGAATGTCACATAACGATAGTTGTCAATGGATACTTCTGATTTAGGAGCTCCATACATTTACAGAAGAATGCGTACTCCATTCTGCAAAATGGTCGCTACTGGACAACTTCCACTTATTGCTGCAAGTCCATGGTGTAATTAATTATCTTACACCGTGTGCAAGTCTGAGTATTTCTCGAACACTTTAAGGACTTTTATTTTTCCTTTGTTATACAGAGTGCGGATGTTGTATCGCACCTAGTGATGGCATGTAGAAATAATAGATGCTTTTTACAATTGGGAAACTTATAATATGCTAGAAGAATAGTATATCTTTGATTCTATTTCTTCTCTACCTGGTTTGAGGAAGAGAACCTACTGGTTAGAAGAAGAACGGTCTATTAGGAAAACTAAAAGATCTACACCTTCTCCGACAAAAGTACTATTGAAGACTCAATAGGAAATATTCAAGGTGAAGAATATAATGAGATTAATCTTGTTGATCTCATCACAGAAAATATTAGAAAAGCATAGGAAAATGATGAGGAAGAAGTAAACGAGGATAGGAAAGACAACGAAGCGAAACATGTGAAGGGGGAGGGAGAGGACGTGAACGGGGACGACCTGTACAAAATACTTAAAACAAGGAAAAACGTAGATTGGACTGGGGAAATAATTTAAAAAAACGCGCCTTGCACCCTACCTCTGAAGTGGTGTGGAAACGAGAGCACCGCTGCTCATAATATTTTTGTCCTTATTTTTTGTAATAACTGAAATAGTCATACGACCAATAGGAAGTGACGCATTTGCAATAAACTGGTTTCTGTGACCTTTGACCTTGAATAACTAAAGATTCAAGCGCGATATCGATGGGGATTTTTGAGACGTTGCTTCTAAGGTCAGAATAAAGGTGTATATGCAAAATTTCAGCTCACTTGGATACTTTCGGCAGATGCTGCTTTTTTCCGCCTAATGTAGCTGGACTATATCATTGGCCTCTTAACTGAAACGAGCGAAACTATGATACTCTTATGTAGGTATTTTGAGCCGCTGAATTTGGATCCGGTGTCATTATCATTCTAGCACAGTTTTTTTGCAACTTCAAGAAATAGCTCAAAATTTCGCAAAATTTTAATATCTATGAAGATACCAAAACTAACGAGATGACGATTTTCTTATATATTTTGAACCGCTGAAACCGAATCTGTTGGTTGAATTACTCTATCATGTTACAGTTTTCTTCTAACATCAAAAAATAGTTTACAAACAAGTGATTGCAAACCATAAGAGATACCAATAAATATTTTTAACATTTATGTGTATACAAAAATGCTTATTTCGTTACCAAAATAGATAATATTTTGGGTTTATTTTCAAAATGTCGGTGAAATTTTCTTGAAGAATCACAAAAATCATAAGAGTCACCGAAATGGTTGAAAATTGGGATACTTGATGAATTTGAAACTGCATCTCCTGGATATAGTGAGAAACAAGGAAAACAAATTTATAAAGATATCGGAAAAATGAACTGCCGATAAGGGAAGTAGAATGAAAATATAATGACTTTTGTTGGAAACTAAAAATATAAACACCAGAAAAAGAGAGGAAAAATGACAGAAAGAAAGCCACTGGATAAATCTTTTTAAATGATAAATTAGAAGAATAAGTTATTTTCTTTTTAGAATTATTTTTAAGCACCAATTTTTAATTAGGTACATTTAGAGAGTGTAGTAGTTGTTATTAACTTTATCCCAGGCTAAAATTGAGTAATTTAAATGGCTTTGAATTAGAGAGAAATATATTGTTTTAAGATCTAGAAAATTTAAAAGTGGGTAAGATATTTTAATTTTGAGATAGTTGCTCTAATCTTTTTTACAGTTTGTATTATTTGTTCATCCTCTCTTAAATGGTTATCAATAACAACAACTAGATATTTTATGTTATGACTTTTTGTTAGACTTATAGTGTCGCCATTTATTTGCACGTATATACCTACATCTATACTGAGATAAATCGATGTTGCAAGAACTGAACGTCACGTATTTCATTTTATCTGAATTATTATTGACCTATTATTATTAAACAAGATTTTTTTGGTACTTATTTGAAAACTCCCTATAGAGAATACCCAGATTTACCCTTATATTTCCCCAAATTTTTAAGACTTAATAGGCCCTTAATATATACACAGAAAATAGTAATGGTCCCAGCACGGGCCCCTGTGGGCTCCCATATATGACTGTTTTAGGATCACTATGTATACCTTGTGTTGGAGCATAGTTTACTATATGGGGACTGATTTAATATAATATGGTAACTGCAGACGAGGTGTTCAATTTTGTCTGCAAGACAATTTGATATTCATAAATTAAAAACGAATTTAAAAAAATATGGTCAATACAGGTGTTAGTAAATAATAATCAAAATGATTTTTGTAGTCTTTGTTCAAATATTCATTAAGATAATAGTTACATTTTTGTATATTTATCGCAAAAAGTTTTCTTTTAAATAAAATTTTCAATTTTCAAATATTATTATTTATTTCTGGTAAAACATTGGTCCCATAATTAATCTTTATATCTTCTCTGATATAGGCTACAACTCCATCATTTTTATTGACATTCCCTTCTATTAATAAAATTATAGATATATGGGTAAAAATTATTTGCATTCGACAACGCCGTTGTGCAGATATTACATCTAATTTTTATTTGTAGCATCAGATAAACAAATCCAATTTCCAACTAATATGACAATTAACCTTATTTCGTATTATGAATTATTGTCACGAACAAAGTGTTACAAAACTAATTCACTTCTAAGTACATAATAAATATTTTAATTAATACAATAAAACAAACCAACAATATTCGCTTAGTTGCAATAATATTACCTCGCATTATTCAGCCACTCTGCTAGTTTTGTCTTTTATTATGGAAAATGTAGAAAATCACTGTGCTCGTACGAATGACAAATTAATGCAGTTTGCAGAATTAGCTGCAGGTTAATATGTTGGGTATTTTAATAAGAGTTTATTTTCACATAAGAGTGTTTTAGAAAATAAAATCCAAAGACTTGATGGCGAATTCCTGCGTAGGTTCCTGGTCGGTCACCACGATGACATTGGTGAGGCATTGAAGGCCGTAAGTGAATATTATTTATAGTATTTAATATAATTTTACATTAGGTAAGTGAGAAGCTCATTTCCATTAAAATTAAGAAAGAAAATTGAGAGTATGGAGGTCAAAAATTGCAAAAATGTGGGATGTGATTCCTTGAAAAAATTTTTCATTCAATAACACTAATGTTTACCCTTGCAGGGTTTTAAATTTGGCATAAAGTTTTACGTTTTTTTACCATTGATTTATTTTTTAATTTTACACAAAATTATGAAATAAATTTTGTAGCTAGTCGTATTTATTAGCACCAATAAAGCTTACCTGTTTTAGGTATGTAACTTTGAAAGTTTCATCGATAGGAGGCGTGACAGATGGTTAAAACTAGAAAAATCACAGGTAAAGAATATCCTTGAATCCCAAATTGTGGATGTTGTAGATGAGGATGGATTACAAGGACAAAAACTTGTATGGATCCGCGTGGAGAAATGGGATCCAGGAATTTTTACAGCAGACGAAATCTTGGAGGTAACGAATACTAACACATTATTTTTATGGGCGATATCACTAAAGTTGACAGTTCAATGGCTCAGTAAAGTTATTGTGTACAATACAAAATTTTCTCTGTAGCCATTGCTAAGTTCGTTATTTTTTGAGCTACGAGGTTGGCTTTTGCAACTATTCAAGATTCTTTCATTGACATTATAGGGGTTATTGCGAGTGAAGTATTTTAAGTTATTGATAGACAAAAAAAAATTAATGTTCCCCTTCATTAAAAAAAACTACAGTCTTAGCTACCCAATAACATCTGCTACATAAAATTTGATTATCAGTAAAAAACTTATAGACAAAATGAATACTTCCAATTTTTCTTTATCAATAATCTTCGATAAACATAAACAGTTGTATTTTTCAAATTTAATATTGTAATGTACCCACACTTGAGTACAGGCTACACTAGTTTCTAATTTTTTGTACTTTATTTCTCTATTAAATTCAATCTAATATGACAATAGGTTTCAGGATTACTATGCGAGTTGGTGTACGTAAATACGAAAGAAATTAAAAGTATTGACGTGATAATAGACTTGCACAAGTTCTCTCTAAGGCATTTAAGCGGACTATCAAAGAAATTTGCCAAAAGATTGGTATTTTTTATGTCTGTGAGTACTACTATGCATTTTTATGTTATAATATTAACACCATTAATTTCTCCAGCAATGCTTGCCAATGGAAATGCTACATGTCTATATAGTTAGGCAACCCAAAATATTCTACCTTGCATACTCTTTATTCAAACCTTTCATTGAAGAGCGTATGAGAAAATTAGTAAGTACTGATTTTTGTTTGTTATTCGTTTTGTTTTATAACTACTCAACAATTGAAACGTTACTAATAATAGAACAATTTTTAGATTCACATCTGCGGTTGTAACTATGACCTTTTAGTAGAAAACATTGGCAAAGAAATCTTACCCATGGAATTTGATGGTAACAGAAAAAATATAGAATCTAATAGATGGTTGAATATATTGTATGAGGGAAACACGCAGAAAGGTTAGTAACCTTATTTATTGTATTTATAATTTCCAAAACATTATACCTACGGTTATTGATAATGGCAATTATCTTTTATATAAATATATTCTTACAAGACTTTCGATTTTTAGTGGCTTAAAACATTCAAGAAGTAGATTTAAAACATTTTGCAAATTTTCAGTAAGGCACTAAGAAACTTAACTTCTGAACTAAACTCTCGAGAAATACACAACAGATACACTTATGATTTTATTACAGCATTAGGTTTCTTCTTTTTCCTTACGGAAAGGGGGCAAAACACGCTGAACTAAAGAGTAAGTTTATTGTACCCCATATTTCATTATTCAGTTTGATTTGTTCCTCCCCAAGAAGCGAGCGTAATATTGATGGAAGCGTTGTAAGCTCTTCCGGCTCTCCAAAGGGTTTTGAGGAATTTCGGCCCCCTTCCGGATTGTGATCTTGACAATGGGTAGAGGTGCATTGCAATGTGTGTGTGTTTTCTATTTAGTTTTTGATTTGGGTGGTCTTATTCCTGTTGCCCCCCTTCAGTATATTAAAGATGCTATTGACTTTCTTTACTGATCCTTTTTCGGTGCTGTATGACATTTTCCTGATCGTTTTTGCAACGTCTATGGCCAGCTTGTGTTTGTTCCATATTGTTATCTAAACTGGTGCATAATTAAAGTGGATATTGGGAAAATATGGGCAATATTTGAACTTCAATATTTTTGGAATTAGATGATTGATCTTGATGCGATTTTTTGTGATCGTTAGCAAAATTATGGGTGCACTGGGAGCGTTGAATATTGTAGAAAAACTTGTTATTGGCAATTGCATTAAAATACTATAACAAAGCTATAAAAAAAATTCAAATTCGTTCTTTAGAATTACTTATAAATCATAACGCACATGTCTTAAAAAAATTCCAAAATTTTTTTAGGGATTTGGGAGAACGATAAACTTTAACATAAATGTAAGGGTCTGGATAATCACCCTGTAGATAAGAGAAACAGCCACAATTTAAAAAATCTATATACGGTGGACGAAAGCCAATGAATTATGCTAACGATCGCAAAAAACCGCATCAAGATTAATCATCTAATTCCAAAAATATTGAGGTTCAAATATTGCCCACATTTTTCCAATATCCACTTCAATTGTGCACCAGTGTATGGTGCTGAGGTACCCTGTGAAGTTAGCACCACTTTTTTGGAAAATTGAGTAAATCTTTAGAGTTCTGAGTAGAAAAAGCATATTTCTAGAGTTCCTGGCCGAAAAGAACAATAGTTCTGCAAAAATAAGGCCAGAAATTGCAAAAAATGAAATAAGGGTGCTAACTTCACGAAGCACCGCTATTTTGTCAAAAATGAGTTCTGATGGCATTTTTCGGTAGAAAAAAAAGAGTTCTGGAGTTCCTGACCATTTTTAACAATACTTAGTTCTATCTTGCTGGAAATTCAAATTTGGCAGAAAAAAAAACATTTTTATAAATATTGACTTTCATTACGTTTTCAATGGAGTTCTAAGTAGCACCCGAAGAGTTCTGACGAACGGCGAAAGGAAGAATTTGTCTATCGCAAAAATTGCAATTATTATTGCAAATTTTAAATTTGAAAATTCGACATTTTATTAGAAAAAAATACAAACGAGTTCTGATCGGAGTTCTGAATAGCACCCGAAGAGTTTTGACGAATAACGAATGAAAAAATTGTCTATCGCAAAAATGGCGATTTTTGTTGCAAATTTTAAGTTTGAAAATTCGAAACTTTCTTATAAAAAAAGTACAAAAAAGTTCTGACGAGTTCTGATCGGAGTTCTGAATAGCACCAGAAGAGTTCTGACGAACGACGAAGGAAAAATTGTCTATCGCAAAAATTGCGATTTTTGTTGCAAATTTTAAAATTGAAAATTCAAAACTTTCTTATAAAAAACGTACAAAAGAGTTCTGGCGAGTTCTGATCGGAGTTCTGAATAGCACCAGAAGAATTCTGACGAACGACGAAGGAAAATTTGTCTATCGCAAAATATGAAATATTTATTGCAAATTTTAAGTTCGAAAAATCGACATTTTATTAGAAAAAGAATACAAAAAAGTTTTGACGAGTTCTGATCGGAGTCCTGAGTAACATCCGAAGAGTTCTGACGAATGGCGAAAGAAAAAATTACCTATCGCAAAAAATGCAATTTTCATTGTAAATCTTAAGTTCGAAAAATTGAAATTTAATTATAAAAAAAAGTACAAACGAGTTCTGACGAGTTCTGATAGAAATTCTGAATAGCAGCTGAAGAGTTCAGATGAATGGCCAAAGAAAAAATTGTCTATCGCAAAAATTGCGATTTTTATTGCAAATTTTAAGTTTGAAAATTCGAAACTTTCTTATAAGAAAAATCCAAAAAATTCTGACGAGTTCTGGTCCGAGTTCTGAATATAGCACCGGACGAGTGCAAAAGATTGCATTTTTTGCGATAAACAATTTTTCAGAACTACGATCAGAACTCGTCAGACCTCGTTTATACTTTTTTTTTAATAAATTGTCATTATTTCGAACTTAAAATTTGCAATAAAAATTGCATTTTTTGCGATAGACAATATTTCTTTCGCCGTTCGTCAGAACTCTTCTAGTGCTGTTCAGAACGATCAGGATTCGTCAGAACTCTTTTGTACTTTTTTTTAAGAAAGTTTCGAATTTTCAAAAAAAATCGCAATTTTTGCGTTCGACAAATTTTTCTTTCGCCGTTCGTCAGAACTCTTCTGGTGGTATTCAGGACTCCGATAAGAACTCGTCAGAACTCCTTTGTATTTTTTTTTAAATAAAATGTCGAATTTTCAAACTTAAAATTCGCAATAATAATCGCAATTTTTGCTATAGACAATTTTTTCTTTCGCCGTTAGTCAGAACTCTTTGGGTGCTGTTCAGAGAGCTCCGCTGTAAATGTAATTAAACTTCAACAAATCGATAGAACTATTATTGTTAGAAATGGTCAGGAACTCCAGAACTCTATTTTCTCTACCGAAAAATTCCATCAGAACTCATTTTTGACAAAAAGTGGTGCTGCGTGAAGTTAGCACCATTATTATTTTTTTTTTTATTTCTGGTCTTATTGTTGCAGAACTATTGTTCTTTTCGGCCAGGAACTCTGGAACTATGCTTTTTCCTTTTTCTATTCAGAACTCTAAAGATTTACTCAATTTTCCAAAAAAGTGGTGCTAACTTCACAGGGGTTTATTGTATGCTGTTGTGGTTCTACCTATTCTGCTAAGGACTCCAAGAAGTCTTCCAGATGGATTTTAGAATGTACCTCTACTTCAGCCAAAGCCCTATCGGTAGCATTGCTATTAGTGACAATACTGTCAATACAGTTCTTGTGCAAATAAGGCATCTAAAGCTATGACTTTGACTTGAGGAATGGTTATGGTACTATTTAGGTACCTCACCTGAAATAAAAGTCTGTCCCTGGTTGATCCCGGTAACTCCTGCTCCTTCACTACTTAATGCTTTTGATTCGTCATTATACAATACGGTTGAGAGTCTTTACCATCTCCTCTTCCCTATCAGGAACTTTTATCATGAAGATGTTTACGCAGTTGTAGATCTCGCTTATTCCATCTGACTGCATATCGAGAATTTGTCTTCCTATTTGATAAAATATTACTTCAGCAGCTTTTTCTTAATCATTATGTGTAGCTAGTGAAGTAAGCAGAGCAAGTGGTTCATTCAAATTTCATAATCAAAGTTAAAAGAATTTAAAAAAAAATTATAAAAAAAAATTTCTTAGTTGGCCTCTCTATTTGTTGAATGTTAATACTAAAAAATAAAGGAATAGTGATGAGGGCATATTCGTATGACATCAAAAACTGAATGACAAAAATCATTTTTCTTGATAAAAATATCGTTTGGGAATATTTACGATTTTGACGATTTTGTCGGCGAGGAATTTAAAATTTTCTTAATCCAGATTTTGGGGAAGGATAATTTTCACCAGTTTTGCTACATTATAGGGTAGTTGTAGTTATTCTAGTTAAGTAAATAAGACACATAATGCGTTTGTTGATATTTATCCCTTTACCAATATTAGAGTTCATATATCTTACAATATGATAAAATTAATTTGTTGAGATGATGAGAAATTTTTTTATTTCGCGTATTATTTAACCTCTATGTACATGTAGTTGCATTCATTACGTATTTGTTTTTGTGCTTTTTTATAAACATTTACAATTACAGTGATTGCCAGTGTTCAATGTAGGTAATTAGATGATTAAGTTAAAAAATGAGTAACACGTGAACATGAAAAATTTGAAAAAGACTGACGCGCACCGATCAATTAGGATTTGTGTTAACTGATAAGTGCGACACGTAATTTGAATTGTTTGTTAATATATTTCTTGTTCAATGACCATACCGTATTTTTTCCATTAAAACGATTAAATTCTTTTCAAACGACTTTAATAACGACAATAATATCTTATTTAATATGTTAACAGTTCGAAAATCTATAATTTAGATTTAGGATCATCGAAAATCTTAAATGACCTCACAAACATGTTTCAAAATGCCCAGAAAAAGAGAATTTGGAATCAAATATAATTCTTAAATATAATTCTTAAATCTTTAAAAGTTAAAAGTGTACAATCAATAACCTTAACAATGTCATTGGTAAATGAATTAAACTGTAAAGGTCCTATACGGGAATCTTGAAGTACTCCAAATGGTACCAAGAATTACTTTGATTGACAACCAACCACGAGTACTTGCTAAATTCTCTCAGAGATATGATTATATTAATGATAATGAAGCAGGATCAATTTAGACTCAAGCAGCTTTTTTAAAAGGAGAAAGAAAAAATCCAAGTATCCTGAAAAAATTTCAGAGCTCTTCAGAAATTTAATTTAACTATATTGTTGGTTTAGAAAAACAAATTGGAATTAACAAAACGACCTTGAAGGAATTGCATTCAAATTATATATTTATATTATCATTACCCTTAGCCATGATATTATCATAGAAAATTGAGATGGGCAGATAGTCGAATATTTGCTTTGAATAAAATTCAAGAAACATTTAATATTATCCGAAATAGACTTAAATAAAATTTCCTGGATATTCTCCAAAAAGTTATCCCACATTGTAATCCTTCTGGCCCCTGGACAGCTCAAAAATCTCCCAATTGCGTCGAGCCATTTGAACCATAATACTGTTTTGTTTAGAATTGCTTTTCCCAAATCTCAATCTCCATTTGCATGAGAGCTTGGGAAAATAGAAATTGTAGTCTCAGATATGCCTGAGCATCACAAAAAAAAAGCAAACCGATTTGACTCTTTTCTCTCGATAAATAAAGGTGCATAATTAAAATATACTTTTTCGAAAATGATATCAATTATTACTAATTGACTTTTAATTGTGTGTTTTTATTTTCAGATTTGAGGATCTCAGGATACGAATTTTATGAGGCAAAAACAGTTCACGTAACAATTTAAACCGTAGTAGTGAATAATGGAATGCCTCATATTATAAATAATCATATATGTAAACTAATTAAGTAATAAAATATTTTATTAAATAAAAGGGTTCTAAGTTCTGCAAGAGCTATACTTAAATGAGTTAATTATGTCAATTAAATTATTAATTATAAGATTGCCCTTGTTAGAATATATTCAATAAAAAGTTTTATTCTAATGTAAAATATTATATTTAATAAGTTTTTCTTTCTTTCGACAATATTGCAGAGGAGAGAAAATAAATTGTAATAGTTATATTTTTTGCGAGCTTATTTTGCAATAGTTTAGGAATATTACTTATTTCAGAATACAGAAAAACCTTCCTTTAAAATATACATTAAAGGCAGTAAAATTGTGATGCATAAATTGAATAAAAAATTGAACAAGTTTAAAAAGGCATTCAAACTCCATTTTCTATTTTAAATGAAATTTTCTAATCATTTAAAGAAACTATAAATGCAGATATTTTATTCAACAACTGGTGTGATCTCTAGCTTTCAGAGCCGCACAAATCATTCGATCCATACTTAACTTCTAACACATCTTCACTTTAACAACTTTACTGTAATAGTACATTACATACCGAGCTGGGAGGTGCTTCATTACAGCCGAGGGTTGACATCTGACAGAGGCGCGTAGCGCCGAGGTCAGATGTAAACGCGAGGCTGTAATGAAAACGACCAGCGAGGTATGTATACTATTTTATTCACAATCATTGTATAATAACAATATCAGCATACAATTTTTTTATTTAATTGAATAGATAGTGAATGAGAATTAGGAAATTATGCAAAATAAGTAGGTAGGCTGCAGTGATAAAAGTTGAGCGTTGCTAGGTAACGAGCATTAAGGTTCTTCTGTCAAATAAATTAGGTTATTTCCACAAATATTTATTATCAATAATTTTTGTTAAATTCGCTCAAAATTCTACAACAAAATGTTTGATTCTGATCATTTGTGACTTAGAGAGTGTACTTCACCAAATTTTAAAGCTGCTGCACAAAAGACAACCAGAAGATTTGCTGCCGCAAAGTGTGACGTTTAACTTGCCGGAAAAGTGACGTTTCTAGCCGGTAAAGCTACTTTACCGGCTAGCTGGCTAGCTGGAAAAGAAGAGTGAACAAATGCCTGCCTCCCAACTTTTTATAAGCTGGCAATTGAAGCATTACATATATGATTGTGAATAAAAATATTTGCAAAACAGAAGTTCATAAAACAGACAAATCGTACAAAAAAATTAATGAAAGAAAATTAATTGAAATAATTGCAAATGAATGATGAATTTTTTAAGCATTTGTACAATATAAAAGTATTTAAAAAAAAATTAAAGTATTGAATTCTTTCAAATGATCGAATTTTTTTTCCACATCCACAAATGAACTAACACCATAATTCATTAATATTATGATAATGTGTGTATGTTATGTGCTTATATAATATGCATAAGTTTGGTATTGAATATTTATTTATTTATATATTTATTTATTTTCAATAAATTTAAATTATGGTGTGTAAACAGTAAATATAGTTTAATGTGTATCACGCTGTACTATTTTTTATGTATATGTGCACGTGTGTGATGTTTTCATTTCATTGTTTGCGTGAGTAGAGTAACTTGACACTGCATTACTACCATTGTCCATTATCAATAATTAGCACTTACATTTTACATTTTGCAGTGTCAAGATTGAATTATATACCCACATCCACAGACAGGTTCTTGACAGGCTATGTCATTAATTTATCTTTATATTTATTTACCTATTATCTTTATGTTCCTAAATTACTCGTTATGTAATTATTATTATTTTTTTCTGTAAATAAATATTGTTATTATTATTAAGATTAAATTATCTGCCTCTTCTCGTGGATTTGCAGGCCAAGAGTTATATAAATAATATGTAAAACTCTTCTTAGGCGCACATCTTATTTACTCTTTTAGATTGAGATTGAGCCAGTTATGAGATACCCATTCTTCCGTCAATTCTCATGTCAACACACCCTCGCAGTTCCATCTCTGCAACTTAGCGAGTCTTTATAATTTCTCTTTATACTCTTGCTCCTTGAATCAGGATGTAGCTCTCATCTGGGCCAATTTTAGTGTTGTTCCACCCGACGCAAAAATGCATCCAGATTGGGCCTGAAACCTGTAATGTTTTGGAGTTTCTCTCCTCGACGAGCAAGTCCTAAATATTGTTCATTCATATCTCCATGCATGTTCACGATGTTAGTGCCGTGAACGAGAACTCACCAAATTAAATCTGGGTGCAAGCTTTAATTTGGTGACATTTTGGTTCAAAGCTAAGTGTTTCAATCATTATTTCACTGACAATTTTAATATCATATGGGCATGAATAAACGAAATAATCTTTTTTTTGATAAAATCAAATTGACAACTTTGTTGGAGACCCACACATGATGTAGTTGGTTTCAAGAATTTACTTATGACTATTCCAAATCAAAAACACAAGAGATTCGTATCATGATAATTAAATATTACCTTATTTCAATCACAAGTCATGTGAAATAATTCGTGGTAGTAAAGTAATAGCAGAAGTGGAGTAATTTACTCGCTGAAGGTAACATCCTGTTTAAAATCAATTACAATCATTAAACTTTATTTTTTTTAATTGTTCCATGTAGTACACTTTACGTGACTATTAACCGGTGTCTTCACAGGCGTTGCAACCAATGGCGTTAGTCCTGATAATTTTTTTTTATTGTAAATAATGCAATGACGTAAGAATCTATATAAAATAAAACTCATTGATATAGGGAGAATATGTTATTGTACTGACTTTTTATTTCATGAAGTAACATTGAATAGATGACTTCAATCTAGTTCCTGTAATCAGTTCACTTGATATTGCGAGCACAATTATAAGGTGATTTAAGTATTAGTTCTTCACAACCAGTCAATATTTTATAATAATGCCTGGAGCAGCAAAAAACGAATTAAGTGAAGAGGATAAAAAAACGAGTATTCTGAAGTTAAGGGCACTCTTGTTAGGTGAGTAAATTTTTATTATAATCAATTTTATGTTTGCCAACGAAACATGATATACCTACGCCCTCCATTCTATGTTATTTCTGCTTATTCGAGAAAATTATACCGATATTTATTTAAATAAAGACTCTTTTTTTTTATTTTTGGTAAGCATAATTTCTGTTTTTAAAACTAATCTAACATATTGCCCATCCACAGCAGAAAATATTATAAATATTTCTCCACGAGTCAATGTAGTATATAGTGTCCCATGTTACTTCATTTAAAGAAAAATCATTTCTAGCAGTGAAAAACATGTTTGTGATTGTATTGTACATTTATAAAGAAATTGGTCTTGTCATGTATTTACGGTTTCAAGAATGATTAAGAAATGATCATGTCATAGGCTGAAACTTGAATAACCACAATTAATATATAGACTTATTACCAAATATTAAATTGACTCGTTTGATTATTTTGTCTAAATATCACATTTACTCCAGTAAATTAGCATTCAATTCGGAACAAATTTGTAACAAGCTAATTTTAGGGGGAATATATAGGGGAAGATGTCCTATTTAACAGGAAAAAAATCCCAAAAAATCCAGGTGGCGGAACCCCTCAAAAATTAAGCCGCCATCTTGAAATCAGGCACTTTTAGCTTTTAACTTGAATAATCAATCTCACATTGATTTGATCAAAAAAATGAATCATATAAAAATTTTAGAACATTTAACAAGCTACAAAACAGTAAAAATCGGTTAATAAATAACTGAGATAATGGCGACTAAAGTTTGGGTACTATATGCATTAAATTAGATAATTTAAACTCTAGCACTAGAAAACAATTTTTCTTTATTATAATTAGCATACTAATTTTTATTATTTTAATTTATACTTCAGTCCATATTAGGTGAAACAGTGTTCAAAAATATTTTATTTTTACATGCAATTACAATTTATATTGGTATGGAGGTCGTAAAAGTAAAGATTTGAACTCATTTAGATACATTAAATTATTAAATATATACCCAACTTGTTGCCCGCCAAAATCTATTTAATAATTTTGAATTGGAAGTTTTTCCTCCGACTTCTGACGCAGCCAAACTTCATATAAAACGAGTGTATTTTCAAGTTCAAGAATGGCTAGGAAAATTGGGGTTGGATTAAAAATAAAATTTGTCTAGAACCAGAAAAAATGTCACAAAAGTGTGCCCCTGAATTTATATTAAATATTTTTTTTGCAACTGCAAAACAAATTGTTCAAAATTATGCAGCTGCAATAAATACAATTTAAGATGCACAACAAGTTGCATTCATTGCACTGGGCAATATTGCACGAATACAACATCTGTCTTTGTTAAAAGACGAAGCAGAGATTGACATCTAATGTATTAATTTCTTTAATATTTTGTTTCTGTTTTTACTTTTATTAACCTTTGTGGTTTAAATAAAAATGTGTTTTTATTTTATGTGGCCTTTTATTATATATACAGGGTGGAACAAAAGTATCAAATAATGGCTTTAACTTTGTTATTTGCAAAGTTGTTTGGTTCTTTACGATGTTTTGAGTTTTATAGTTTGTTGATATCTTCCCCTGGTTTGTTCCTATGGCGACCAACTTTTTCTTTTTAAATGGCACCCATAACTTTTTTTGTCAATTTGAAACAAACATATTTTTCTCTATTCGGACATAAAATTTTGCAATTTTTGGAAAAAAATAAGCGTGAAAAAAAATTAATTACAACTCAATAACTAAATTAATTAGTTTCACAACACTAAAATTTCAAAAAATTAAGTATTTAAAGAGTAACAAAGGTAGACTAAATACAAAAAGAAACAGCAATACTAAATCAAATGTTCAAACTGATCTCCGTTGACTGCCAAGCAATGATCTAATCGGTATTTACATTCTACTGTAGTAGTAAATATTTTTTTTCTCACTTATTTTTTTTTCCAAAAATTGCAAAATTTTATGACTGAATAAAGAAAAATATGTTTGTTTTAAATTGACAAAAAAAAAAAAAATTATGGGTGCCATTTAAAAAGAAAAAGTTGGTTGCCATAGGAACAAACCAGGAGAAGATATCAACAAACTAAAAAACTCAAAACATGCATCGCCAAGATCCAAACAACTTTTATATTGAACATTTTTTTGTAACTTTGCAAATAACAAAGTTAAAGCCATTATTTGATACTTTTGTTCCACCCTGTATATATACAGGGAGAGTCAGGTTGTATGGTAAAAAATTAATATGTGAATAGAGCATGAAAAACAGTATTGCTATATAACCCTTAATTTTTTTATAAAAGGTGTTAAAGTTGTAAATGTTTCGTTGAATTTTTTTAATATACAGGGTGTTCATTAAGTATGTACAATAAATTTAACAGAAGATTATTTGAGTGATTTTAAGACAGAAAGTTCATATAAACATGGGTCCGAAACTGCTTCGTTTTCAAGATACAGGGTGTTAAACTTTTTTAAAAAATTTGGTTTTTCATAAATATCTTAAGTATCCGTTACCCAAATTTGTTGTAATTTGGCAATGTTATTTGTAGTGTTAAGGGGCTAATTACGCACTAACTTGATAAAATTTATTAAGTCCAGTGGTGTCCCGAGCGGCACTTTAACGAATATTTTTGACAAAAAAATGTACGCCACTGACTATTTTCTGATATTTATATTTTTTTTTGGGTTAAGCAACTGAAAATACAACGTTTATGTCTCTTGCATTTTTTTCGGATCTTGCTTAGTTTTCGAGACAGAAAATTAAATTCAATTAATTGCATATCCCTGGACCACACAAGAAACATGGGGAAACGTAGGAAATAATCAAGGGTTGCATTGGAAAACGATTGCAGCATTTGGCAAACAATAAGACACCTGCTGTCAATTTATTAAGCTATTAAATTGTAATTTTTGTAAAAAGTATTTTTGTGAAATTTTTTAAAAAAGTTTAACACCCTGTATCTTGAAAACGAAGCGTTTTTGGACCCATGTTTATATGAACTTTCTGTCTTAAAATCACTCAAATAATCGTCTGTTAAATTTATTGTACATACTTAATGAACACCCTGTATTTTGGTTAAATACAGTCGTATCAATGAAATTAGGTTGGTTTATATAGGGCGCTATCAACTGGCGATAACAGTTTTTCAAAATTAATCCAGTGGCGTGCGTTTACACATTTTTTTCTGATAAGAATGCCGATAACTGTGCGCCGCTACATTTTTTCATACAATTTCTTAGTTGAAAACCTAATGTAATAATAATAAAATACTCTAAGGACACAAAATCTTTCAAATAACAAAAATTTAAAAACAACAGCGACTTAATTACTACTGTTTACAATAAATTTTCAAAATTAAGTACATTAACCTCAATGCACTCTAAAAATTAATTAATTAACAACCAACAAGTACTAGTTGACCGAATAGTACATTTTTCACGTCAACTAAGGGTAAATGTGCATAACCTAAGGAATATATAAAATGAACTTTCCTTGCGGGCCCGAAAGTGCATTGATGTTAATGGACATTTTGAAATTTTATTGTAAAAAATAGTAATTAAGTCACGGTTGTTTTTAAATTTTCATTAATGAAGATTTTGCTTCCTCAGAATATTTTATTATTACTGCATTAGGTTTTCAACTTATGAAGAAATCCAGTGGCTGACAGTTATCGGCATTCTTATCAGAAAAAAAAAGTTTAAACGCACGCCACTGGATTAGTTTTGAAAAACTAATATCGCCAGTTGATAGCGCCCTAAAAATATAAACCAACCAAGTTTTATTGATACGACTGTTTTAATCAAAGGATATTTAAAAAATTCAACAAAAAATTTTCAACTTCAATACCTTGTATAAAAAAAATTAAAGGTTATATTGCAAAATCCTGAGACACGTCAATACTATTTTTTCATGCTCTATTCACATATTAATTTTTTACCATACAACCTGACTCACCCGGCACCAGAACAGAATAATCAACTCTTATAGAAAAAAATTACAAAATTCCAACTGATATCTTCTATCTATTTTTAAGCTCTAACTTTTTTAATTTTTAAGCTATCACAAATTTCTAAACGTCATTTTATAGATTTTGAAGTTTTCTCGAATTTTCCTGTTCCCATAATTTTTGATAACGGCTAAGATAATAAGATAAGTTATTTGACTTTAAACGAAAAATATCGCGAATTTCAAGATGGCGGACGATTTTTTAGTGTGTTCCGATACTCGAATTTTTTGGGATTTTGTTTGTTGACGTATTTAATACCCCCTCCCCGACATTTTAACGCAACAAACAGCTTGTTACAAATTTGTTCCGAATTTACGGTGTATTTCACTTAATTTTACTGGCCTAGTTGTTATTGTGCTTGACCCTCTATTACTCAGAAACTAACCATAACCATACCATAGATTACGCCCGTCAAGACATTTCGTTCGAAATCATAAGAACTATAACATATTATGTCTAAAATTTAGCCAGTTTCATCGGGATCTATTTTCCATAAGATTTGTGCAGGGTCTTTATAGATCGATCGATATCAAACTATAACTCCTTAACTAGATATGACAAAAAAATGCAACATACAAAAAGTTTAATAAAAGACCACTCTCCAAAATGACTGTAACAAAAAAAGACAGTGGGATAGTGTATAAAAACTGCAAGGCTTCAGTGGTAGGCGAACACCATTCCAGAGAGAAAAAAAATTCAAAAACTCCTTCTAGTGAGATTTATTGTAAATTCTATCTCTCTATCTTTCATAACTATATACAAAAGACGTAAACAAGTTAGTTTTTGTTTAAATATAATGCCCTGTATATTTTAATATCTTGAAAATACTGTCTTTTCTCAACAGAAACATATTTAACACTCAAGGTTTTTGAAATACATATATATTTTTCTTTAATATCTTTTATTATGTAATACTTAGTTTACTGAAGTTTTTAATTTCCAAATAAAATTACTTTTTGTTTCTATTAAATTTCGCTTGTTTCGTTGTTTATGTTAACGCAAATTTCTCAAAAACGAAGTGCATGATCGCAAAACACCACTTTTGTGATTTTACTTTTAGAAAAAGATTTAAAAAAGTAGGATTACGTTTTAAAAACAAAAAAACATTTAAAATCAGACAAACGGTTTAGAAAAAAATCAAATTCAAAATCATGGTAAATTTTGGGTGGTGCGTTAATTTTGGAGGTCAGTGTATATTCATAGAGAATATTTTTCTTTTAGATGACAAAAGATTAAATAAACTACAAAGTGATGATGCATATTTGGAGAGGTTTTTATATTGTACTAACTTTGTTGCCCCAAAAGCATTTAAAAAGGTAAGTAATTTATTACAACAGTAGGTACCTACCTATAACTTATTGAAAATTTTAAACTTATGCTGAAAATATGGGATAAAGCTCTAACCAAATGTAAAACACTGACAACTAATATGGTGAGAAAGGAATATACAAATTTTAGAAATCTAATTAATACGGAAATTTTTTTTAGATGAAAATATTCTATGACTTACTGGAGGAATATCCAGATTGGTTCGCCATGGGATCTCCTCTGGATAAAAAGGGCGTTTTAGAACAGAATATTAGATCATTGACTCACGTGTATGATAAGGAAGGACGACCGGTATACATCGTTAAACTTGGTAAGATAACTTGTATCATATAGAACACTCGATGCTTGTTCAATTGGAAGAGTAATGGAATTTTGCATTCCTAAATAAGATGTTTGTATGTACATACGTTTATCTATGATTTATATTTTTTAAGGAAACATGAACTCCAAAACAATGGATCTGACGAGCGATGTCGTATCAGTGGACGACTTCTTCATGGAATTACTACTGGCAAATGATCCAGGAACTAAGAATGGGATAAGCGTAATAATAGATATATCCAATTTTGCTTGGAATCTGATGAAATGGTTAACTCCACATAATATAAAAATAGCACTAATGAGAATTCATACAATACCCGTCAAGGAATTCAGATATCACATAGTTAATAATTCTATGCTGGTTCATGGAGCTATTAATATTATATGGCCGTTTGTGCCCCAACATATTAGAGATGCGGTAAGGATGATTTTAGAAAATGGGGGTCAAAATTAATAGCATAAAAATAATATAAAAAAAGTTAATGGTATTTTTTTGACTTCCCATTTTTACTAATTAGAAGGAAATAGTTTTTATAAATGTTACTTTATTTATTTTATTTTCTCAAAAAAATCTGTGTCAACCATTTATGTATATTTATGTTTTCGTATTCGCTTATCCTGTACCTGGTATGACTGAAAATATGTTATTTTAGGTAAAATTTCACTTCGATGATTGGGATTCACTGTATGAATACATAGACCAAGAAGTCCTTCCTCTGGAATATGGTGGTTCCAACAATATGGATTACGCAAAATACCGCGATCAACTGTACCAAAAAAATGAAGAAATAACCAATAGTTTTAGAATAAACAGGGAACTGTATTTAAAAAATATTGAACGTGATATTTGTAAACATGAATAGGGGTGTTATAATTTTTATTGCACGTCCACATAAATAATTCCGATCGAGTTTTTACGCTATTAATAAAAGTATTAACACTTATGATACATCTTACGTCAGTACATTTATGTAAATAAAATATTATTATGATTTTGTACGTAGAATTATTTTGGATGAAAAATATTTTGTAGCCTTTTTCTGTTCAATCAATTTAATTAGAAACAAACTTCAAGAAGCTCTGCTTAAGCTGGGACGCTTCCGCATGGCAGATATTGTGGGGGCCTTATCATCGCGACCCGATTTTCCTGTGAACTATTGGAAGGCAAGAATTGATCATTTTTAAGGCATTATTAAAGGAAAAACGCTTCTGTTAGTTATTCCAACAAATGTATCAAATATTTTTAATACGTAGTATCAGTGAAGAAAGGGCAATAGTATCTCTATACTAGTCACAGTTTCTTTAATTACAACGTCTTTCCACGTCTTTGTAGCTTATATTTTTCCTTGATAATAGTCGAATTAAAGATATTTGTTTGGATATAAAAAAAATTGTAATTACAAAAGTCGTAAATTAATTACTATTATCTACTGTCAATTACGAAAGTTTTGTTAGTATTATTTGAGATTTAATAATTCAAATATGTTTAATCGCCAGATGTAAATATAAAATGTTTGAAATCGCAAAAAAATTGTTCAATTTCCTTATTCTAGCAATTACTTTAATTTTAACATACTATTAATTATAAATGTATGTCTACGTAAACAGATACAATTATATACCTACAAGTACATCAAAAATAATAATACAAATAAAATTAAGGTAATTATGGTAGAATTAGCCAGTGAATAAATGACTACTACATTTGTTTGTATCAGATAATTTTTATACTGTTATTTAAATGTAGGACTATGCTCCGAACCTTATTTATTTTTGTAATTAAAACAAATAATCCCCTTGAGATTTCGTTGCCAATTTCTTTCATAATTTTTTCAGGATGACAATATTTTCTTAGGGCGTCTTTGCATGTTTTTGTTCATTTTTTCATACAAAATACATGATTGCAACGTAAAACCCTAGATTTTTTCCAAAATATCTGCCAATTTCACACCGTTTTAAGTTGCAATCCTATTCTTGTATAAAAAAATATACTAAAACATGTAAAATGTCACGCAACCTTTAGTGAAAATTTAATTTGGTCATTAAGAAAACGCTACAAGACCAGTTTTTATTTTTTGTTCTATCTCGTGAAATCTAATGGTCCCGGTAAAGTTTCCACTTGACATTCCATTTACTGTATAAGGAAGTAAAGATAAATGGTTAAAAATTGGTGTTTATTGCTGAATATTTAAATACCAAGGGAGATTATTACACGTTTACCCGATAACTTTAACCTGAAAGTCATTTTAATTGTTGCTTACTGTGCTGTTTAGAACAATCAATGTAATTGAAAAACGATCATCTCTTGGCGAAATTTTTAGTAGCTGTTATAAAAAGGTTATGTTATCAAAATAGCTTTAAAAAACTGAAAAACCATTTAAAAATGATGCCGTACACCAGAAGTAGATATGCTATGCCGATTCTGGACCACAATAATAACCCCATGTAAATCTCCATAAGAGGAAAATTGGAACTTTTTTGACCAATTTTACCCCCCACCACTGTAGCCAATGAGAGCGAGCCCCGCCCTCCGCCCAGGGTAAGCTCCATCCAGCCGGAGGCCAATCAGAATGACCTACGCTATGATTGGTCGGAGTGGGTGGAGCTCTTTCTGATTGACCGCCGACTGGGTGGAGCTTACCTGGGCGGAGGGTGGGGCTCGCTCTCATTGGCTACAGTGGGCGGAGCTAAAAAGTGGTGGGGGTAAAATTGGTAAAAAAAAGTGTCAATTTCCCTCTTATGGAGATTTACATGGGGTTTGTGGTCCAGAATCGGCATAGCATATCTAGTAGTACTAATCTTTGATTGATTTATAGCTATTAACATATCTAGGAATGTTATGAGTATCATAACTGCCGCAGATGTCGGTTTGAAATCCGAGCTCGTAGAGCGAGAATTTTAAGACATCTAAATCTAAGGCTGTTGTGATCCATAACATTCGTGATTTGTTCAATAGTTTAGCTGTTTCAGATACAGAAGACATTATTAATAGATATTATAAGACGCAGGAGCAGTAGTGATACATTTCAGTATTTAATTATTATTGTTTGGAGTTTTCTGTCTGTTTGTATTAATAAATAGTCCTATAGTTTCATTATTTATTATTTCATCTGTTGACAGTTATTGACAGATCTGTATTGTAATATTACCTTACAAGCTGTTGGCATGGCAATAAATATTATTGTACAACTTTAATTATGATTTACTTACCAGCATACTTTTGTATATATTATGTAAACAAAGGATTAATATCCTGAAACCGATAAAATAAAATAAGATGTGTTTTCTTCATTAAAAAATGAAATACGTACTCATTTTAATTAATTTGCTTTTTTAGTATCTACAAAGAGTTTTTGCATGATAAATACAATAATCTGGTAATAGCTAGTAGGAGAGCCCTCGCCCAAATTCCGATTATCACGACACGGGCACATTCATGAAAAATGTTTAGTTCGAGTCAATAGAAACAAGTTTTGTTTATGAGCCAGACTCGCTCTAATTTCGTGTGAATTTTGTATGTACTTTGCCGCCTCCAAAGATTTTTTCCGGAATAGTGTCGGTGCGTGCCGTCGTATTTTATAGGCGTCTTCGTGTCGGGAAAATCTTTTAGGCTATATTTCGTAGCGATCCTTCGAGTATTAAGAAAATTATTAGAGTTTTAATACCCCTGTGTCGGAGGATTGCGTAAAATTTGTGATTAGAAAGAGATGTGAGAACAATGACCACTTCAGAGGAAATTTGCAAATTTTAACCCAACTTCATTATTTTTGTCAAAACGTCAAACTTACACTCTTTCGGTCGCTCCTACTGCCTCTAAAATCGCAGCGAAATCGTGCGATTTACGATGTAGTTCGAAGTTCTCTAGATTTCTTACCAGGCCACCCGGCGCGCGGCAATTTTTCGTTTGGAAATAGCGTTTAAAGATTTCATGTTTTCGAAATTTTTTCAATTTTTCAAATTTCTTCAAACATGCGTCTGGGCCGAGCTTAATAACTCGCGCCTTCTTTGAAATGAACCGCTGGCGTATTTTTTTTTTTTTTTTGAAAACTAGATGTAATTTAGAATTTTTCTCGATTTTGCCTCCTAAGAAAGTTATGAATTTTTGAAAAGAAGCAATTTTGTCGGATGTTAGCGATTTTTCAAACATGTACCCTTTAGAAACTCGCCTCAGCCTTTCCCTTTGGATCTGGAGGATCCGAACCCAGACGGCGGGCAAGAAGAAGGAAAAATGAAGAACTCTTTTTTTAGGTCTATCAGGATATTAACCGAGATATGAACTTTTTAAAAAGGTCGATTTTGCCAAAAAACTATACAGCTCCTCTCCTCGGAGGATTTTTTCGACCGAACTTTCAGGGGAGCTAGAACCAACCTTCCTCTTGGATCCCTGGAAAGTTCGTTGCTTAATCCGCGGCCGAGCTCGGATAATCGAATAACTATTGTCACCCCTTTAGCAACGAGATAGACCTCAGTCGCAATAGAATTTTTTTTTTCATATTGACATGAACTATTGAAATAAAATAGAATCTTCGTGTCGCGTTGAGGTCGAAAATCCTGGTCGAGGACTCTCCTACTAAAACACTGCCAAAGCAATAGGATAAGGTTTGTTTTGCATTGGGTATATTTAGTTAAAGTTTGTTGAGGATGTACCAAGTCATTCTGCGAAGTCGAATAAATTGGTTCTAAAACCATTAGAATTTTTAGTTTATGGAGAAATGATATAATTTGTAAACTAAAGAAGTAGTTTTGAATAAAACCATAATAATTCTTAAAATTAAAACAAAATTTCAACCTCAAAATTTAAAAATGACATATATGTTTATAAATTAACCATTTATTACACTAAATAAGTTTTATTGTAATAAAATCCATAACGAATATCTCTCAACATAACAGGGGTAACAGTTTGATAGACATGTTCAACATTTAATTGAAGTTTCTGCAAATTGTTCAACCACCAATGTTCTTTAAAACCATAGTTTTTTTATTTTAAGCAGCCCCCCTCCACAAAAAGAGATGTAGCAAGGTGTTAAATCTTATGATCTAGCTGGTCACAAGATAAATCGATTTGAAATTATTTTCTCAAGTATTGCCGAATAATGACATTATTACGGACCAGGCAACTTGCCTTCGATAAAAAAGAGACGAATAATATGTTCGTCCAGCATACCCAAATATTAAATTTTTAGAGATACTGAGTGCAAAGTTCGTAAAATTATGTAAATTTTGGGTTCACTAATGTTTGCCAATTAATGGAAAAGTTGATTCATTGGTAAAACCAATGTTCATCCCCACTCACCTTTTTCATTAATTGATAACAAAAAACAATTCCGTTTTATAGATTTTTATGCAAAAATGATCAATAATGAAAAAGTTGCAAATTATAAAAACAACAATATTTTGTCAACAATTTTTTTTTAACCAAACGTTTTAGAAATATTCATTATTTGCTTGTTTCGTTGTGTGCCATTTTTTTAAATTACTCATTTGAGAAGTACCGGGGGAAGTATCTACAGTACCTACATAACAGATTTTTGGAGATGTGTATAGATAAAATACCGTAAATATGCGAGTTTGTAAATGATTCTAGGTGTAATTATTTTATTTGAAATTTTGTTACAGGATATAGTTAACTGCTTCCGCCATTATTATTATCTTTGACAATATTTGTAGCTTTACATTATATTATAAATTATTTGGTATTCCTAATCGAATTTTCAACGAATGGCAGGTTTTTTACATAGAATGAAACAAGAAATTAACGTTGGACTACAAATAATTAACAAAACTCCATCAGATGATAAAATTAACAAGAAAAATTTACTTTATCATCAATTCACAATAATTTATATAGTGATTTTTAACCAATGCCAACGTACTAAAACACAACAACCCTTAAAAAGTGACAAAACAAGAACGAAAAATTTTCAAAAAATAACAATTATTAAGAAGTCAATATACATTCGCTTTTGTTTTGAATTTTAGCCTGTCATAAAATAAGTTATCTCAGCTGATCTGATCCAATCTTCTCACTTCGTCTAGGGTATTATAGGTCGATTTAGCTAATCTCTCCAGCATCTACAAATGATACGTCAAAACTGTTCAATTGGGTGGTTGAAATTTGAATTCCGAATTTGAATTCCGGACAGTGTGAGATGAGACATTATCTTACACAAGTAGAACATTATGTTATTGGATCAATATATGCGCAAATGGCTCCTCATACTCTTCAAGAATGTCGAATACGTTATTCAATTTATTACTCAACTAATTTCTTGTGTTTTTTATATTAACGTAGTGCGTTACATCATTTGTTGGAGCAGTGTATTGGCGTTATTTACAAGAAAGATGATAAAAAAAAAGTAAACAAAACGGCTCTCAGCTAGCAAGTTTAATAAAAACAAAACCAATACAGCAGGAATATTTTATTAGATAAGACAACATTAAAAGTGAATTTTAAAATCATTATAGTATCGGCAATATTACATATTGAAGCACGGCAAACAAGGACGTGTGTGACGTATATTTTGTTCACAATATTGGAACAATGTTTCGTTCCAAACAACTAAGAGACATCGGTGAGTGTACACACAGTTCTTTGGGTGAATATAAAAATGCCGGAAAAAGATGAAGTAGAAAAAAAAGTGATAACAGATGAACACAAACAGGAGTGCATCGTTAAATTAAGGAAACTTCTAAAGGGTAAGAACCAAATCCGCATTTAAAATGTGCAAATAAAATAATTGGAATTAATGTTTATGTACAAAAATTGCTAAAATAATAATATGTAAATCAAAAGTTGAAATTATGAAGGACGAACATTTTAATTTCTTGTAATATTGTATACGCCGGCGCTGTTAGACTGGTTTCTCAAATTTCTGTTTAAAATACCATTTGTATTTGGCAGATATAAACAGTTGTATATTTGCTAAAACACTCTAGTTTAATTTTAAAAAATTGTCCGTATTTTGCTTTGCGACGACTATGATAACATTTAATATTTTGATAGCATAGGCAAGTTGGAACATTTAGGCAACTAATATCCAGTTCAACGCTACTGCGTAGGTAATTGTTATTTAATTTAAAAAAAATAAATCTGAATATACAGTGTGTCTCATTTTTCATCACTACACCCCAATATCTAGGCCATTTGTTGATCGATTTAGATCAAATTTTACTTCTTTTCTTTCAGATTGTGATTAAAAAGTTATTAATAAAAAATGTTTTCAAACTTAAATACGCCTACTATGATCAAAAGAAATTGGCAAAAATTAGGAATTTATATTAGCGATTGAGATAGGCTTTTTGTTTTAACAGATTCTTGTTCAGCATGACCTAAAACGCCTGAATACCAAATTTCGTTAAAAAATATTTATTTATTTATTTTTTTAAATAAAAAAAAATCTAAGATTTCAATAATAAAAAATAATAAAAGTTGAGTTATTTGATATTTTCTAAAAAAAAATGTCCTAATGCTTAATTAGCGTCATTATATCACCCGACTACCAAGTTATGTAAATATCCGACAATAAATAACTGGAATATATAGTAGGTTTAATATTGAAATCTTGGATTTTTATTACTTTTTTTTGTGAAGGAATGAATATTTTTTAACGAAATTTGGTATACAGGCCTTTTAGGTCATGCTGAACAAGAATCTGTTAAAACAAAAACCCCATCTCAATCGTTAATATAAATTCCTAATTTTTGCCAATTTCTTTTGATCATAGTAGGCGTATTTAAGTTTGAAAACATTTTTTTATTAATAACTTTTTAATCACAATCTGAAAGAAAAGAAGTATACCAAATTTGATCTAAATCGATCAACAAATGGCCCAGATATTGGGGTGTAGTGGTGAAAAGTGAGACACACTGTATAATTAACAATGAATGATCGGGGGTGCGGAGGATAATGAGGAAGAGTCCGTGACCCTTGGAGGTTGATTCTACTCTCCTAGGGGGTGGGAAATGGATTATTATTCTCCGACTGATTTACCCCGTTTTCGAGCATGCTGATCATGAAAAAATACTATCAGAGGCGTTTGGCCGTTCCTACACCCTTAAACGGATACAAACCACCCCATTTTGAATTATGCCCTCAAAATTTAAATTTGGATATAAGCATTTATTTTTTAACCTTCTAGGAGCTAGAGACATTATGGTAAACGTCCAATAAATGCAAACTTGCAACCGATTAATGTCTGAAATACTGAGGAAAATCGTCCTTCGACTCTATCTCATCGAATGGTTTAGATCCCAGTAGTGAGAATCGCCTTTGAATCAGCTTACATATTAATGCCCTGATATAAATTTAAAATGCGTTACATTACGAGTAAAGTGTGAAAAAATGTATTTTATATACCACTATTGACCGCCAAAAAACCAGTCGTGCCATATAGGACACAATTTAGCACTTATTCGTCAATAAAATATATTTTTTCATGGTCCATAATCAAAATATTCACTACAAAGATTCAAGGTGAATGATATAATGTGTTTCTCATGAATAACAAATATATGCTTACAATAATTTATTACTTCCGTCATTTAATTTTTATTTAAATTCAATCTTTTGATTTAAGAGAACGTTAGGTACATTTATATTATTTATACATGTATATAACGAGACTTTACTTATCCCTAATGCTTTATAAAAATATACTCGTATACGCAATTAGTGTACATTCTCAAATTTAATATTTTTTCAGAGCAAGAAAAATTTAAAAAACTCCATAACGATGATGCTTACCTTGAAAGATACCTGTATGGGGCAGAATTTAATGTAGAAGCAGCATTCGATAGAGTAAGTGACCTCATCCCAATGGGAATTTCCCAATGGGAATTTTTAACTTTCTTAAAAATCTACTTTTATTAGTAACTTTAAAACTACTAAAAAGAATACTTATGCAACTTAAGGTACATACATCTATTTTCAACTCTATTCCAAAAAAGCTGTAATAGAGGATATAGATACCGTTTAAAATGCATCAATCTTTTTGTTACACGCCGCATAAAAAAAGTTCCAGAAAATGTTTATAAACATTGGGATATATCAATTTCAATCTGACCAACCCTGCACCAATGTATTTTTGCTTGAATAATTTTTATAATGATACCCATTTATATTTATTTTGCAAAAACATGTTATTCATGTTGAACTTTGTCGTAATTATCATTACAAGCATGATTACCTTCACCTGTCTATAATAGATGTAATAAAGTGTACATTTTTAATAGCATATACTTCATTAAGAGTATCTATTCTAGAAAAAAAATTGTAGCTGATGACGTACCATTTTCAATTTAATTCTTTTCGTCAACAAGCCCTTTAACTCTGATTTAATTTTATACTAATAAATAGGCACATATAAAAAAGAAAGGAAAGAAATAAATATTTAAATCAGCATATTTCACTAAAAAACATATACCAGGTGGCAACGAAGTCATATTGTACAAGGCCATTTTATTCTTTGAGATTATAGATTTGGTTTTCTGGTTGAAGATATATAGTTCATAGACGACGACATAAGTAAATTAATTATTTATAATTACAAGCACCATTTCAAGTTTTTGGAAAGAAAAATAATAGGATCAAACATTTTCCTGTAAATAATAAGATATGTTTTAAATGTTCTATAGAAAGTACCATTTCCTATTTAAAATTTTAGACAAAAAGTGATAAAAAGGATAACATTTAAAAAAATAATTAATCATCATAAGTGGTGATAAATTGAACTTTTTGCAATGTTCGTCAAAAACTAATCAAAATACGTGTTTTGTTTACTACTTCACTAAGTTGCTTGGCAATAGGTCCATCGATGACGTCACAGCGCCGCCATATAGTGATTTTAGAAAAAATGGCCATTTTGAAAACAAATTGCCACTTGTGATATATTATTCAAAAGGGAATTTTAAGCCCTATATCGAGTGGTCAAAAAAATATACAGGATACTATTTAAAATTGTCGACATAGTTCCACTTCCGAAAAACCGGAAGTGATTATTTTTCATGGAAAAACGTATGGCCATCCCGTTCTGGATATAGCCGTTTGCAAATTCTTGTAGAATTGCGAGATGTTTCTTTAGTAGAGTAGAGTGTAACGAAGTGATTTTTATCTGTCAAGGATTGCCTGTTTTATTTTAATATTTCCGTCACTTGGGTACACCCTGTAACTTTATTAGCATTTAAGTTATAGTATCAATGAATTGTAAAATCAGCTGGTAAATTTATTGATTAATTTCCGATAGTTTCCTGCAAAACTAAAATCCGTTAATTGCTCGGAAAATAATGTTCAAGCCGGAAGTAAAAATCACTAGTTAGGTACGAAAACTTGATCAAATATTTAATCCGTGTCCGTTTTAAGCCGGTTCTTTTTGCTATATAGTTTAAAAATTATAAGCAATGCATTTCCGTTGTCCGTTAGCCCGGGTGAATAAGGCAAGTTACATAACACGCGCCGACTTAATAAACAAGTTCTTCGTTCAAACCACCTGTCCAAATTCCACATACCGTATGAGCGCGCCACCGCCTACGTCAGCAAGAAAGATAATAAATTCACCGGAACGGTAAAATCCATGTCAATCGAATTATCGATACCTTCGCATCAGACACCAAAAATCCGACTAGAAATTTATCCGTTTTTTTATAAACCGTCTTGGTAAGAACAACAGTAGTTGACCGTAATCCAGCCGCTCCGCATTTTGAATAATCACCGAGATTCCACCGTAGATTTTATTGAGTAAATATAGCCGCATTGTAAATCTACTTAATTACTTCAGAGTTCGGTTTAAAGTTTCCGTTTAGTTGTATTTAATGTTATATTACACATTCGCCGGTTGAGCCCTCCGATAACCCGTTCTGGTAGTTGGGCCTAGCCATCAGCGAATGTATTTTCAAAACGCGGATTTATCATACACTGGCAAAGTAATTCGATAATCAGTTCTGGTAGTTTATGGCACCAGTGTATGGTTTAAATCTTTATTTTCCGGTAAGGAAGTAAAATTCCTGGTTAACATAACTCTGTGTTTGAGGCAGTAGAAACCCGCGTGTATTAAGTAATTTTCAAATCCGAAATAAAAAAGGGAATCTCTGTGACTTATTCATAACGTGCCGATTATTTTTGGTGTTTCACTTGTTAGCCGTCCTCGCCGGCCGTTCGATTCCATAGCGCCACGGTGATATTTTTAACACATATTTTTCACCATTTCCTCAGATTTCACTTAACATAAACGACCCTCAGATGTGGAATGATTGTCTTGAAAAATGCAAAAGTTAAGCCACGAAAACATACCCAAATAAAAATTTCTCAGAAATGTATATCAAAAAAAAATTCATAACGCAAAAACCACTTAATTTAAAATCTATCAAATCCTCAATTTTCTGTATTTAAAACGGTTACAACCATATATATAACCTCCCATGTTGCCAAATTAGTTGACCGATATCCTTGTCTTTCACACCAGTTGAATACTAATATAATTAATAATTAATTATGGGTACGTATAGATACATAATAAACATTACACATATATAGGTACTTATAAGTATCTTTATATCCATTAAGAAATATTTTATATTTAAGTTATAACAAGATTATGTAACCACTATAGGTAAACATTAAGTGTAATTTTGTATAGAAGATGATAATAAATTTGAATTTGAATTTGAATTATACAGATTAACAGATAATAATCGTTTCATATTACTTTCAGATGAAAATGTTTTATGAGATGCTATTAGACCATCCAAATTGGGTTTCACAGCCAGCTCCATTAGAGAAAAAGCCAATAATAGACAAAAATGTTAGAATAATATTACCAGAATGCGATAAAGAGGGTCGACCTATATATATAGCAAAACTAAGTAAGTATTTTATTACAATGGTAGTGAATTTGTTATGTAGCTATAATCAAATAATACTAAGGGAAGGATTTTAAATTTTCCTCTATTTTATGTAGGTAGGTACCTACTAATTTTTATTTCCAAAATCAAGGTTCTTCTAGCTAAACTTACTCCTCAAATTTCAATTCGATAGTACTTTCCATTCATGAATTATTGTGCTTACAAGAAACGTAACACATGGATGGACAGAAGGACAGATCGTTATTTTGAAAGTTGCTTATAAATCGATGACTAACAATGGTGTAAACAATTTTTTTCTACAGCCGACAAGTTCAAAATTTCAGATCAATTGTCAGAATTGGAAAATAAAAGAGTACTAAATAATATAAATATGTTACTATAGTCAACTAATTTATTTACGTTACGACCCCTTTACAGACTAGTTAATCCCCCCGGTATATTTGACAATTGAAATCTTTTTTGACTTGCATATGACCACATATATATTTTTAAACAACGAAGATGACAAAGTAATTATCTCATAAAATCTCTCTAGGTAATATAAATGTTGATATAATGGATATACTTGATATTGTGGCTTTGGATGATATTTGGATAGAATCAATAATAGCAAGGAATTCAAGTATAACTGAGAAAGGATTTTGTATAATAGTGGATGTTGGGAATTACCCGTGGAAGATGATGAAGTGGAATACACCTGAGAATATAAAATTAAGTATTAGGAAACTACAATGCCTACCATTTAAGGACTTTCGATTCCACATTGTTAACAAGTCGTTTCTAATACATGCAGTACTTAAAATTGTTTGGCCATTCTTACCTGCACACATTAAGGAAATGGTGGGTATAACACATATTTTTATAAATAATTTAAAACTATGCAAATTTATTTTTCTGGTTATAAGCGTCATTTTTATTGTATAGAAAAGTCAAAGAAATCTCATCTTTGGTTCGTTTATTATTTCAAAACTATATTTAAATTATTTCTAGATTTTAATGATTTTATCTTATTTAAAAAAGCTTCGTAAATTCTAATTCATTCCACTTTATAACACAACACACAAACAACAAACTCAAAAAAGTGTCTTTTCTGGTTTTTGCACCCAAAAAATAATATCGAAATAAACAAATATGCAAAACCATCGTTTAAACATCACCATAGAAGCTCGTAATTTATACAGATTGCCCAATATCATTTACTTTAAATGTTCACAGTAAATGAATGCAATACACGTTGCGATCTGATTGCAGCATAAAATGGAAAAGATACAATAATTGGCTTTGTATTGGCTGATTACTTGACACTCCTTTAAATCTAGTATTTACCTGTTTAAAATATAAACCTTAAACCTTGCAATCTTTATTATGACCCAATGACCCAATACCAGAGACATTTAAATTGCATAGATTCACTAAGAATGACACAAATTCTAAGTAACCGAAATTTATATAGATATATTCCTTTCTGTAAATTGTTGCAGGATGATATGATTTTTGAGTGAGTTGATAGTTGAGAGATTTAACTTTAAATGTTTGGTTTTAGATCAAATTCCACTTTGACGACTGGAATTCCCTTCATCAACACATAGATCAAACAGTACTTCCTCCAGAATATAGAGGTACAAATAATATAGATTATAACGATTTATATAGCAAACTGTATGACAGAAATCAAGAAATCGCATCAAGTTTTAAATTGTACAGGAGTATCGTTGATAAAAACTGAGTATGTAGGCAAACTAGATTATTTAATTAATTGATCCCTAGTGAAGAAAATTGATAGAAACAATAAAATTTAACAGTACTTGAAATCACATATATGTGAGAGTACTATATAAATATAATAACATTTAGGGAAAAATTTTGTCAAATTTTCAGCATTTTGCCATATGTCCTTTATTTTCTATTTTCTGTTCTAAAGAGCTAAACGCTCATCTGTATGGGAAAGGAATCATAACCATAGTCAGATCAATGTCACACTCTATTGATTTAATGTTTTATATATTAAATATGAGCACCAGAGTAGGTTGTCACTATGGCAAAAGACTGAAGACAGTACTTAGTTTCACAATTAATTACCAATATTTACACAGTATTTCAAATATCAATAAATTTGAAAATTTGCTATTATATAATATTTTTAATATGGTTGTGATATTTACTTGTTTTACATTGAAAATAAATCTTAGAGAAAAATATATTTAAATGATCAGCACTTAGTTGACGAAAGGAAATTATTGTAATTTATGCAATTTAATGTATTAGCCGTACACATCATAAATATAAGGTCCTTAATAGAAGGCAAATGTGAAATTCAAGTGTAGAAGAAACCACATATTCACTTATATCAGAAAAGAACAGAAATGTACATTTAGAATTGTCAAGTAACAGTGTCGGTTTCTCAACCTGTACTGCACCGCTGATTGAGAAACCGCCACCGGCTAGTCATGGAAATGTACAAAGCTGAAGTGGTTACAGGGTATAATGTATAATGCCACATTAATAAATACTGAACATGTCCTGGTGCCAGTGTTCTCAAAATCATGTACTTCCGTTTCTTCCAGCATATAATATGAATATGTGAAGGATTATATATTTATTGTACACATTTTTAACTTTATCTAACTGGTCTATGTACTTTCCATGGTTTTAATTTAAGCTAGATATATTTTTTCAATTTGTTTTAAACCACCTTGTTATTTATTGTTAGATATAATAAAGTATTATTGTACATGTTTTATTTTATATCGTTTTATACAGTGTGCTATAAAAATACTTTTATACGAAAACCTTTTCCTACAGCCCTTCCCGTTTTATTTTTAAATGTTTCAACGAAAAGTTGTTTGACTGATCATATATGCCGTATTTTGACGTGTTAAATTATTTCAAAATCTGCGACCTCAGGCAACTTGTGACACCATATTTTTTTAAATGGTTATTTTCATTTTTGGGGGTAATTTTAAAAAATAACTTTTAGAATACAACTATTATAAAATATTAACATGTTACAGGAGATTTTGTAGAAGAAAAAAATATTTTATTGTGATATAAAAAAATGTTTAACTAAACAAAAACAACTAAACTAATTAATTAAACAAACAACCTCAAGGATGATAGAAGATGAACTTTTAATGAAGTAATATATTTAATGAGAGATACCTAAGTTTTGAACCTATGAACAAGGCCACCGTTTCTAAAATATATAAGAGTTATTCTTAATATTCATTTTGATATTTATACATTTTGTACCTAACCTGGACCAACAGCATTTCTGTTCTTATTTAGGGGGACCGATCTGCATAATCACCAGAATATAACTTCATCTCATAAGATAATTTTTTTTGTCAGAACGGACACCTATACATAAACAAAAAGGAAGAATACTGTTTAAATAATCATATTAAAGTTATTTCGAAAGGTTGTTTATAAATAAAAATTGTTTGTTCAATGTTTGTTAAACATCTTCCAATGACTTCTGAATCACATCATATACCTATCCTATATGGATATAAGAAATGATAAACTCTCATGTTTAGATAAGACAAATTTTGATTAATTTACAATACTGTTTGAGATTATAAAATTACATCGTCTTATTATTACCTATGAAGTCCAGATCTCATTTTAAAATTTTTTATAGGCAATATGAGTAAAATGAAGGCAGGTTTATTGATAAAAATTAAAAATAATGTAACTAATTAGACGTTACAATATAATTTTTGAAGTTGAAGAAATTGAAAAAAATTGCATTTCACTTGTATATCGAAGACATATTTTCGAAATTTTTTTGATTAGTTTCCTGTTGGTTTTAAGACCAACTTTTAACAAGAATATTTTTTTCTGGATATTAAAAATGTTTCCCATTATGGCGTACTATTGTGATCACACTGTATGATACTATAATTCGAAAATATTTACAACACAAATTTAATTGTTACTGTGAAGGGATTACATTTTTCGGGACAAAATTATAGGATTACAGCATTCTAGGAAGAAACTACATTAAAACCTTTATCTTTGAGATGACTTTTAAAATTTTTCTATAATTTTTTTATTGGCTTAATGTACAATGATATAATACAATTTAATTATAAAACACAATATAAAAATTAAAGTAAATAATTACAAACTTAAATGACTCTATTCATTTGATAGCCAAAAGAACATTTTGTTTATATAGTAACAAACCATTTTATCTTATTCGTTGGGTAATTTTACGCAGTTCGTCATCAAATGATCAAATAAAAATACCGTTGATCTGCATATGAAAAATTATACATTAAGTTCGGTATAACAAGTTAACATTTAAAAATAAATATAGAATGCCTTATAACGTTTAAGTGCAAATTATTAACATGTTTTTTTACAAATCTTATATACAAAGAAGTGAAAAATATCTTACGAGTTTTAATACAAAATATCATAGTGATAGGAAATATTTGGTGACACAAAAGTTGGTGCACTTATATTTATGCACATTATTTTAAATCTTCCAAAAATTTTCAAAACACTTTTTTTGGGTATATTACCCACATTGCCACTTTACGTTTCGTCCCTATATACTACGAAATAAATAACTAAATTGCATCAACTTTTGCTTAAAGAAAAATTAAAGTTAATTTCTTACAGCAGGCTCTATTGGTCTTCTCAAATGGTCGCCATAGTCATCGATATCATCTGAAATTATAGCAAATATTGCATATATATAATACTGACACCAAAACGACATGTGTTTTAAAAACCATGTAGGCATCGTCTGGGGATAATTAAAATAATAAGATTTTATACATATAAAGTATAAAAGTGGTCAAAGTGTCAAAGACTTAATCTCATTTTAGAATTGTATTTTTATTCTACTTTGAAGTACTGGTGCAACTATTCCTACTTTCGCGATTATGATTCCATTTATCAGTATGTTAATCGCCGATTAAGATTATAATTTTATTATTGCAGTTAAAAAAAAATACAATCTTTTATGACTTAAACACTTATGTATAATATGCCTTTGTTCTCAATAAGTTTTTGTTTTTAGTATCATTAACAATTATTTTCTTATTATTTTGTGTTAAATTATTTTATACATTTTCTAAAGTTTTAAATAATTAGGTATATTGTTTGCAAATTAATGTGATGCAAATGTGCATCCTTGCTATATCAGCAGTATCATTCTGGTCTTCATAGAAATGAACGAATTAACCAAAACAATATAAATCGATTTCTCTACATCGATGATACATAGTCTCTTTTCTATTGCATTTAAGCTTACAAATTTGTAACGTTAATAAAGTGCCTAAATACCCCAAAGAGGGTTGGAACCTTTAATGTGGCACTGACACTAATGTAATTCCACTTAACCCCAAAATACTTTAACTTGACATCTGCTTCGTTAACAGAATACTCTTCGTGGGAAAATACTAATAATTTGACTTCATAATGCATCTGTGTTGGTTGATTTTTTCACAAAAATAAAATAGAATAAGATGAAAAAATTAATTATTTTCAAATACCAGACAGAAATTTTAAATGGAAAGTCATCTAAAATGACTTAACATTTTTTTCAAAAATGATGGAGAAAATACGTCATACGACAAAATAAACTCCATACAGTAAGTAATTAGATTCCAAAAATACAGCAATAAGAACATTTTTCAATTCTGTGAGATTTTCATCAAAATTAGTGTTATTCGAGTGTCTTTTATTAGACCAAACAAACTAATAGTTACATGTGTAATTAAATTTGATATAAAATTTACCTTCTTCCTCATTTTCGCCTGCCTGACCTTCATTTTGTAGATCTTTATATTCATGCTGATCCTGATCATAAAGTTTTCTGTCCTTTTCACCTACTCCTAGTGTATCAATATGGTTTTTATCAAAATTTTGCTTTTCAGCATTTTTTATGTGGTCATTCTCTCCAAACGCTAATCCATCAATGCCATTATGTGCTGGATTGACATCAAAAATTTCATGTGCTCCATTTTCTTTTTCTATATCCTCTTTGCCTAAAAACATTGATCCTCTAAATATTTTTACAATAGAAATATTAGTAGAAATACGTAATTTATTCCAAAAAATTCTTCTCACAATTCTCCCTATAATTGTTTCATCGTGAATCGATCTCAGAAGCGTTCAAAAATCCTTTGCTTATGGCTTTCATTCATTTGCAGTAAAAGAGGGTGTTTAAACATTTTTTTATTAACAAAGTTAAGAACTGCTGTTATATGTATGCACTCAGATTACATTACATATTCACTATTATAACTTTTTATGTTTTTATTTGAAGGGTTATTATAATCAGCGATATATGGAACTACACATATGTCACTGTTATAATTATAAGTTTCGTATACTTCATGGAATAAATAAAAATTGAACATGTATTTATCCCAAATATTTGGTAAATGTAACGAGCCACCAACAGATCTGATTCTGTCGACAGTTTTTGAGGGCGCAAAATCAGAATCTTGCCATAGACGTCAATGATTCTAGCTATATCACTGCCTTTAATAAAAACGTCATACGCTGAGGAATTTTTTTTTATATAAATAAAACAAATATGCAAAAAGCTCACCTGCTTTTTCAGCTATTATTGGTTCGTTAGCACTCTCTTTAACATTTTGATATCTATTGTTCGAAATTTCAGGCTGTTCATTTTGATCATTTTCCTCTTTTTTTTCTGGAATAGCGACTACACCTTCAGGTAATTTTAGTTTATCAGAATCTCTGCTAACCCCCACCACAACATGGTTCTTGTTGAAAGTTTCAGGAGTAACTGTGGGAACTAAAAGAGGTCTTGCTCCATTCAAACTTCCTTGAGATGGTTTCAAGCCAGATTTTGTAGTGGATTTTGAAACAGCACTTTTAAAGTCATTGGAGTTTGGCACTGCCAAAACACTTTTCTCCTGTTTTTCGGCTACTGGTGGTTCATTAAGTACATTTGTCTCTTGCGGCTTATTTTCAAAATTACGAATTTGATAGACAGATGGACTCACTTCTGACATTCTATTGAAACTTTTTATAGAGGAGGCCTCTTGGATTTGCCTTGGTTCCTGAAGTGTGTCATAACTCGTACATTTTTCCTAGAAAAATTATAGATTTAACAAGTATTCAATGTATTTCATTACCTATATATTGATTCTTTATAATTTGGTTCAAATATCACGGTTTCTTTGTTGAAATGAAAAAGCAATTTTTATATTTAGTTTAATTTCTTTACATATAGGTACATTTTGCCGTAGATATTACCATATTTTATTTTATTTTATCACTTCACGGTTGCAACATATTTATTACCCTAAAAATATAATTACCTACCTTTAAAGCTTCCAGTTCCCTTCTCATCTCATTACGCTCCTTTGTTAGGTGATTAATATTACTCTCATTTTCATTTTTATTGACCTGGATATCGTTTACTTGTTTCTCTAAATTTTCCTTTTCTACTTGCAGTTCAAGATATTGAGACTAAAATTAAAAGAATAATAATATTGGAATAATATCAAGATGAATGACATACTTTAAGGCTCTCTTTTGCTGATTTCGCTTTTTTAAGTTCTTCTTTCGTCTCTTTTAATTGTGTTTGTAGTTCATTAATTTCATCCAATTGGTTTTGCTGTGTTTTACTGCATTCCTCTTTGAAATCATCATGTTGGGTCTAGAATTAGTAACCTTTATAAGTTATTAATAAGCTACGGTAGGTATACCTATGTAATCATAAAACACTTTCACAATTATTCTTGACCTATGACTTTTAGCAGTATTTACTTTCTTTCATTGCACACACTTAATTGAATAAATATTTATACTTATTATACTACTGCAAACTACAATATTACAAAGCATAAATACTTTATGATCAATTATTGTTGTAGGCATATGACCTTACCTGTAATAAATTAAGTTGCTGTTGCAGCGAATTTAATTTACGTTTTGAATCACTGGAATCAACTTCATATCTACTTTTTTCCTCGATTATTTTATTTTCTAAATTAGTTTTGGTTTGTTGATGCTCTGCCTTTTCGGTTTTAAGACTCTTTTCCAGACGTTGTTTGTATTCAGATATAACTGTAAAACGTAATCAATTAAACTTTACATAACCAATAAAATTATCTCATATTAACCTTGCAGTTGTGTTGATAAATTCTCCTCTTGCTGATGGCATATTGTGTTAGATTTTTTAATATCATCTAATTGTGAAAGTGTATTGTTATAACAAGCTATAATACCAGTTATTATTAACAGTGCACACACATACAAAAACACTTTGCCTCTTGTTCCACGTATAACTCTAGAAGTAGTCATCACATTTATTTTTTATTTTATAATAATAAACCTTTAACTGTTTTAATTAACAACTATTACAACATTCAAAAATGTTGTTACTACCTGCTGTGTTGACACAAAAATACGATGAACGATGAATAAATATTAAATGAGGAGTCAAACCATAATAGAACGTCAGAAATACATGACTGTCTTTATTATCGACATCGACGTGACATATAGTAACACTATCAGACTGAAGAGGTCACTAGTAGCTATAGCGTTAGATTACAGAGGCTTTACGTTATATTAGAGCTAATAATAAAAGTAATAAAACAATTTCACCATTCCTTGCCCTTTTAATTATTTATTTTTGTTGCACTTATTTTGATGTAATGCTCCAAATCCAAGGGAAATTGCTCCAGGTTGTTAACTCCAGCCATAGATTAAATAAGATATTATACGGACCTTGTGTATTCGAAAGGTAGATGGCGCACCCGAAACTCCAAATAATGTAATCTTTTCTGACAATTGATATAATTTGTTGAAGAACCATGTTTAAAAGATAATGACAAAAACGTCCAAAGCCAAAGCCCTAACAATAAATCTTTAGCTATAACTGTAAGTACATTGAAAAATACACTTTCCAATGCGCCATCTACATTTCGAATGCACAAGTTCCACATAATATCCATTTGCATTCTAAGAATAGGATGGTATATCTTATACTTTTTTAATTTATGGGTTAAAACCCAACAACACAAGTCCTCTTCGCTAAAGATGGCGCCTAAAGTTTTATTTTCATCTTACTTTCTAAGAGATGTCCAATGTTGATGAGTACTGAAATTTTATCGTATTTCGGTATCGCTTCTCGGCCTCTGGCTAAGATCAAAGTGTAGTATCTGTTCTTATCAGCTTAATATCTGATACGCCCCGCATGCGGGGCCAGTATATTAAACTGATTTTTGGAAACTGACGGGGGTTAGGGGCTTGCTCCACCCCTGTCACGGGTTGGCCCGGTATTGCAGTACCGCCGGGATCGGCCCACTTTTATCAAATTTAAACAAAAATTTTTTCAAAGATTAGTGATTACGTAAAATGGATGCGTAAAACTCCGTTCATTTTACGCGGAGAATTATTTATTTATTTTCATTATTTTTAAGTTTTTATTATTTTACTTCAAGTTATCTGCCCCCAGTTGGCTCGGCCCCCTACCTCAGTAACTGCGGGGGGCACCCTAACGCCACCTAAAAAGTTTAGGTGGCGTTGGGCTGCTGGGCACCCGTCCTTTCTGTACGAACAAATACAAATGTAAGAACTTTTTTATTCGATATGTCAGAATTTACTTCAAACTGGAATGAGCAGGCAACTAACAATACAATAATGTGGTTTAATTGGTTGCGAATTAATGCGAATATGTAATATACAGGGTGGTTCAGAATTTACCGATTAAACTTCGGGAACTAATAGAGTACGTTAAAATAAAATATAATTAAAATTTAACTTGTAAATGGAGTTACAAGGTGTAAAATCATTTTTTTACGTTTTTTTTACGGGGAATCCCGTGTCCACTCTGAAGTGCGCCGGGTAATACAAAAAATAATTATTAAAATTTTAAAATATTTTCAGCAGTTTTCGATGTGTACGGTTTGTGCAATTTGAAAAAACTACGTTATTATATAATACCTTAAGATAAAATAAAATACTCGACAAAATGAATGCCGATTGTCAAACAATAAGAATAAACCATAACGAATAAATTATATGCTCTTCCATTTTATTATGCATAATCCTATTATTAGTAAATTATAATAATATATTTAGGTACAGTGAAAAGTTCCCAAGCGGACACTGACGGTTCCAATTTTTTTGTCCGCTCATAAAAAAGCTCAAATGAAAGAAAATTACTATTTGCAGTTCCAAAAAAATCCCGTCATGAGAGATATGTTCGCTTTTAGCTGTCCGTAAAAAGACAGCTTTCACTGTACCTACCTAGGAAATAAAATTGTACAGAGCACAATCATTAGACATAAATTTATTAAGAATTTAGACAAAAAATTCAAGTTTAATATAATTTCTTTACAACTGATGAGATTTTAAAAAATGTCCTGATAACGCTTCTTCAGAATATCCAACTAGTTCCTGTGGAATTACAGCACTTTCTTCAACTCCAGTGCAGGGTCTGCACATACACTCTAATGGAGCCTTCGTAGTAACCTAAACAATCATATTTTAAATTATTGCTGTAGATCGCATTAATGTATTAATACCATAGATAGCAAATAATTTGATATGTAGATTTAAGCTTGTCGGTCATATGATTAAATAGAAACTATTTTTGTTTTCTAACGTTTCGGTTTTAATAACCATCTTCAGAGAACATTTGTGTTAAATAATTGTTAAATTATAATTATTAATTATATTATAGTATTATATTATAATAAAGATAGATAAATTTGTATAAACAGACATAACATAACATAATAATTATAAAGTATTATAATTTAAAATACTATAACTATAGGTATACCTAATAAAATAATTTAATTTTCTCTGAAAATGGTTATTATGAAACAGAAACGTTATGACCGAGAAACCTAAGAATCTACACATCAAATAAATTTATATCAATGGTTAAGAAAAAGCAAATATATTTTTGCAAATATATTTTTGATAAAAAAAACAAGGCGAATATGAATAATACAATTGGTCTATATTCTTGATGTAGATGTAGACAACATTTTAATAAATTATACTAATTAGTGAATATAGTGTTGCCTACATTTCTAGAAAAAGTGTGTGACCCGCTAATAATTTTTATTTGAGGGAGGTTATTTTAGTTTGTTACAGTTTCTGATATTTAAAAAAAAAACATCAAACCTAAACGAAACTGATTATTTAATAAATAATAATAATAATAGACGAAGTTGATATAAATTTTACTCTTCAAAACAAATAATTTAAAATGTGGTCGGTATACAAATTAAAATACGACCTGTTTTATCGATCATAAGATATCAAAAGAAATGGCTTGTGTTTGTGGAAAACTTTGACGTATAGTGCCATTGTGTAAAACATAAAAAATATTGACTGAATATACAAACATTACAAATAGTTGCGTTTTTTACTTGTTTATGGTACAGCGAACGAAAAATTTACTGTCCAATAAGGTAAATTTAGGTTAATGACAATTTACCAGATAACCCTTGTTTTGTTTTGAAATTGTTCTTGGTTCTTGTCCTACGTACCTTTATGAATTTTCTTTCTCCCGGCTTTGCTTTTGGGCAAAATAGTGACACAGAAGCTTCTCTTTCTCCAGATTCTTGGCAACACATACATGACCTTTCCATTTGCCAAATTTTGCTCCCTGATACCTAAAAATAACCAACAAAGTCCTAATGAGTTAAATGCATTTAAAAAATGTGATTAGAATTGTTTACTTGTATATACGATGCACATCTTCCAATACAAGCAAAACTAGGTATTGGTTTTGGAACGCATCCAGGGTACTGCAAAACATGTATAACAGGGGTAACCTGACATTCGTCAGTCGAACTACCCGAACTGGTAGCGTCAGCTTGTAAATTTGGGTTATGTGTTAATCTAGGGTCCATGCACATACTTCCTATAATTATAAATAATGTAGTATATGTCCATATTTTGTTTGAAACTGAAATAGAGAATAATAAATAATTTTGCAACATGCTAATTCAATATTTTGTATAATAAATGCAAGTAGGTTTACAGATTTTAAGGAAAGTTTTTTTTGAAGTACGTACAATGATTTTTTATATTATTATAAACGATAGCTTTACAAATTACAAATTATCAATCCCACTTGTTTTAATCTGCGAGTTTACTCGAGGTAAGAAACAGTCATAAATTACATGCATTGATGTACACAGTTCATTTTTTATGTTTTAAATATAATTGGTATACACATAGGTAGGTATTTAAATTTTGTTCGTTTTATAAAATAATTAAATTACCAATTTAATTATTATTGTAGTTGCAATGAGTCAATTACTAAATTTTATAAGACATGCCAATGATAAGGAGTGTGAAAATGGTTTTGTATTAATTAAAATAAAAGTTGTTAATCATGGATTTGTTATTTATCTATTTGATTTTATGGTACCTACTTATTCATCACTATTATTGATAGTATTAAAAACTGGACGATGTGTAAATAAAAATGATTTAGTTTGTATATTATAATTTTTTCTAGAATTCTACTATAGCGATAATAAGCAATAAATTATCCACATCGTCTCACGTAATGTAATCACTAATTAACCATTAACCACTACATACACACTAATTGATTTTATACCTAAGTTAGTAACTTGAGAAAACATTCCAAACTGGATCTTTCCACTCCACATAACCTACTCAGACTGTCTATTATTGTATGTAATTTACCCTTTTATAAAATATCCCTTAAGTCTAGTTTTGATATTATTAAGAGCATTTTGTCCTGTTTTGCTCTCATGTTATGTACGAATGTGACGATATTGCATTGCTTGTTTTTTCAAGGGTACTATATGTGAATTTCATGTTTTGATGTAGCTTTCTAGCTACCCTGCTGTTCACAGAGTGATGCTTTACTCACATTTGAACAAGATTTTATGTTACTCGGTAGGTGGTTATATGAACTTGCAAACTGTTTAGAAAACAGGATATTTTATATGCTGTATCAGTTTTATTACACACCACACACCAATGAATTATCTTAAAATTTAAAATCTCCATGATAAGAGTCGAATAAAATTATAGAACTTTTAAATGTAACATATAATATACATATCTCTGATTTTTTTAAAATAATTTGTAGAGCACAAATAATTATGTAAATAATTATTTATGAAGATTAAATTAAGAATGTTGCGTTAATTAGTTGGGCGTTTATTAACAATCTAAATTCTACTAGATCTGTATTGTACAAAACTTCTCTGAGTAAAAGGTGTTTTTTAACTTAGCTTTTATTTAAACCTAACTAGTGATGTGCATATGTACGACTTTTAAGTATGTACTACATATCGCCCCATGATTTTTTTAATGAAGTCGTATTTTACACAATTGAGCATTGGTTGAAGCTCGGGTTGAAGCAAATAATAGACCACAAAGCAAATCATCAGATTTGAAAGAAGGTAATACAATACTATTAAAAATATCTACACTTGAAAAATTGAAAATGATATTCAAAAAATTACTTAAATAAATAAAAAGTTGTGTAAAATACCTATCTGATTTTGATAGAAATTAAACAGTTACTTAAAGAAATAGTAAAATATTTTACTGATGAAAAAATAGATAAAAATCCATGAAATATTAACATCAAGGCGAGTAACAAATTTTGCAACTAACAATAACAATAAAAGACTTCTTCTTTTGTAATAAACTAACACTAAATCGTAAAATCCAAAATCATTGAAGTCTGGCGCGATGGTACACAAATGTAAGTAAATGTTGAGAATAAGAAGTATAGGTCTTATAATTTGTAGAAACAAGAAAACCGTCTCAAAATTTGAAATATGTATATTTGTTTTAAATGCAAATCTATCACCTATAAAACTTATATTAGAGTAAAGGAAGCAAACAGTATGATAAGGATTAAAAAAATCAGACTTCTGACGATCTGTATATATAGAGAAATTTTTTTATATGAAGTACTGGTATGTTGCTTTGACCACATGTACTACATGCTCCTAAGTTATCAACTACCTACATAAGGTTCCGTGACCCCTTGTAGTTTTAATGAACCATATATTTTCTATATTTATTAATATATAGCGGTAATATAAAACCAAATGTTACACACCTAATTTAAATTAAAGTTCAGTGGAGAACTAAAAATATATAGGGTGTGAAGAATAAAATCTGAAAGCGGAAACAATAAATATTGTATTTTTTGACGTTTCAGGTTTGGATTGTTTGTGTAATATTCCTTAAAATAAAAATTGTCTAATAGCGCATATAATTAATATTTCTAAATAATCATGAGAAAATGTCCTGAGAATATTGTACAACATAATTTATACAATTCACTAAAAATATTCTCTCCTAGGTATGGTACTTCAACCAAATGTTATATAAATAAATGGACTGTTCTAAAAATAAATCGCCGACTAAATCAAAGGATAAGAAATTTAAAAAATCGATATCAAAAGAGAATTCATATTGGGAACTAAAAGCAAAATACGAAAAGTTGCTTAAAGAAAATTCTCAGTTGGATAGGGAAATAACTGAATTGGAGAGTAAAGGCGTTTCTACTGATTTGCAACCCCAAATGCAGGCATTACATGAGTACAACGAAATGAAAGACTTGGCTCAGATAATTCTTGGCTATTTGGCTGATGCTGAACAGGTTACGGTCAGTGAGTTGCACAGGCGTTACAATCTACCAATGGAATAAATAATTTGTGAGTAATAATTTTTTTTTAAATTAAGTTTTGCATTTTCAAAATCATGTTTTATTTTCGTTAAAACACAAAAAATTTGCAAATATTCATTTAGACCTTAGTCCTAAAACATACATCTGTCTGTTTAACTGTGATTGGAGTAATATATTTAGATTTTAGCAGATCTACGGATATCTAATACTTGATTTAAGCCAGAATATTGTTTAAAAAATACTTATTGCGGTATTTAATTATATTTGTTGATGTATCTGCTAAATTCATAATTGAACAAAAGTAATTGATGAATATTAAAGTCATGTGTTTATATTAAAGTCATTAAAGTAAAAAAAAAGTCTTATGCAGGGTGTCCAAAATACCCGCATTTCCCTTAAGGTGCTAATTCTACGTGCAAATATAGTAAGGAAACGTCATGTAAACTTCCAAAAATGCTTCCTAAAGGAGCTACGGCCCCCTCTGAGGATGGCTTCTAGATGTAGGTTTTTAATGATTATCTCGGAAATACTTTGAGACGACTTTATGGAACTTTGTTCAAGATTTTGCACGAGATTTTGCATTATTAAGGCTGTACAGTATAACCAAAATTAATTTCATAGGTGGAGAAACGAGTGATAGTTTTTCGCTTCTCTTCTATTTGTTTTTTTTTTTTTTAGTTAGCATTTTTAATTTTTTAAAACTTATTATGACTGACAGTAATCACTGGATTTAACTTTGTATGGGGTCATGTAAAAAATTTGGTACACTTTAATGATGCCATTAATGAGGACGATATATGAGCAGTCATAGTAGCGGTGTTTGAAACAGTCACTCCAGAAATGGCGCAAAGGACCACAAGTAATTTGGCTTGCCATGCTGAGACCTGCATTGCAGAAGAAGGAATCCATTTTGAGCAGCTTTTATAGGTGTTTTTTTTTTTAATTTGAGGTTAATTGTTTCTTTAATATAATTCACTTTTTGATCAAATTTAATAATAAGTACTTCACTGCGTTAGAAGGCATTTTCAGACATAAGTTTATAGAGGAACTGTTCTTACTATTTTAGTACACCAATAGCTAGCTAATCATTAGTAAAACGGTTTTTGGCAGTTTTCTTCATTGAAAAAAAAAAACTGAAGTATTATTTATTCGTTTATGTTGTTCATAACGAAACGAATCGTCAATATTTTGATTGAAGTTATTTTCATCGAAAACGGTTTGTCATACGGCTAATTGTCAAGAGAGCCTTTTTATAATATCCGGGGATTCATAATAAAGTCTTAAAAAACTAAAAATGTTAACGATTCATAATAAAGTCTTAAAAAACTAAAAATGTTAACAAAAAAAAAAGAAGAATTAGAAGAAAAAAGTAACTATCCCTCGTTTCTCCATCTATGCAGAAGTTGTCTCAAAGTATTTCCGAGATAATCATTAAAAACCTACATTTAGCAGCGATTCTCAGAAGGCCGTAGCTTCCTTAGGAAGCATTTTTTGAAAGAAATTTATATGAAAAATGCCAATCGAAAGAGAATTAAAAGGTGCATCAATTAGCATTATCAAACATAGGGTATTCTATTTAAAATAAGCTAGTTATTGGACTTTGAATTGGACTCAATTGGTCAGTCTTTTTTCGACGACGCCCTGTATAACTTTCAACAAATTTCGCATATTGCTGATATTTAAATAAATTTTAGTATTACTTGTCTAAAATTTGTCCTCTAGATTAAGAACTAAAGGACGTAGAACCGATTAAGTTCGAGTAGGTTTTTCCCAAAATTTTTGAAAAAGTCAAAATATTTCGAAAACTATTAAGTTTAAGGATAGGGTATACTTATAAGGCTTTCACTAAATTTTGATGTAGAATCCAAAAATGGAACAAAAATTAGTACATTCCATTTGAAACAAACGAGTTGTTGTCAACTTCCGGTAGAAGCGGAAGTCTCATCTCAACGAAAATATTTTTAAATGATAGAACATTATGAGAAACCCCTGTATACAAAATCAGAATTTCAGTGTAGTTCTCCAGAAACGGCTAATAAAAGGTCTTGTGATACACCCTATATAAAGTATAAATCTTCACTATTTCACACCCAGCCAGTTCCTGGGACATCGCCACTTGTTTTTTATTCCTTTCAGTTTAAACATTAAGTTACCTACGTGACATCTCCAGTGATTTAAAATTAACTCATTATTGCGTAAATGACATGTCTACATAACAATACAGACAGTTTTAATTGGTTGATATCCAATTTCAACCAACCACACTAGAAGATTTGTAGCTTTATCAAATCTAAGTCAAACGAATTTCTAAAAGTAGGTAACATAAGTTGTAGGTTATGTAGATTGTCTTTTTAAATTCAGAATCGAATGCCACTTTAGACACAGAACTCTATAGTAGAGGGAGTTAATACGTCAATAAAATATTAATGTGTAAACGTTCGTTCGTTCATCATGACTTTAATTATTAACACATCAATTTATTAATTAAGCAGTTGGTATTTATTCCCTTGTGTAAAATTTAAACTTCAGATAATGCTCAGCTAAAAATGGGTTGTTTTTTAAATAGATAATCTTCCACGAACCTAATACATTTTGTCAGTAAAAGTAATTATCATTTTTATGTAAGAAAATAACATAGACTGTCATGGATTTGGAATATCGAGTATGCATCTATGATCGTAAGAAATAAGTTCATAAATTGGCATCTTATGAATAAAATTAATAGGGAACTTGCCCAAATAATAAAATTATGTAAAAACAGTTAAAATCGTAAGATAATATCATTAAAAACCCCATGCAAAAAGAAAAATAAGTTTAAATTTTTTTTTTTTAACTGAGTTATAAAGGTTTAAAATTTGAATAATTGTATCTCCGCTTAAAACGCGTTGTGACGTCAGACCGTGGGTATCGATAGAGGTGACGGTGGACGAGCACCTGAAAGCCGTGTGAAAGCCACAGCGTGCTGTTCTGTTGATTTTGGAAGCAGTTTTATTTAATTTTGGTGCATTGATTAGGCGTTTTGTGACTGTTTCACTGTTTCTTAATAATTTATGTGGTGAATACCTACTTGCATTAAAAATGGTTGATGCGGGTTATAGAAAAGGATTTGGGCTATTATACTTACATTAAAATGATCTTCACATACATGGATAGACAAAAGATGCCAACCAAATAAATGCCCCTGACTGGCGGCTAAACATTCGGCTCCGTCCCGTACTGTTCACACTGAGTGACGTCACACCGTGCGTTTCGCCTTGTTTGAATTTGCTGACGGGCCATTCCAACTTTAATTATTTATTGTAAAATAAGTACTACGATTTAAGGGCTGATATTTGGTATGATGTGTTTTTATACATAAACACACATTTTAATGAAATAAAAAAAATATGGGCAAGTTCCCTATTTATAAAGGTGAGGATTATAGAAGATGTTGTACCTGTAAGGTATTTATTATTCTGTTGTTAAATCTTATACATTTTTTTTTTATATTTGTAAAGGGGCTCCTTCATGGTTGAAAGAACAAATTAATTAAAATCCTTATTTTCGAAAAGTATATAAGTAATAAATATTAATCAGCTCAATTTAACTCACAAACAATAGTTTATGTTTAGTAAACATAATCAAAATAAATTTCCTAATTACTGCTACCTCCCAAATAAAAAACAATCTAAGTAATACCATTTTATTTCTGCAAAAAATGAATACAAACTTATTGTTACCTTTCAAGCTTATTATTAAAATAGTCTACAAAACAAAACACACCAAAATTTTTATATCTCAACTCCCACTAATAACAAAATTGTATAATTATTTTAATTTAATTGAATCGCATTAACAGTATTACACCAAGAGAACATTATCGTGTAAAATCTCCACACTTATAGCATTTGCAATCACTTGGTTCTCTTAGCTTTACGTCCATAGAATTGATACCTTCATTTGTCAGACGAACACCATCAGGATCGTAACAGTGGGTCAACGTTATTATTCTCTCTCTAAGGAAACTCTCCCTGCAACAGTAGCATTCCTAAAAGATATAAAAAAAAAATTATTGTTTTAATGATTAATGATGATTATTTTATTTGATACATTTTCTAACCGATCAAAATCAGAATATTTACATGTGAGTTACAAAAATATCGGTCTTTATTAAATAACTAATAAAAACTTGGTTTATTGACTACTGAGAACATTGATAGAAAAACATAAACGAAATTAATTGTCTATAGTAGCACCTTTAAAAATCCAGTAGGCGTTATGACAGAAGGTTGGACTTGACTTTTACAGGAACCTTCACATTTATTTACAGCTATTTCACCATTGCACGTTCTTTGCAATCTACCTAATTCATCGTACTCCTCTAGAAACAGAAGATTAAATTAGCATACACTCATATTGCATTAATAGTTTTTATAAACTTGTTAAGTTAAAATGAAAAAAAATTGAACAGACGCTTTTAGCGCTAGAGATATATACCTTTAGTTAAATGTATTTCGGAAGGTAAGGTCTCACATGTCTCCTCAGACATATCCTGAACGCAATAAACATAAGAAACACACAGAAGGCTGAGAAAATATATATACAACATCTCTGTTGCTTTTATGGGAGTCTACTGACACAACGTTCCGATTTACTTCCTTTTATATGTTATGTCGTGGAATGCAGTTTTGAGTAAAATGGCCGGCACATCCCTCTCATAATTTCTTTCATACCGAACAATTAACATTGGGTACTTAACACTATGCTTTCCTAATATGACTACTGTTGTGCTAGTTGGTGTTTTCTTGTTAATAACAAGTATTGTGCTGATGTAGTTAGGGGTTAATTTGGTAATTTACCGCTGTGGGTATTGACCTGAATGTTGACAGGGGGACCACCTAGGGTGGTAACAAGTTAAGTGTTTTATGCTAAAACTATTCGTTACTTCATCACATCAAGTTTCTAGCAAAAAAATACGGCTGCTGAATATATTATAAATGTCTAATGTGTTTTTAACGTACATAATTACACATGAACTCAATATAACGTCTAAGGCATATTAATGTATGTTACAGAAAAGTAGCTTGATTGAGATTTTTTCATGTGTCAGTAATATACAGTCAACACGTAAAGGTTAGAATAAATTCCTTGAAATCTTTACAAAGCGTGTGACAAAAATTTTCTTCGACACGATTTTTAAATGCATTTCTCAGATTTTTTATTTAAAAAAAATTCAAACATTTTTAGGAAAGTTGTGACATCATCGGCAATTTTTTTAAATGATAACCCCCGTTTTGAAAAATGTTATTTGAAAGAGCGCTTTTTTCTGCATACAGTACGTTAAATTCTATTCCATTCTGCTTATCGTTTGTTGTCAATGATTATGTGTTTGACTAGTGTCATGTCCCTTTATTGAGATCTAAATATATTCCTGCCTGCGGTATATAGTCTGCATCATTTAAATTGTACTTTCTTTCATTTCAGGTTTACATTAATAAGTTTAATTCGTTATAAAATCCAAAATGTCTGACACTTCTGAGGAGACTATTCAGTCTGACAGACCAAATGATAAGGAAGACAGCGTCTGCAGAGATTTTGTGCGTGGGCTCTGTGAGAGAAAATTTTGTAAATACAAGCATGAAAATGAAACACGAACCCTAAATTTCTGTCATGACTATCAAAATAATGTTTGTCCAAGACCCCATTGCAAGTAGGTATTCCTCTTGATATACATGCTCCCTATTATGTTAAGAACTGATCTTTTCATAACATTTTTTTTATCAATATATTTTTTTGCTGATATTTTAAAATAGTGCTTGTTAAGTAAGCTGTTCTTTTTTAATAGGTTTTTGTATTTGTTTTCTTCAGATTTATCCATTGTACTCCAGAGGAAGTGGAGGAATATAAGAGAACCGGAGAAATGTCTAATCAAATTCTGGCAGAAGCAACTAGAAAGAATCAGTTGCCAGGCACTCCCCCAATCTGCAACCAATTTAAAAAAGGCCTTTGCCGCAGAACGTTTTGTAAATACCGCCATTTAACAAAGGAGCAAGAAGATGCTGAAATAATGGAATTAATTCAAAATAATACACAGAGGAAGCACCCTATTGTGTCAAATAATAATGTAAATGAATCTCAGTTTGTTACCTTGGGGTCTCTTAATGGTAAGAAATAATATGCCGATGGAAATTAAGATGTTCTTTTTTTACTATTTATTCATGTTATTTTAAGGTGTACTTAGAAGAAGTGGTGTCAACTTTGAGGATTACAAGGATAACGGTCTTCCCTTAGTGAAAAGAAGATTTTTATCTACCCAGGAACAAGAAATATTGACATGTGACTTGATTGAACCAAATGGAGCTAGACCAGTTTTCAAGGGATATTTTGCCGGAAATCCGCCTTCCCCAATGCTTAGCAGAGTTGATGCTAGGTAAATATGTGTTTCAAGATGTTTCTGATTCTTTAATGCTTTACTGATGATTTGTTTGTAGGACTTTAATGCTGGAAGAGGAAAACAATTTACTACATAAAGAAGTAGCTCAGCTTAAGAGACAGGTTAGTGATGGAAATTATATTTATAAACAGGGTTGGGTCAGTAGAATACGTTGCGTAAAATTACCAATATAATAATAATAATACATTAGATAGCTGACTACTTCTTTATTTGTAGAATTTAAAATTTGGTCAATCGACAATTTCGAAAATTTATATAAAAATAACGGTAAATGTGCCAGCAAATATTATGACAGACGACAGTATTTTACACACTGATCCATTGTCTTTTTAAATGTTTACTAACATTTTCCAATAAATGATATGTTGGTCGGGGCACTCAAAGCAACATCAAAAAATCAGAAAATAAGTCCGGTCCTGGATTTTTTCCAAATAAATTATGCTTATGATTGGATTTATACCAAATTTTATCCCAATATGTGCGGCCGTTCCGAAAATATAGCGGTATGAATAATTGGTCAAGAACCATAAAACACCCCGTATCTCGAAAACCATTCACTTTTGAGGGTAAGTGTGGGGGCGTTTTGAACTCGGCAAAGCGTGCCCATTTCACTATGTCCATTTAAATTTGGGACACCCTGTATAAGCGATTTCTTTGTGAACAGTTTTCCAATTTTTAAAAATATTTTTTCGCAAAACAGACATACTACCTTGCAAATTACAATTGCAAGGCGCCTGTTGTTTAAAAAAAGTGTACTTGGCGCGTCTCTAATAAATATCTTTCAGGTATCTGACTTGACAGCAACAAATGAATTTCTTTTGGATCAGAATGCCACTTTGCGTGTATCAGGCAAACGTAATGGCACTGTCAACGTTCCAGCTGTGACAATAACAAATTCAAATGCAGCGTCCCAACCGCAACAAGTCAATAGGACTGTAATCGCCAGTGTAGCAACTGTCCCTGTCTCGTTAGCTACAGTTTCGACGTGCAATCCTGTGTCAGGAAATCATTCCGTTTCAATAGCAGGTTGCCCTGCAGTCAGTATTGCGTCTCCTGCACAGCTATTAGCACCTAGTCAACAAATTCTTGGTAAGTGAAATTATGTTTTCCTGGTTTAATTCCGACCATTGTGCAAAGAATTAATCCAAATTAGATTACATAGTGGTCAAGTCATGTTTTAAAATCCCTTATTTTTTGCAGTAACGACAAATCCTACCACACAGTTAGCCATTGCTAACAGCTCTCAGCAGCTAGCTATTGCACAGCAAAATTTAGCTAATAATTTAGCTCAACAGGCTCAACCTCAGCTCACTTCACAAGCCCAACAACTGGCATTAGCAACAACTACCCAGCAGTTAACTTCACAAGCTCAGCACATGGCAAACCAACAGCTCGCATTAGCCAGCGCCCCTCAACAGCTGGCTTCTCAAACACAGCAACTGGCTTTAGCCAACAATGCACAAACACAGCAGCTAAATCAACAATTGACTTCACAAGCTCAACAACTGGCCAACCAACAACAGTTAGCGAATCAACAGTTAACCTCACAAGCTCAACAATTAGCACTTGCCAACACCACCCAACAGTTGACATCCCAAGCTCAGCAGTTGGCGCTGGCCAACACGACTCAGCAGTTGACTTCGCAAGCTCAACAATTGGCAATGGCAAATACGCCACAGCAGTTAGCCGTGGCTAATGTACCACAACAATTGGCGCTAGCCAGCACCAATCAACAGTTACTGGCTCAGCAGAACTTGGCTTCCAGTCAGCAAATGGAGATGCACAGAAACAATCAAATTGCTATTAATACGTCCCAAGCTATAGCTATGTCGAATGCTTCGCAGCCAATGATGTCATATCCTATTATGACGCAGAGTATTAACCATGCTTTGACACATTCATTAAACCCATAAGTCTACTTTTATTAAACTTTGTAGGCAATTTGTGTAAAGTTACACAAATTATGTCTTATTATTTTTTATTGGAAATATGCAGTTTTGGGTTGGTATATCACTAGTTTATGAGGGAGGTGAATATGATAATTTCGATTTTTAAGTAAAATTTCGTTTGGGTTATTTCGATTACCAGTGAAATAATTGTTAAATGTAACAATTTTCACTAATCGTTAGATGCAACTTTAAACACAGTAGTAACCCTTGCGCATAATTACAGCCTATAATAAATAATTTCCAGAATATTAAATAGTTAAAAAAATTTAGAAATTTTGTTTGTATTCATTTCAAAACAAAATATCTTATATTTGTCCTCCTACAAACTTGGTCAAAAACAGCCAATTGTTTCTGTTTGTGATTAGATGACACTTTTATATAACCCTGGGTGTTTGAATGGGTGCTTTCGTTATAATTCGTTTAGCAGTTATATATGAAGTAAAATGGTTGTGAGCTGTCTATTTTGGAGCAAATTGAATCTCTAAATGAGATCACGTTTTTCGACTAATTATTTTGAATCTATGAATTTTCATATAAAACATACAAAAGTCATACAAAATGATATTTTAGTCTTCTAGATTTAAATTACTACAAGAACCAAACATAAATGTTGTAGGTTTTAAAACTCCATATAAAGGGGTCATATATAAAATGTACCTGTGCCAAAAAAAAACGCCTTTAATTTGTCGGATCCAAACAGATATGTGAAAGCATCGCCACTGGCAATACCTAATTTAAATTATATATTATTTGACCACAATTCTGAATTTGGTTCATATTAATGTTCATAATTAATATTTATTATTTATTTTTTTGTTTATTATCAATTTTATTCCTAAAATTGCCATAAATACAAATTTACTTACTGAAGCAGGTCTTTGAAAATGTAATGTAAAAAAAATTGCAGTAAACAATATTCGTTTCTTAAAAAATAAATTTATTGCATGTGAATTTTTTAAGCGAAAGGCCTTGGAACCGTTTTTTCTTCTTTTTTTTTGATAGTGAAAAAACAAATAAAACCAAATTTCTACTTTAATAATAATAACTTGAGATTAATTTAAGAGTACCGCTTTCTACATTTATTCATTTAGAGTTTTTGTTACCTTTTTGCTATTTCACTTATAATATAGAGTGAAAGAATAGTTCTTCAAAATCGAATTTCTGAAATTTTCTCCTGATCTGTGGCTATTTTTAAGCCTTGGACAAAAAGCCATTTTCTAGAATACTCCTGACTATTAATATTAAATACCAAGGATGTTCAAAAAATGAACTTGGGGGAGTATTTTTATATTGAAAACGTTGAAATTTCCATATCAGAAAGTCAATTTTCGTTAGTGTAAAAATGTAAATAAGATAATTATACATTCCCAAAACGATGTTTTAATACTTTTACGATTTTAATTTTGGGTTTTGGTTCACAATTCAATGCTGCATACAGCGATAAGGTATTCATCAAATTTGAATATTTGATATTCATGAGCGAATAGGGGTTAGTTTTATGATTTTACTGATAGTTGTAGTACTTGTGTTAAATATGTAAGGCAATTGAATTTGGTAAATAAAGACTATTTTTGTAAATATAGATTATATATGTGGTTAAACAATCATTTACGATGCGCTCCAAAATAAATCTTATTAATAGTTGGTTCGAAGTAGAATGTATTGTAGTCGGTTAATGTGAGAGCAAGAAAGGACAGGGATGTTCCATGTGACATACAAGGAGGTTTGTGTTTTCTTTTTTTAATAATTTAATAGAGGTAAGCAGTGGCACGTGGCTACTGACGTCTTGGGGACTTTTTGTAAGTTGTCTGGAACATGTCTGATTACTTTTATCCATTTTGGAATTGTTTCATTGTTAGTCCGAATTAGATCAAATGTGACTGGCCTGGCCTACTGGTGGCAATAATTATTAAAATAGCAATTTCTAAAATGTTATAGAATATCTGTAGCATGTTAGAATATAAGAAATCATACTAATTGTGATGTAAAGGCTTTTCAAAAATAAAATCCATTGGGATATTATTATATTCTATTTTATAATTTATCAGCCATTTTAATTTATTTAATTCCTTTGAAGTTCTGTCTTGTTTTCATAAAATTTGTATATATATTGGAATAAATTATTTATGTGATATTTACTGTTTAGCATTTTTTTAAATTTAAAAATTGTTCAAATAAGAAATATTTTCAGGTAGGTTTGGTGTGTGAGGTCAGCAAATGTGGTATCATTACAGATTTACAAACTTATATAAATAATGTTTTAATATGGTTCTAAAACTGGTTAAATAAAAAAACTGATGTGTAAGTCAGTCATATCCAAACATCATAAGAGCATAAGAGTTTTTAAACATTTCAATAATATTAAAACGTGAGTGTAACTTTGAAGTACAGTCCTGGAATCTTTATCTGATGAGTTTGTAGGAAAATGCAGACAACCGACATAACGTGTCCGTGTCCTAAGCTACAATGAAGAAATTAATATTTGATGTTTAGTTTAAAAAATGTCAACAATCACCTATTTTCGTTAATTCCTGCCATTTTTAATTTCAATTTTGTTTAGCTTCTGAATATTATGGTCTATTTTAAATCTAATAACGTAAAGATTCCCCAACAGTTAAAGGATTAGTATAAAAAAAAAATACAGAATTTAATTAAAGAAAAATGTAACTTACCTGGCAGTAAGAATGGTGGGTATGACACGCTTAACGCTAACTATTAGGATATATGTATATTATATTTATTACATGACATTAAGATACTTATATTGTGGCTTAAAAACGACAAACAATAGTAATTACAATTTGTAAAACAGTCTAGTAATTTCTTTAAATTTCTGGCTGTCCAAGCCACCCTCTGAACTGTAATCTAAATTTGTATAACTGATTGCGAGAGGGTTCTATAGTTTTAGTAAATTGTCTGAACCACTTCTTGTGGATAACCCTTAAAAAGAAATTACTTTGCAGTGACAAGACTTAAACTTTCATTATTAGGTGTGCCGGCAGCAAGTGATTGCGCTGAACGTGTCACCATAATGAATACAAGTTTTAATTGTTACGTATCATGACAAGTCGTTAAAGTCTTTACCTTTTGTTTTCTTTCTTATAGAAAAATAATTAGGTGTTTGGACCAGCAAACAACTTTGGTAAAAATAACACTACTATTAGTACTATTATAATAAAGAACATTTGAGAACATAAGTCATTATTGTCAATTATATAAAATACATAGAATATCCTACAATATATTTTGTTTATAAGATACAACGATATATATTTGAAGGAGCCTAAAAAATAAAATACATTTTTCCATAAACTGCAAGTAAAAATAATTTGTAAAGTCGAAAATAGATACCAAAATTACATGTTCAGAAATTTAACACTAATAAAAAGTTTATTCTTAAATCTGCTTGGTAAATACCGTAAATAGCCATGCTAATACATAATATAATGACTAATACGATATCGATATCTAAAACTTTGTCCAAACAACCAAGATTGTTTAAAGTAAATTATTCCTTCTTTCTATATTGTAACCACTATCCAGCATCTAATTATGCTATAATTATTAACTCTTGATATAAACCTAGTTAAAAATTTTGAACATAGGCACGCAGTTAGGAGTTGCCGAGATAAACCTCAATCAAGGCAAGTGCTCTTAAATATTATATTATTATTTATGAATGCAGCACCATTACATAAAATGTGACTACAATTAATAATAATACACAGGAAATTTAATTAACGATTTCCTAGCAAAATTTATACTTGTTAAAAGTACGTGCTTTCCTTAAAACTAATTTAGATTTCGGGAAGTTTCCCATGTGTGCTATTTTGGTCACATTGTATAAAGCATTCATATAGTTATTGAGTACAATATTGAATGACGAGAGCAACACTGAATTATTTTTGATTGGATAGTAGATATTCCCCCCCTGCTTCGAAAATCACAGCGAGACCATGCGATTCGTGATGTAGTTTCAAGTTGAACCCTTTTCCTTGGAAGTTTTCGGGTTTTTATATGCAACTGTCAAAAAATTTCCACTATAATTCTCTCCAGGGTACCCAATATTTCCAAAACAATACCTGGGTTGTCATGTATCAGAACAAAAACCAAACTTCTGATTGATTAGAAAATGCTGGTGTGAAATTTTCAGCGGAAGTATTTTTGCAGTACCTATCTAAGTTGTGAACAATGTAATTCTGGTTTAAAGCTATGAAGGATTTGGAAATATATGAAATAGTAACAAAAATATGCTTCAATAAATTATCTGTTGTAACATTACTTAATTATCTAGTGTTAATAAAAAGGTGCCTTAGAGCCATCACTAATAATTTTACAACAATTGGGGGATTATTTTATAGCATATCACATATTTTGTTACAGGTAAATATAATTATTATATATCTAAATTTAGTATTTAGTATTATAAAAATATTAACTTTATCCCTAATACTTTTTCTTCAATTCGTTGAATCTTCTGGTCAAATCATCAAAATCTATATCGTCCTTATCTTCATTGGAACCATGTGGAACTGTGCTAGGAACTGAGGGCAATTCTGGCAGATCATACGTCTTGTCATTCATTTTCAACCTAGGAGCTGGTTTTGGCTTGTCGTCGGAATTCTGTAAATAAATTATGATAAATAAATTAATATCTATGATCCTCAAAAAATGATTAAGCGCAGAAGCATATTCATATAAAATGCATTACGTGAGTGAAACTATTAGTTACAATTAATAGCTTTGTTTGTCATCAGCCACTAGTATACACTTTTTTACACTTTTTGCCAATAAGTCGTTTGTTATAAATTAGTGCAGACAGTGCTAGCCGTTTGGTATAACAGTATAGTGTACACTTTCTTGCACTTTTGACACTGACTCCTGAGGAGGTGTAACGAGTGTCGATAGTGCAGCGCAGGCACCTGAGTTGAAGTTTGAAGCTGTTCTGTGGTTTGAAGTTTGAGATTTACTGAAACGGGTTGTCTGACAGAGGTATGAATTGAAATAATGTGATTTTGTCACAGTTATTTAATGATGAGAGTGAAGATACTGGTAGTGAATCTATTATTGCTATTATTTATAGGTTATGTTGATTTTCTGACAAGAGTACGTACACTCTAAAGTTGTTTGTTATAGAATTACACATCTGCACTAGTTAACATTTTGTACATTTTTAAACCTACACTTTTCTGCACTAAACTTTGATGACAAACAAAGCTAATAAATTAGAAGTAAAATTGGACAGACACAAATGATAATTTAAATAGCATGACAATGGCAGATAAAAATGTTGCAATAATATGGTATCAACTCAGGTGATTATCATAATGGCATTCGCAAGTGATGCATATAGAGGGTTTAGTCACATATTATAAGGTGTTTATGCAAATGTGCAAAATGAGTTAATTTGTAATGTGCAAGTATGATATAAAATAAAATATTTTAATTTTATCTCTGCGGACATTGTGCCTAGTTCATTTGTGTCAAAGGATGAAAATCAAACAAAACGGGCATTTGGTATAATTTTTTAAAACCTAAACATTATATTCTCAAAACGCCAATAACTAAAGGGCAGTAAGGGCACAGAGATAAATTACTTCGGCTTCACAACTACTTCACACCTAGGTAGGTAATCAATATTTCAAAATAAGAGGCAATGAGCAAAATGTGTAGAGTAGCAACGACTGAACCACTTTTTGATTCAATCATATTACTACTACTGATTGGCATTGCCTGAGAGCCCAGATATGATGTGGTGATAAACCAAGTTTTATAATAACTACTACTGTAGTAGTATTAATTTAGCTAATTAACTAGATCTTATTCCAAGTTCATGTCACTTGTTTTCTATCAAAATATCCTCTAACACAAACAAATATGAGCACGAGGGGTTAAAATCCACAACGACCGCCATAAAAAATCACAAATTCTTCTAGAGCCAAGCTAAATATTAAACACAGCAACTATTAACGTAAATACATAGACAAAGTAAAAATAAGTAATTAGAGTTATGTAACAAATTAATTTTCCTTATCCATCAATACTGAAATAACATTTATTTGATAAATGCATTTGGTGAAAATGAAGTATGCTTTTTAGATTGTTAGTATTAATGTAAAATATTTATTTGTGACAGTGATTTTCCGATGAGGTATATGCAGATGACGTTAAAATTATTAAATCATTGCGGTAAGGTGCTGCGATCTGCCAAAGGTGTGGTTTATTTAGAAGCAAACGTTCATGCAACTGCAATGTAATACCCGAAAAACCATCATGAGACGCAACAAGAGATACTTCAATCAAATTAAATTGTTCAAGATGACTAAAAAATGTTTTAAGACAAACCGTATTATGTTGGCAAATACTTAATGCAAGGAAATAGTAATAAAACATCCTTGCACACAGGATAATAAAATAAAAGTACTACATGGTTAATTTTCAAGTGGCAAAATAATAATAATAAGCATATAGTAAGAGATAGAGACTGCAATGACAAAACTAATTTATACAGGGTGTCCCGAAAATAATGGTACAAAAAGAAATCACATATTCCCGAGGTCAAAATAAATCGATTGGACCAAACTTACCCCTATACCAAAATGCTTCCTAAGGGAGCTACAGGCCCCTAAATGTGGGACCCTGAAGACGGTTTTTATTTATTATCTCCGAATCTGTTCAAGTTAAAGTAATGAAATTTTGCACATCCACTAAACTTTCCAAGCCTAACAAAATGAGGTAAATATCATCTCAAAATTTTTACCAAGGGTGGGTCAAGCTGTAGGGGTGGGTAGTAAAAATTACCGCAACTTTTTTATTTGTAAATTTTTTTGAGTTATGAATAGTCAGAGTTTTTCACAAAGAAAATGCCCTCTTGTGCAACTTCGATCGGAGGCACCGTTTTCGAGATAAATTAATTTTAATATTCAAATGCATGCTCTAAAAGATTAGAGAAGTGGACTAATTTTTTGCTTTTCGCGTCGAAACAAAATTTAAGCATTTTGAGCAGTTGTTAAAATAAATAAGAAAATCTTGATTTGATCTGGCTCTTAAATTTTGTTTTGACGAGAAAAGGAAAAAATTAGTCCACTTACTCCACTTATCTAATCATTTTAGAGCATGCATTTGAATATTAAAATGAATTTATCTCCAAAACGGTGCCTCCGATCGAAGTTGCATAAGAGGGCACTTTCTTTGTGAAAAACTCTGACAATTCATAATTTGAAGTCAAAACTCAAAAAAATTTACAAATAAAAAAGTTGCGGTAATTTTTACCCCCCACCCCTACAGCTTGACCCACCCTTGGTAAAAATTTTGAGATGATATTTACCTCATTTTGTTAGGCTTAGAATGTTTAGTGGATGTGCAAAATTTCATTACTTTAACTTGAACAGTTTCGGAGATAATAAATAAAAACCGTCTTCAGGGGCCCACATTTAGGGGCCTGTAGCTCCCTTAGGAAGCATTTTGGTATAGAGGTAAGTTTGGTCCAATCGATTTATTTTGACCTCGGGAATATGTGATTTCTTTTTGTACCATTATTTCCGGGACACCCTGTATTTATAAATAAATTGGAAAAAGAATTTTTGTAGAATGTCACTAAATTAATTAATAGCTACAAATTCTGCGTGTTATTAGTTACCACAAGCTATTTGTTTTCTTCTTGGTTATTATTAATAGAAAAATTTTACTATCCACAATTCGTTTACCAGTGTGCAATTACTAAAAAACAATGTAGCACATTGACTACCTTAATGTAGTAATTTGTTACATTGTTACCATTTGCTTATTTTAAATGTGATGCCTCTACTTTTTGGGATTCCCTAATTTATACAGAATTATTTGGATTATTATACTTTTGGTTAGCAATAATTATTACAATTTTATTGATATGTAAATTAATAGCCTTACTCTTGTTTATAGGTAATAGTAATTGGGATTTTAGGCTAAATAAATAAATGGAAAAACCAATTTTTGTTGTAGTCGACGTTTTGATTTTACTTAAATCATCGTCAGGACTATTCAAAAGAGGTTTTCCATCGACTACAACAAAAATTGGTTTTTCCATTTATTTATTTAGCCTAAAATCCCAATTATTATTACCTATATTACAATTTTAATTTATTAAATTTTAATATTTCATTTTGCCTCTTATGGCAAATTCTCTAATCCTGAATGACTTGTGCCACTCTGTTAAACTGACCATTCACTAAATGATTGCATTAGTTACTAAAACACATAGTTAATTCGTATGAAATAAACAATAACATGTTGATGGGTAGTTAGAATACTATAAATATAAAGCATGGGCACGGTAATTTTTATCTAGAACCATACCTCTAAATTATCATCGTTTGGCTGGTCATTAGAAACATCCTAAAATGAACATAAGTTTTTTTATAATCAAAATGAAAAAGTATATGTGCATTGAGAAATAGCTATGGGAATTTTAAAATATCTAAAATATGATGATTAGGCGCGTGACACAGTGCATAATCGCTGGATACAACTTGAAAACTGATTTTCTTCTAAAGAAGTCATTATTGTTCCAATTTATCTTGGAACTACAACATTCTGATTATCCCTTTATTAAATACAAAAAAAAAAATATATAAAATAAAATATAAAACAAAAAATAATGTTAAAAGTTTTAATAAATATAATATAATCTTCGAGTCGTTTGATTGCATCAAGATTTATATGAATTTAATTGGCTATTATTTTATGAAGATTATAGCAAAATTTGGAATGATACTGATCTTTCCCAAACAGTTTTTCAAGAGTTTTTCTACTTGGTTAGGCTCCTTGAAAGTCCACAAATGTTAAATTTTAATTAAAATCTATTTTAAATAGTTTCATAATCATTAGGTACAGTCATAAGAAATTTAAAATTGCAAACTATTTTTTATTTTTTAGAATTTGGCGTGATTCCCAGAAACAAGTTTAATGAATACTATTTTAATCCCTCAACATTATACTAATTAACCTGTGTGAAGACAGCAGCCAAAGTTAGAAGCCAGTTTACCCAATCACTCCCAAACGGTACCATAGAGCTCTTACGTACTGTGGAGTGTTATCAGATTTACGGCATATGTGGCCTACCACTGGTTACACGAGACAATGGATTATGTACTCTGCGTGTGTAAAATAGAAAAATAGCGTGGTAAAATAAAAAATATATATTTTTTAAACAAGCAAAATACGAAAACTAAACTAATTTCTTAGATAATTTTAATACGACATTTTCAGAAACAATCCTAATGCTCGTTAACTGATTGCTAGTCAACTTTCTCTTGGAAAAATAAAGATTTTTTATCTCAAAATTGCCGCATAAAATCGAATCAAAATAAATACCGGGACATTCTAGGGAAGCTCCTTAACAGACAGACACTTGATTTTCTTCTTACACTCGACTCCGAAGGACTGAATTAAACACCCCAAGCAAAAAGAATTTTTATCTCAAAATCATAGTTTTCGTATTTTGCTTGTTAAAAAAAAGATTTATTTTTTTATTTTACACGCTATTTTTCTATGTTACACTCACAGAGTACATAACCTGTTCCGACATCCCTGTCCCGCGTAACCAGTCGTAGGTCATATAGCCATATGCAGTGAATTCGATAACACTCCACAAGTCCACACTACGTAAGAGCTCTATGGTACCGTTTGGGAATGATCGGGTACACTGGTTACTAACTTTGGCTGCTGTCTTCATACAGGTTACTAATTATAGGCCTATAATGTATGCAAATATGGACACTATGTAAAGGTGATGATATGTCTAATATAACTACTTAATTTTTTAAATCATTTATTACCTCTTCAGTTTTGTCATCTTCCTGTGGTAATGATTCAATATTTGAATCCTAAAATATTACATTCTTTTATATTTAATACATATACTATTAGTGTAAAAACACAATTTATGGTATTTTGTAGGAGACTTCAGATTGTTTGTATATACACTATTGATTGAAAATTGATATAAACCTTTAAAAATTTAATAAATAAATGTACAAATATTGGTAAAAGTACAAACTTAAGATACTTAAGAAAAAATATTTAAAAAATGCCGCAATTTTTGAAATTTAAAAATATTATCCTCCATTATTATCTTTTATAAAACCCACTACCAAAATCAAAATAAGCCACTCACATTTAACTTATGAATTATACAGATATTGCCTTTTCCTTTCATCTAGTCCATGTAAAGTCTTATACAGTGCCTTAGGTGAGAGGCGACAAATGGATGAAATGATGTAGTAATATAAAAACATAAACGATGAAAAATATGTAACATTCCCTACATACCGAGAAAAGTGTGCACTTTAGAAGCAAACAAAGTGTTCAAATAATTCGATAGTCGACAATGCAGGGTGCATGTAGTTTTCATCACCGCTAAACTAGAAAAAATTAGTTTTGGCAAAATTCACCACACTTCTTCAACTACGCAGTATTTGTCAAGTGTCCTCTGTTGATTCTCTCTTATGCATTTTGCAAACTTGGATGAGGTACCCTCGGTTAAGAAAATAGTACATCCATGACATACTGACAATAGGCTCATTTAGTAGCATTTCCAAAATTACTTTTTATATTTAATTTCGATAAAGAACTTTGTATTTGGAGCAGCAAAGAAATTTTTTTTCGAATCGGACAAGAATTGCCCAAAATATTGGGGTATAAAAAGACCGACTCTGCTGCAGACGTGACGTCACGGGCTCCCACAAGCGTATTGCGATAGTTCCGCGTTCCGTTGTTGCGATTTAAATTTGTTTTAATTCGTTGACAGCTTGAGACGTTTACATTATTTGTGTCGCCGTTTGTGACAGTGCAGGCGACGAAATGTCACTCAGCGTGCGGCCAAAGCCGACTTAACGGGGCCGGTGACGTCACAACTGGCGAGCTCGATTTGGACTTTTCGGAATTTTTTACGGAGTAAATAAGCATCAGAAAATTATAAAATTTTGCATACCCCCTAAATTCAGTGTGCTCTTTCAGAATTTGTAATAAAAAAAAATTGATAAACGAGCCTATTCATAGAAAAATTAAAACCACGTTTTCACCGGTCAATGGATTCGCGTTGCCTATTTGACGCCTTTTATCAGAGACACTGCATTAAAACTAAATATATTATTTGTATACCTGACGTTTTAAAATTCAGCAAATATATCATCTAATATTAAATGAAAATAAATTTCCAATTTTTTAATAAAAATGTTCTTACATTTAACGCACGTTATCCTAATTATTAAACTAAACAAAACAGAGGACAAATACCTATTAAAATTGAATTTAATGCAGTACAAGAAAATTTCGATATTAATCATCGATTACATTAAATAAAATGAATCCATTCAATATTTTCAAAATGTAAGATAATTCATAATTCCAAATTGAGCAATAAATTAAGCATAGCATTGGCTTTGAGTTTGAGTTGAGGAAGATAACTAATTCCCTCCCGTTTAGAATACAAGCGGGAAACACACTACAATGTATTTAAAGAGAAGAAGCGAAGAATCCTTCACCAATTATCGTAGATAGATGATAGTTAAAGCTAAAATGTAATAAAATAATTACCTGCAAATTAGCATCAGGATATAAGTTGTGATAAGTTGGTAAATTATAATCCTAGAAGAACAAAAAAAAACTCAAAACTAAAGGGTTAAACAAATTGGTATAAAAGTTAGTTCAGAGAAAAAATTTACATCTAATGTCTCCACCAAATAACCATTTATGAGGAAAAAATTAAAAGTAAGATGTTTAAAATATTCTTCAACTTACTGCATAATCCGTATTGGATTCTTTCTCATCCCCTGGTGGAATGTTGTAAGAAAAAGCTGGTGGTGGAGCTGAGGGTCCACTAAATGCCTTTTCAGGTGCCGACTGAAAAAATTGGTTGTTGATAATATAAAAAAACATTAATTAATGTCATGGTTATATTTTAAGAAATTGATATTGATATATACACTGCTGGACAATAGGTTGGAATAATTCAAATTTCCAAGGCCATTTTGAAATTGCATGTATCTTCTGAACGATTTGGAATAGTGAAATACGGTTTTCAGAACTTTTTTGGAAATTTCATTGACAATGACTGGTTTGAATATCAACTTTCCATTGTACTCAAAATGTCATGTATAATAGGGTGTATAGGTACTAAATCCTTAACAAAAAATCAAAATTTCATTCTTATCGAAAATTTAGGAAAATCAAAATCAAATTAAATTTTGTATACCAGGGTAATCCATGGACCATTTAGAAAAAGCGAATTCGGCCGATTTTTGATATCTCGTTTATTTTTTAATATACGGGGTTTTTATCGAACTTAGGACAATTTTTTTCCTTGGAGATTTGAATTATTCCAACCTATTGTCCAGCAGTGTATATATAATCAAAACTTACAGGGTATGCAAATGGAGGAGGTCCTGCAAAATGTGGCAATGGTGGTGGTTGAGGATAACCAAGAAAACCAGGAGGTTGAGGCATACCCCCACCACCTCCCAAATTGTTTGAATTATTAGAGAAATCAATCAACAGTGCGTCGTTTCCTAAAACATAACAATATTACTATTTTTAGTAAAGATAGAGTATGGGTAAACAAATAAAAGTTATATTCACTGCTCTAATTTGCTGAATGGTCGTAAAAAATATCGATAAACCAATTATCACACAGAAACTCAGCGATATGAAATTATTTTTTTTACTTCACTGTATAGAGTGAATATTTATACTTCAAATCACGAGAGATGACCGTTACGTCACAAATTAATTTCTAATCTTCAACGTACGCTGTTCAACCGTTCTTTGTTTACAACACAGTAAAACGAGAGAGACAGAGTAAGGGAGTCCATTATATGTGACTGTTAATATCTCCGACTGACGTTGTTGATGCGTTATACGAAAACCTAACCGCCTTGACGAAATAGAAAGAGAGGGCCCGATTTCGTATGTCTCAGTAATAAGCAAGAATTCGATCAACTGATCGAACACTTTTGACTAGCGCCGTTGTCGCATGTTTCATAGTTTCCTGTTTATGCATGTCAGCCATAGTTGTCAAATTTGAATTTGTTTATCTTTGAGTTTGATTGTTACTGTTTTCCTTATTCAATTGATTTTTGCACATTAAAAATAGTTCATTATGGAATTAACGATAGTTAATCTTCAAAACATCTGCATTTTGCCAAATTATATATATTGAAAACCTCGATAAGAATATACAATTAGTTTTAGACAGGCGAGATCGTTAAATTATTCTGACATTTAACAGACAAATTGCAGGTTATGTTTTGTTTTGACGTTTAAGGTTGTTTACATCCGGATGTCATTTCAACAAGCATGAATTTGACTAACTCAGTACTGATTTGATTCATACGAATTATAACGATGACGTAACGGTCTTCTTTCGTGATTTAAACTATATATAATAGCAATAATTTGCTAAAAAGCTTAAGACATAAACATTTTAATATAAATTTCTGGAAAGTTAGATTGTTCTGAGTTTTATATTTATCTCGATATTTATTTAATATTAAATTATTTACACCTTGTACCCGAAATAAAGTTTCTACTATGTAAATTTATCAACCATGTAAGTACTAACATGTTATTATTTCAATCATTACACAATCTAGTCTTACCTTTATCCATTTCCATTATTTGTGGATCTGGTTCATAAGGTACATTATAAACTTTGGCAATTTCAATGACATATTTTTCAACTAATACTTTTGGAGGGCTTTGTATAGACATTTTGTGCTTCAATTTAGGACTTATGGCTTCGATAGATTCCATTCTACATGCTTCTGCATAACTAGGGCCATATTTAGCAGATAACAAATCTGCAATTACCTTTAATTCCTGAAAAAAATTCCTTTAAAAACTGAGTCTATTGAAAAATAACGTTCATAAAATATTACATAAATTTTTATTTCAAATTATTGACTAAGGTCACTAGGGATATACCTATTATGAAAAATTATTAGTACCCTCTTTTTGATTTTATATTACCTGAATTTTGGTCCATGGAAAATCTATTTAGGTTTTTATTATTCTTTTCAGAAGTACAACAAAAAGAAATAGGTTTTTTGCAAATTTAACCGCGTTCGGTAATTACGTCTCAGATTTGAGTTCAGAGAATAGATGCACATCACTTGATAATAGAAGAAACTATTTGCTCCGAAATAATAAACGAACGGTCCTGACTAATCCGAAAGTGAGATTAAAAAAAAGTAAATATTAAGAGAACAGTTACTTAAAAATAATAATGGATATATTTGAAAAAAATTTGTATTTTTTTAATCACTTATTTAACGTCGGCCTATTTCCGCTACTAGGGCCAATCACCGATGCCAAAAGACGAGCAACCCCCGACCTGGAAATTTTGCAGAACCTCTTATCTTACTAAGAGTAGAGATTTTTTTACTTGCCTAACATTTAATAGACAAGGAACCGACTGCTTTACATCCCCTCCGAAGGATGGTATATCCTCAATACAACTCTTGCCTACAGTTGTATAGCTTCTGCGATATAGCTGATATACAAGCCGCTAGAAGTAGGGAAACTAGACCGCGTCCTTCCGTGGATAGTCACCCATCTACGTACTACACGCGGCAACTTTTGCTTCACTTTCTATTCGATACGAGTGTATCAAGTCAGTCCTATGCTCGCTGCCCCAAGATAATATGTTAATAAACATAATTTCATACGGTAAATTCTAACTCGTAAAATGGCAAATATTAGACATAAAGTTCAATATTTCTTCATCACCGTCTGCTTGGCCTTCCATATTAAAAATATTTTACTTGGATTAGGATTTCCAGTCTAAGACAGAACTAAGAAAGCTACAAATTAAAGAGTTTTTAGCACAGAACACGAACGTTGGTTTTAGTTTAATAAAACTGTTGAAGCAAACGTCAAATCACTTTTTAAACTTTTGAAATCCCGCCTCTTTTATTATTTACGTCGAAATCGTCGGCCAAAAAGGTTGGAGGTAATTGAGGAACCTCGGATGCTAGGATCTGCTCAGATTGTAATTATCGAACAATCTAGAGCACATCAGGGTACTGGCCATCAATCTTGAATTCTTTTATACAATTTAAAATAACATTTAGACATATATAAGCTAATATAAAACACTAGATAAAAGTAGGTATTGCAACTATTCTAATAATTATTAATACTTGTAAGTAACCTTGGAAAAGCGCAATGGACCAAGGACCAAAAAATTATACTCAAATAACAAGTTAAGTAACTCACCTGCACATCTGACTGCAAACGAGGAGAAACCCATATTAAGCTAGAAACAGCTTCCGAAATGCCTTCATCCAGTTCTTTCATGTTGGAGATAAGCCCAAAACGAGCTAACAATAAATCACAGTACATTTCTACCATTTCTAATGCCTCAACTAGGTAATCTTCTCTATAATATTTAGCATATTTAAAAATCATTTTTAAAATTATGAATAAAAAATTTTTACTTTACCTAATAATATATTCCACTCTAACTTTGGCTCTTTCATATTTTCCAGCAGCAATATAATCAGCAATTTCTTTTCTTGACTTTTCAGTTAACTCCGTTTTCTTCTTTTGCAATAATTTTAACCTCGACATGGCCAAACGTAAATTAGTTTTCAATTTTGAGTAGTTCGGGCCACTAGAAAACATTTTGGAATTTGTTCTGATTCACTATTCACTTCCAAACTATTACTGCTAATAAAAAATATTGAAATAGATGATTAAAAATTATAAGTTATGAATCATCAACAAATATAACAGACGTCAGACGTCAGCTGTCATCGTTATTTGTTATTTGTCATAATACTCATAATGTCAAATGTCAAACTTATCTTTCTCCAGTTACAAAAATAAAATCCCTGCTAGTCTATGCAACACAAAACACAACTTTACTAATTTCAAATTTTAAACTGAGTGTATATATGAACTTTATGGTGTGATTTAATAATACCTATATAGTGATTAGTGATTCAGATATGGGGAAATGACTGAGGTTATTTAAATGATCTACAAATAAATGGATGAATTGCTTTATATTTTGCAGCTGTTATTCTTCAGCGGGGGATATCCATGTAATCGATACCATTGTTCAAATCTGCGGTGAGTACAAATCACATCTATCTTAATTACCTTAATTCTGATATGGATTCAGTCAAATACATGGTTGAAAGAAAGTGCATTTATTTTGTATACTTATAATAAATAACCTTCAAATCCCTTTCTTTAAACCTACACCTTTTTGCAATATTCCATTTTACCTATAGTTATATGTAACTATTTGTAAAAACTCAACATCTTTTTGTTCTCAATGGTGATATTACAAACGTAGAACCCAAATCTAATATCTACTCCTGTGACAGATTTATATAGGATTATTCCCAATATTTTCTAAGTGTTAATTAACCAGATGTGCTTGATTTTCTTTGAACGTGGGAAAATTGTTATTATACACAACTCGCTGAAAACTGCCTTATGCACTTTTGTGATTTCCACCACTCGGTCATTATGTAATATATTGTGCGCTATATTTTTAAGTATGTATAGATATCCCGTTTCGAAAATTTTATGTAAAACTGTGTGATGTGTCAAAACAACAAGCAGTTCAATTTTTTAGATCAATAAGCATAATATAAGGAATAAGAATAAAGAATTTTATCCATTTTATTGATCGTATCTATCGGTCATCTTTAAACCTAAGAAATATATATTGGTGAGAATTAAAACCTTCCCGCAATATTATAATAGCTATCGATATGTTAAGTTATCAGTACTTCCTTCGTAAGGCATGTGTAGAGAGTGTATATTATGTATATTCTTATTTACTCTTTATTGCTGTCGGTGTATCAAAAAGTAATCGATATAATAAAACTTATATATACGAAGAAACTAATATAAGTAAGATATGAATCATTTAGTCTTTTAGTTCACTGTTGGTAGTGGATTTTATACTTATTTATATAGGTACTTATATTATTTACAGAATTTAACTGCCTTTGATTTAAAAAAAGGTTTCAAATTGAATATCGATACATAAATAAATTACAATATATTAAAATTTATACATTTATAGATATGGTTAAATAATAGAATTAAGGTATATATCTGTCTCCTGGATAACCGGTGGTTCCAACATAGTATATCACGTATGTGGTGCCTGCAGGTTCTTCTGGTATTACTCCGTTAACTGGAATTCTTGCGGTAGTAACATATACCTTGTCCAATTTTTTTCCACCAAAAGTCACAGATGTTACCTGAGAACATACAAATTTATTTCATGTACTTAAATTTAAGTCAAATTAAAAGTGAAGTCTTATCCTAATAACTGAACTATTTGATTCAAATCCCTTATGCTAGGTACCTCAAATGAAATAAAACATAGTAAGTAAATATTAAAAACATTAGGGAAACACTAACTTCAGGTGTTGGCAAGGTAATTTTTCTTAATATTTTCCCATCCGTCGGATTGAATTTGACGATATCGGAACCATATATACAACATACCCATAGGTCACCATTTGAGTCAATAGCTAAACCATCTGGTAATCCATCTATGTTATTTTCCTTGAAATCAAAGACATTGGTTCTGTTACCTACAACCATCAATTTTTATATGCTCAGTTATTGTTTCAATTATTAAAGCATCTAATCAGAAATGAAATTTGATATGGTTAAATTTGGATAACAGAAGACTTATTAGATCTGCAAATAAGGTGGTTTTCCTTATTTCATCGGAGTTTGTGGATAGCTCCACACTTTGGCTTTTCCATTGACTTTTAAATTAGACTTAAATATAACTTACTTATATCTCCCGAGTCTGAAATGTCATACTGAAATACAGCAGGAATAAGAGTGTCAATGTAGTACATCTTCTTTTCTTTTACATTCCAAGCCAGTCCATTAGAACACCCAATATTACTTTCCTGTTTCTTGAGGACTCCTTTTTCCAAGCTATATAAGGATCCTCTTCCAGGTATAGCATTTCCCTCAGAATCATTAGGACCCATAGTACCTAAAAGATAGAGCGCAGTGTAAAATGTTCAAGTTTAAAAATTAACTTTTATGAGAAAAATAACGAAATAATGAATATCGTGTTGACACGAAGTTGCTGACCTTGCAGCAATTATTTATTTAGACCCAACTATATGAGACAAAGTCATGTCTATATAGGTACTCTAAATATAATAAAGATTATACTAGTAAACTTAGCAATGTTAACATCTCTTATTTAAGTACATTAACTGGCTGTAGGTATATTAATTTTGTTTTACCTGCCCACAATCTACCATTCGGGTCCACTTTTGCTCCATTAAGCCTATTATCCTTTAAACTATCGTCGGTTTCTACCTCTACAATTTTTTCAACTTTAGAAACTGATGAGCTGACGCCATCCCATTCTACAAATACAAATTGTCTTCCTAAGCCAGCAATGAATCTTGTGTTTGAACCCTCTACGGGAAACATGAAAGCAAGAGGTTCATCTCCTAAAAACAAATATGTTTTATATTTGTATGTGTAGATACACCATTAAAAATGACAAATTTTTTTCAGCAAATACAAATTATATTCGTTATATGGGCAATCGTTACTGCAAATAGCCACTCTCACTCACTTATCTCAAAAAGTCAGAAAATTTAAAAAAGGTAAGAGCTTCTGACGGTTTCAAACGACATTAATTAACGCATATTTACAATTTTACATAGAAAATTTTGCAGATAAAGTTTAAGGTGTGACCATCATTATTATTTTATTGTACTTTTGATTTTAGAAATAACAAAAAGGGCCTGTTGAACTTATTTGAGGCCAGTTGATTTTAGTTGTCAAATCCACTACCCACTAGTCTCTTCCATGGATTATGGGAATTCAAACGCTTTAAGACTGCGAATTGAGTGTATATTTGGTTGCCTAATATTTATTAAAATTGATTCAAAATACGACCTACTACATGGTAAATAGATAACTCCTTTATAAATATAAAATAGAAAAATACCATGTGTCCAGCTTAATAACTGAAGATACTAACACCTAATGAAACAATGATTTTTTCTCTAAAGTACAAGATTGTCCCGAGAAAAATTATTGAGGTTCTCCGCTATATTTACGTAATTTGCGAAATCATAATTTTTAACTATACACAAAGTAATCAATTTCAATAAAATATAATTTATAAGATACTTTGAACACACACAGTTATTATCTGAATAAAAAATGGGTAGTAAAAGTTATTTTGTGAAGTATTATAATTTAATGAATAGATTTTACGATTTTACTAATGGAAATATTTTAGCAAATTGTTTAACATATCATCGCTGAGAGAGGGCGCCATTTCTTCTTACAATTTTATTGGAACTGATAATTTATGAATGGATGAAATAGTGCGGCAATTTTAAATTCAATTATGCAGGAAAAGCAGTGAAATAGGTATTAAAAACTAAAACTGTAGTAGATATTTAGGTATTTTATCATTCTTGAAAAATATTCTACCAATAGGTATGCTTCAGAAAAATTAGAAAATATTTTAATAACTAAAATATTGCAATTATTGTTTATGTTAAATTGTGGTTCTCTGGTCACTGCATAAATTTGATTGTAATGAAAAACCTTACATTTTACATTATTGCAATTTTAAATTTGACTTCCACTACCATGAAACTACACCAACCACCAAACCCAAAGCCGAATTTTTACGTTTCACCGTGAGCGATCAGTTTGCTTGTATAGCATATAGCTAATCACGAGACAAGAAATTTGTATTAACCAATCAGCATTAGTTGTTAATAACCATGTTCCAGTCGCAACGCAAAAATATGCTTCAAATCACATTTATATTTATTCGTTCGGACAAATAGAAAGAATAAAACGTCTTGTTGTAAGCAGGTAAAATTCCTGAATTCAAGGTTAACTTTACAACTCTTTACTAATAAAACGCGCTATTGCCAAATCGTTCCCACATTACACATAGAAAAAATCCTTTTTGTGTTTATTTTTTAAGGTTTCCTCTTCTTTCTAATTACAAGTTACCATTTTAATTAGTATTAAATTTTTAAAATCAAATAATTATGATATTACTATCACCCGCAGTGGCGCTATATTTTGTTATTTATAATATACCTACCTATATACAACTATAAAAATGAGGCTAATAATAATCTTTATATATATATATATATATTTTTTTTTTGTTATGGCATTAGACGGAGTCCATTCAGCCAGAACTTTATATTTGCCTAATCCTCTGATTTTACAAGCATTGGTACACTCACTGGCATCTAGTGTCGATAAAATAATATACCGGGTGTAAACGAATAGTGGGCCACCCCTGTAACTTCCTTGTTTTTAAAGATATCTGGATAAAATTTTGTATGTTGAAATTAGGTAAGATTTACAACTTTTTGAGACCTATCCGCCATATTTGTCACTTCCGGTTTCACCGGAAATGCGGCCCCAATAGTCTTTTCGAAATAGACCACAGATGGCTGCGAATATGTTAAAATTATTTTTGTTCCAATGTAATTCATATACAAAATATGAAAAATGTCAATATATCCAATAATACATTATACAGGGTGCTCTAAACTCATTTAATATCACATTTTTCAAAATAACTCTTTTTTTAAAAACATTATTATGATATGGGCCACCCGGATATTCAGAAAGCTCTATTTAGTAGGGGTTAAACGGTACCAATAGTTCCGTAATGTGTAATCGTTACCGGCAAGAATGACAATTTTTCTTAAGAAATTTATGATTTATATCGAAGTTCAATTAAATTTTGATCAACCCTGTATATTTTGTGTTAATCAGAATGGGCCTCTGGCTCATTCTTGTTGCATATCATAAAATATTAACACAAATATACAGGGTTGATAAAAATTTAATTGAACTTCGATATAAATCATAAATTTCTTAAGAAAAATTGTCATTCCTGCCGGTAACGATTACACATTACGGAACTTTTGGTACCGTTTAACCCCTACTAAATAGAGCTTTCTGAATATCCGGGTGGCCCATATCATAATGTTTTTAAAAAAAGAGTTATTTTGAAAAATGTGATATTAATGAGTTTAGAGCACCCTGTATAATGTATTATTGGACATATTGAAGTTTTCGTATTTTTCATATGAATTACATTGGAACAAAAATAATTTTAACATATTCGCAGCCATCTAGATTGACAACTAAAATTCGAATTATTTTTCGTGCAACCCTGTATAAATTGTTCAAAATAGTATAAATGCATCCAAAATGTGATCTTTATTTAAAAAATTTAAAAACATACAGGGTGGTCCATTTAGAAAAGACTATTGGGGCCATTTCCGGTGAAACCGGAAGTCACAAATATGGCGGATAGGTCTCAAAAAGTTGTAAATCTTACCTAGTTTCACGATACAGAATTTTATCCCGATATCTTTAAAAACGAGGAAGTTACAGGGGTGGCCCACTATTCGTTTACACCCGGTATTCTCGATTCAGTTCCCTTATAGTTATCTAGATGTCGCCACGATACCATGCACAATGAGTTTACTACAGAGACTGTAGGGACAGTGGCGACAAAAGGTTGTCTACATCTGCTTGATTGGTAGTTGGATTCACGTGGTATGTACCGCCATTAAAGCCGTTTTTTGGGGACGAAATAGTTTTAAACGATGATTATTAAAACACTGCAAAATTGATTGGTATAAATTCGAATTTAGACCAATCAACTTGCAGTGTTTTGAAACTATTTTGTCGCCAAAAAAACGGCTGAAGAGGCTAAAAATGCTGATATTTATTATGACTTATTAAACGTATAAAAACTATTTGTGATTAGTGAAGAGAAATACTTAAAGGCTTATTTAATAATTTTATATTGTATATTGTATTCATAAGGTAAGTGCTGGTTTAGTTTATTTCTCGTCATAAAAAGAGTCTATGAAAAAGCTGTCTAAAAAATTTTAGAAAATTCAATTTCATTGTATTATTGGCAAGTGTGAAATTTAAATTTTTTTTGCTAAAAATATTTTGATGAAATTTACAACTTTACCTAACCTCATACGTGCACACATATTCTTATATAAGTATATACATTTTTGCATAATATTTTAGATTATTATATTATTATTATACTTATTATAAATTATATAATTTCATAATACGAATACGAGTGTGTTTCAATAGTCAAAGAAAACAAAGCCAAAATGCTTTTTGTTGGTTGGAATTCTAACCTATAATTAGCATCAGTTTATTTTAAATAATATTGAAACTTTAAAAATCAACTGTCTGAGAGAGTTTTTAAATGCTACAATGGATCCAAGCTAAAACTACAAAAATTAAAATGAAAATTGAAAATACATTTGCAAAACTAAAAATTTAAGGTTATGTTAGTTCTGATAAATTTAGCCTCATAATGGCGGGTGGAGCGTGACTTTGGCTCTATTGTCGTCTCTGTCCCTATAAAGTCTCTGTAGTTTTCATACTATTTATTGGAAATGAGTGATTGCAGTAGCGTAACCAGAGAATTTTTTTTTGGGTCCAGATTATTTCTACATAAACCGTCTCTGGGATTTGTTTTAATTTAATTTAATGATATACTAATTTATGAAAGTTTATTTCAAACTTATTTGCTATCTACATAAAAAATGGCCTTTGATGGCGGCTAATTTATATGAAAGTTTATTTCAAACTTATTTGCTACATAAAAAATGGCCTTTGATGGCGGAATTGCAATTAAAGATGCCGAGGTTTTTTATGATGTTGCACATCATGCAATCAGATTGAATTTCGAATTAATCTACCAATAAAATAAATTTAAAAATTGTCAAGAGTTCTAATTTAATAGTCCAGTACCCTTAAATTGACCAACTAAGGGGTGGAGGGGGGGGGCATGTGCCCTGATACTCCTTATTTACGCCACTGCGTGATTGGTGAATTTAAAAAAAAGTTCCATTCTTTACAAAATTAGGAATCATTCTATCTTTCCAGTTTTGTTTGCTGGGATGGTAAGCTTAAAAAAAAATCGTGAACTTTGAAATTTGAAATTTGTCGATTAATATTCCTCTATTTTTCCCAAGGTTCAATTGGTTTTTTTGCGAAACTTTTTCATTTTGTCGTTGGCACAGTTATATCCTACAGATCAAATATGGCTTAGGTAGGTACTAGGATAAGAGCACCTAAACTTCTTAGGCCGTTGAAAAGAGTGTGTAATTATATCTTTTATAAGTATTCTTTACTTAAAAATTAGACGTTATAACTACCTATCAACCTATCTCTAAGTAGCCATAAACAACCAAAATTTTCCTTACTATATTATACTGCTTATATCATATTACCTAATGTAATTAAGTACTCCACTATAACGTTTTATATTTGTAATTAATTAGTATTAGATAAAATCTATTATAGTACAAATTAATTTCGAATATGATTCATTTAGATAAAGTTAATGTTATTTGTATGAAATCACGATTAATGTGAATACCCAATAATATGATTTTATGCTTACATTTCGTGATCTTTTGATCCAAAATTTTAAAGCATAAAGAGTAATGTAGGTATGTAATTAAATTTATCATTTACGTGAGGATTTTCTTTCAAATGTTATTTATTTTAAAATTTTATTGCTCTAAATTGTTGCATAGTGAGTTATTTTTATTGACTGTTGATATCAATTAATTTTATTATATCTATAATTAAATACAAAAAATATTTTTTGTTTTCTGACATTATTATTATTATTATTATTACATTATTACTAATGTTATTTAAATTTACTAACTGCTGATCATTATGGACTTGTTTTGTTTATAATTAAACAAACATTATGCAACTTGCAAATTGTTATCTCATAAATTAAGAAATTATACTGTTTTACAAGAACTTAAAAAATATATATTTTTCTCGTCAATTCGGCCAGCATATTTGTTTGTTTCCAATATTATATTATAGGATATAGGATATGATACTTTTAAAGTAACTATACATTCTTTTACAGCTCTGATGTAGTATTAATATCTAAGTAAAGTAAACCATATATAATAAATCTAAATATTAGTCATATGTTATGTTATCTAATCAGCAAATCCATGTGATGAGTGTGTTTTGTATTTAATGAATTATTTTTACATGTCTTTGATGTGTTTTTAAAGGTCATTAACTAAAATAATACCTAATCCTACCCGAAAAAGTATACTTCTCAGGCTAGTTCGTATTGCGAGAAATATTGTCAACAAATAAGAATGTGACCGTACAATTTAAGAATCATCTACATAGGCGTATTTCGGTAGCTTATAAATCTCCTTAGTAACAGTTTGATCTAAAGTTATTGTAAAATATAGTAGTTTATATAAAACCTTCAATTTTGCGCATCTTAATAATTGCATTTGAAATTTTAAGCCTTTTTATTTAGTTATTGTGCTTATAAAGTTGTTGTCACCTAAGATTTTGGATTTTAATCATGGATGCAAATCGAATGATATTTGTTAACTACACTCGGTATAGTCATAGTTTTTCCGCACAAAATATTGCAACCTGACGGAGGCCAAAAGTAAAGAAACCTCTAGCAGGTTTTCTGGATAGAAATATGATTTATCAATTTATTATTTTTTTAAATTATTAATATCAATAGTAAAACTTACCCACTTTTGCTTTCGTTGTTTCTCCAGTATTAGCATCATATTTGTAAACTAAGGAATTCGGCACGTCCACGTAATACAAACTTTGAGTGTCCTCATCCCAGTGAATTCTGGTTCCCACATCCAGTGGTTCACTGATTGGCAATATTTCGATTTTAGACATTTCCCTGTAATCGCACAGGTTGATATTATAGCTTTCGATTGACACACTGAATTTCGATGTATCGCCTTTTAGTAAATAATTTGTGCTGTTAGAATCAAGCTTTAATTTATCTGTATCTAGGATAATAAACAATTTTAAATCGCAGTATTATGACCTTAGATTAGATTGTGGTTTAGACACTAGTAACTGGAAATTTTGAAAATACTTAAAAAATGTAAAACTACCTATTGTTTTAAACGTTTATAGATTTAATTTTTGTGTGATTTGCTTTGATTTAGAACAAACAACAAACTGAATAGTTTGATAAAACTGCCGATAAAGATACACATATCGACAAAGACCTTGAATAATTTTGCTATTTTTTGATGTTATTCCAAATGCACTGTAATCGCGTTGTTCAAAAAAAATGTTATCTACGATTACATAGTACTGAATCTTACAGGGAGGGAGTCTCTTAAAACATTCGTTTTGAGTACAGATAGCACTAGCGCTGTAAAACAATAAAATGGGAAGGAAATTGGAGTACCAATTGCACGCCTTGGTAACTCTCTGGTGTATCGCTAATAATAGAGGAAACAATAAATATGACAAAAATGTATTGATTTTTATCTTATCTTAGGGTTTTCCCGAAAATTTCGGGATAATATGTTAAAATAAACAGAGGTGGTTGACGACAACAATACGTCAAAATTAAACTTATTGTTTCCCCAAAAATTAACATATTTAAATTTTCCAGTTGATATACTATTTAAATTGTGTTCTTGCCCATTCTTATTCAAAGCACACTGACATTCGGAAAGCCGCTTTACACCAACACCTGGAAAACCTGTAGCATTTAATCCAGTTATTCTGTGGGTGCCACCCTGCCACCGTGGTCTGGGGGTGAAAGGACCCTGCCGTCAATAGTCAATTTAGCACTGGTCACGTATATTTCATGCAAATTAGGACCACCAAATGCTAAAGAGGTAACCTAAAACAGGGAGAAATTGTCGATGAATTAATTATTTAGATCTATACTAAAATTTTGCAGATTTTTAACACAAGTTATACAGTAAAGACCGAGGAGGTTCGAACATGGGTATTAGTTTGCGCGATTTACTTGTGCCCGTTGTAGGCAAGCGGATACAGTGGTGGGAATCGGGATCCACGATGGCTCTCGCGTCTACTGTTGCTTGTTTGTCTTTTATAATAATTTTTATTACACCTGCAACACTCGAGGTGCAGCGACAATTAATTTTATGTTGTAGAATCACATTTTTGTTGCGAAAAAACAACCAATGGAAATATTTAAATGTGTTTTGAGATTTTTTAAAATTACAATAATTAATCCTATCTAGGATGAATTATTGAAGTTAGAAAAATTTCGAAACGTTGGTCCAGGATACGTAAATCAAATTTCTTTCAGACATGAGTTCTACATCCCAACACGGTTAATGAGATACTAACAAACAACAGTCTGCTGACTGCTGAGCCTGAGTAGTGAGTGCCCACAGCGCACTGCCGCTCCTTCTCCTAATGTACAAATTTCGAACTGAGGCGAGTTGTCGGCCACTCGTATATTCGTCCCAATCCCTGTCGTGTTCGAAGCATCCTGGACTTATCTGTATACAATCATTTAACGGTTTTTGAAAATTTCAGATTATAAATTAATATTTAGGTACTTTACCAAAGATGAACGTTACATTGTAAAAATTGTATTGGTATTTGTTCATATCGTTGTGACACATTCCATTCCAAATTAAAATTGTATCAGAATAGTCGTGATTATGGATTGAATCACTAGCATATGTTAAATCACAGTTTAAAGGAAGTACCTACATCGAAGAATGCATGGGGTTTTTTTTAAATATAAGAACCTACAGTACAAACCGCCATACAATATGTATATACAGGGTGATTCGTGAGGAGAGGGTCGTACTTTACCAACAGATAGGGAACATTGAGGTGATCTTAAATCCCCATATAGTAATGGCTATTGCGGCTTCGTTTCCGAAATACAGGGTGTTTTATATTTTTTGGAAGAATTTTCTTTTCGCCATATATTTGTAATGCGTAAACGGAATTCAATGAAATTTTGTATTTTTGTTACAGTAGTCATTCATCATCAAATGCGTGGAATATTAATAAAATATCAGAGCCGGACCCAGAATAAAATTATTTTTAAATTATTTCTAGAAAATAACACTCTGTATACTGTTTATGAAATTCTTGATATTGAAATATTAATTTACATCTAGAAAGATACAAGATCCCATAAAAAAATATTTTGGCACCATTTCATTGTTTAAGTAAAAAAATTAAATTGTTGAGGAAACAATTTTTTTTTTTTAAATTGGGAGAAAATAGTCACCTCAGTCCTGTTGCATGGTCCCCGAGATCACCAGATCTCACACCCCTTGACTATTTTTTGTGGGGTTATTTAAAACTGAGGTATACAAAGAAGAAATAAACACCAGAAAACAGCTGATTGCTCGGCTGATTGCAAGAATTGAGCACTTTTGCAATGAAATTAATAACAATTTAGAAATTTTTAGAAAAAGTATTAATCAAATGACAAATCGATCAAGAAAATGTATCGAATTTGGCGATGGTCACTTTGAAAACAGACTGTGATTCAAAAAATTTAATTGTATTTAGTAAATTTGGCTGTTAAAATGTTAATTTTTATTATGTGTCATTTTTTTAAGATTATTAATTACACAATCATTACAAAATATTTTTATTATTTTACTAGGTACCATGTGATACGAATAAAAGATAGTGCAAACAGAGAAGAAAAAAATATATGTTACTGATATCTGAAGTGACTATTTTCTCTCAATTCTTCAAAAAAAATTGATTCCTCAACAATTTAATTTTTTTACTTAAACAATGAAATGGTGCCAAAATATTTTTTTGTGGGATCTTGTATCTTTCTAGATATAAATTAATATTTCAATATCAAGAATTTCATAAACAGTATACAGAGTGTTATTTTCTAGGAATAATTTAAAAATAATTTTATTCTGGGTCCGGCCCTGATATTTTATTAATATCCCACGCATTTGATGATGAATGATTACTGTTACAAAAATACAAAATTTCATTGAATTCCGTTTACGCATTACAGATATATGGCGGAAAGAAAATTCTTCCAAAAAATATAAAACACCCTGTATTTCGGAAACGAAGCCGCTATAGGCATTACTATATGGGGATTTAAGATCACCTCAATGTTCCCTATCTGTTGGTAAAGTACGACCCTCTCCTCACGAATCACCCTGTATCTGCTATTACTTTAGTTATTTTTTAATAATTATTAAGACTGAACCAAAGTACTGATTTACGTGTTGAGGAAATCGAGTTCAAGATAATTTTGGTTCGTGTATTTAAATAGATCATTATGCCTTTCAGAATTATACTAGAGGTTCGTTAACGTTTGGAATGTAAAAATTCTTTTTAGAATATTATATTTTTAGTTTTTTTTTTCGTGCTTAAAGAGTAGGAGACACAAAGATTCATTGCCATGTTTTGAGAGTAAAATAACGTTAAAACGTCATGGAATTTCGTTCTAATACAAAATGCCGAGAATCCAGTTAAATACTATAAAAAACGTTTGAGGTATGTTTAGAAGCAAGTTATGTTACAATATCTGATTTATAAGATTACCAGTTCAGCAGGAATTGGACTAGTTGCCAGTAGAGTTTCTGGTGTCCGTGGATCAATTTTGATGACTCGGCAACCCTTCAAAATGGCGACCCATAAGTTGCCATCAGTATCAATTGCCATTCCATCAGCAGCTCCATGAATATCATTCTTTGATAACGAGAAGATCGGTTTACCATTTGCCGGAATATACAAGGTGTCCATTAAAGAATGGACCAAACTGTAATAGTAGGTTCCATATTAACACGATTTCATCCAAATTTGGTACATGGGGTTTTTTGGACCGCTGAGAAAAGTTATGTTAACAATTGTGGCGAATAACGTAGAGGGCGCTGCGAACGCCTAATTTTTTCTTTTGTTTTTATCATAAATTTTAAAAAAGTAATATTTGATTTTAATGCAGCATTAAACCAAAGTTTATAGTATTAAAATTGATAATTTAGACTTTAAATGACTTCAGTATACGAATTAACCAGGGGTGCTGTAATGGTGCCTACTTATAACGGTGTTTTCTGTCAATATACTTACGTAATCTTTTTATACGGAAATCTCGGGCGCCAGTCCTTTAATTTTTAAGAGCAAAGGACTACACTTTTTGGCTCTCCTATTGGGAGACCAACCCTGAATTGCGAAACAGCGGAGATACGGAATAGCCAGAGGTCGGGAGCTGGAGGTCTATCTAATGGACTTCGACCATACTGCTCAAACGGGTTAATCAGAAATATTTGACAGAAATAATAACTCGTGAATTTTACCTCTTTAAAATAACGTATTTATTCAGCAATATTAAGGGACAAATTAATTTACTCTAAAACCTCCACGACTGTACAGTCGAGTATGTATAAAACGATTTTAAAATGATTAAAAATCAAGCAAGCTGGCAATCAAGAATCTTTGCGCGTAACGGTGTTATTACGGAATTTCGAGTAATAGAAATTTACCTTCGCGGCTTGAAATGGTTACGTACGGCGAGCAAACGGAACGCTCCAACAGGATGTATTATAAACGGCGGGAAATCGGTTAGCTATAGATATTTAAGTCTTTTACTGGATATTTGAAAATACGGCGAACTACTGCCACAAACGTAGAGCTATTTTTGAATGGCTATTTTATTTACACCCGGTTTTCTTGTCACCCTTGTACATTGACACATCACAGATTACCCGAGCGAGAAAATTTAATCAGTTGATGCACATTTGGAATGACTTTTCTAATTACAGTGGGTTTTCCGGAAACCCTTGTACATGGAAACGTCTCAGATTACCCGAACGAGAAAATCTGATCAGTAGATGCACAATTTATGAAATAATAAAAAGAATAAACCAATGGAGGTATTACTAATTAGCTCTAGTTTACTTTGGTAGCAAAATACGGCGATAGGTACTCACGGAAAATAAGATCTCTCAATATCTATACTTAACTGAAGGCAGTACCTACAGAATGTAGCAGGTCACGGTGTATTCTTACCAATATTATATTCAAATAAATTTACTATTAAACTCGGAGCGGCGGTACGGAAATGTTGACGGCTTCGGATTGAACTGCAACTGCTGGCGGTAGATCGGATCTGATTCTGCGGAATATCTCGGACTGAACATGAACTGCTGCCGGCTTTCTCGGAATGAGAGCGGAATGAGCGCTCCTCTCCCTTTTGTAACCTTTAGGTCGCGTGATAGAGGGGCGGTCACTGACTTGAAACGAAGGATTCGGATGCACAACCCGTCGTAACTTGCAGAGGTCCAGCGATTATGCAATTAGGCGCATCAATTCAGAACGTATATAACCGGAAATGAGTTACTTGTAATTTCTATACTATATTGCAAAAAGAAACGGATTAAAACGGATACGGATTAACATTTTTAGTAACGAATGATTTTTATTTCCGACTCGGCCATTATTTATAATATTTCTCGGATTTTACTTATACGAGGGATTGTCGAAAATTAATCAATTAATTACTTGATTGCTTGTTTACCAGCGGACTTTTTAACAACTCATTAATAACTTAACTAGAACAGGACTTACTTACTAAAAACAGCGGCAGGGTGTACCCAAGTGACGGTAATATTTAAAGCAAAAATGAACATTCCTTGATTGGAAAAATCACTTCGTTACACCGCCGTCGAATAACACCATCCTTAAATTTAGGTCAGTCTAGTCTAGTTTATTGTCAACTGTTTACCTGTCGATGAAATTACAAACAGGGGTCGAAATGAAGTGTGCCGTGACGTCTAACTAGGCTCAATTTTACGTGCTATGAACAATAATATAATAATAAAATTGTATACGAGTATATTGACATAGATCTAATATAATATTTATTGCTTTAATTACCGTAAAGTCCCCAGTTTTTGGTTTACGTTCAGGATCGCTAACTTACACATTAATCCTTTATCTATATCGAAATCGTATTCCTCAATGATATCTTTGTGGCTGTCGACATAATAAAATTTTTTTAATTCCTTACTCCACGCCAACCCGTTCGAAATTCCAATTTTGCTTAAGTGGCGGGTAACTTTGCCATTGTCGAAAGAAAATAGTGAACCTTTCTCCCTTTTTACTTGGCGAAATACTGGTTCTGCTCCCATGCTTCCTAAAAATGAAATAGTTCATGTAGGTAATCATAAAACTAATTTTAGTGCAATTGGAGCGGTAAATAAATAAATAAATTGAACCTTGCGATCAAATAAATTTTAATTTTTAAATTTTTTCTTTCTAGTTATTTGAATGTGAAGATATTTATATGTAAAAAAAGTTGTTTCCGTTTTAGAAATTATAGGTTATGTTCACAACTTTTTTGTGTAAGTAATGATTAAATTGTTTTTTCAAGATGCTATTAAAATCTACGGAAAACGGACTATATTTTTGAAAAATATTCTAGCACACATATTGTTTAAACTATGAGGTTCTCGATTTAAAGTGAGACGCCCTTTACATAACAGAGATGAACTAAACCATAAAACCAGTTACTATAAAATATTTTCAAATTCCCTTTCAACATATTTGCAGACCAATTTTCTAGCTCTAAGTTTTAAATATTAGGAAATTTCGATTTTGAGTTTGAAGTTTTGTTTTAAATTGATTTTTGGTTTATAAGATTTTAAAAAGGTGTAACTTTATAAAAACCAAAATTACGTAATCACTTTTGAATTTTTCCTGATTTAAAAAAAAATATTTTCCACAAAACTCTTCATTTACTGTTGATATAGTATCGGTATGCCTTAAAGTATGGTATAACTTAGGTCCTAAGCTGTAATATAAAGATAAGGATAATATAAATTTCACCGGCTCGGCTGTCAATGATTAAGATTATCAAAAAAAAAACATGCGAGGAAAATGCGTCATGTCTATCGTCATACTCGTATTTAAAATAATACATAAGAAATGAAATTCCACGAAACTCTTTAACTCACTATAGTGAAGACTCAAAGATAAACACTAGATAATTCGTTGGTTTTATGCAAGAGTGACCGTAGGTCCTAGGTTTTATAACGCATATTGTTTTCCTCTTAACATTTCATAGAGAAGATTTATTACTATTGGTTTATTTTCAATGCATACTTTACCTGCCTATAATCGTCCTGATGGGTCGCATTTACCATCGTTTAATTTATTATCTATATTACATGAATCTTTGTCTATACCTCAAATATTTTTGTTACATTTGAAACCTGCTCACCTACTCCATCCCAAGTCACAACTACCAGTTTTCTTTCTATACTTATAACGAATTTATCCTTTTCTCCTCCAACAGGGACAATAAGCGATACAAGACCGGTTCCTATAAATTAATACAAAAACTAGCTTTATAGAAATCATAGTCATCATTTTAATCACGATTCATATAAGAAACTGTCTTTAAAGAGCATCAGTAAATCGCGATTGCACACTAATCCCATCCCAACTTGGGGACGAGCGATTCTTTCATGTCTTCACGGCCAAAAATAGGCAACCAAGTACATAGTAATTTTTCTACATATAATGCGTAATATCAGTGTTAAGTGTGATTTCACCGAGTGTAGATGTGCACAGAGGAGCTCTTATCAAGAGTTGCATAAGGGTGGAATTTTACTAAAGTTAAATTGAAGTGTCTTTCATTATTGTGGTTAACATAAATATAAGTGAATAGTGTATAGTGACTATGAGTGGTAACAGGGGGGTGGAGCCCCCTGATAAAATATATAAAGGAAGTGAACTTGTTGATATCCCCATGGATTACAAAGAAAGAGACGAAAACAGTGAGATAAAAATAATTAACTATGGACATAAACAAACTGAAAGTGACAAACAAACAGATAGTATTCCTAGCAATACAAACAAACAAGTACCAGAAAAAGAATTAACACAAAAACACCGAATTGATTATTTATATGATAATACAAATACAGGGCCTTACTCTGTATATATTGAAAATGAAGATAAAAACTTTAGAGGAAAATTAAATCCTATAAAGATTGGAGAAATTATTTTTAATAGTCACCCAGATATTGATAGTAAAATAAAACAAATTGAATCAATAGGTAAAAATAGGGTACGGGTTATATTTAGAGATTATAATGCTGCAAATGTTTTAATTAAATCTGTCATTATGCACCAGCAAAAACTAGCAGCATACATTCCTAAGTTTATCCTATTTAGAACAGGTGTCTGCCCACTGGCAGACTCTAATTTTACGGCAGTAACTATTAAATTTAATGTAAATTCGAATATTACTCTTGTCGCGGTGTATGTAAGACCAAACTCAAATATTTCAACACAACAATGGAATAATTTCTTCTCGGCAATCCCAAAACCATTTTTAGTTTGCGGTGACTTTAACGCTCATAATATCGCTTGGGGATGTGAACATACAAACCCACAAGGAAAAAAATTATTAGAGTCCTTAGATGAAAATAACTTAATATTTCTGAATGATGGAAACCCTACTTATGTGGGTAATTTTAATAACAGGAAGAGTGCAATTGACCTTTCTATCTGCACCCCAGATATATGCCATTTATTTGACTGGAATACCGTACCTGACCCGCATGGATCAGATCATCTACCGATTCTAATAAAAAGTAAAACGAATCCACAATGTCAATCAAACAAATATAACAAAAAATGGAATCTCAAAAAGGCAAATTGGACTATATATAGCGCGGAAGTCGATCATTATGTAACTCTGAATAATACAGAAAAATATCAAGATTTTATTGCAGACATTAATAGTAGTGCAAAAAACTCCATACCTGAATATAGCCACAACAAAATTAAGAGTTCAAAAGGGAAACCTTGGTGGAATGATAGATGCCAAACTGCTGTAGAAGCAAGAAAAGCACTTTTTAACAGCTATAAAGAAAATCCAAATCTAGCCAACTTAAATAATTATAAAAGACAAGACGCTCTGGCAAAAAGGATTATTAAACAATCTAAAAGGGAAGGTTGGAGAACTTACTGTAGTTCACTGAACAAATCCGTGCCACTTAAACAAATTTGGGACAAAGTGAATGCATATAAAAACAGGAAACAATCCAACCAAATTCCTATTGATATAAATGACAGCGAATGGATTGAACAGTTTCACTCAAATCTTTCACCCTTGACGGCGAACCCACCACCGCTTCATGAAACAAACGCATCTGTGCCACATTATCATACTTACCTGATGAAACCATTTACAATAGAAGAACTTAATAGAGCCCTAAAACAAAATAATAATTCCGCACCAGGACTTGATAACATACACTATTCAATGTTATCAAAATTACAACCACATGCAAAAAATATATTGCTCAAAATTGTGAACAATATCTGGCTTAACAAGGAACCGGTCCCCCAAGACTGGTATAATTATATAGTAATTCCTATTCAAAAACCAGGAAGACCAAATGATCAATGGGATTCTTATCGACCAATATCACTAGCCTCGTGTGTTCTAAAAACTTATGAGAGATTAATTAAAATACGATTAGAGCACTTTTTAGAATATAATAAACTCCTACCAAGTACGCAATATGGATTTCGTCGTAATAAATCGACGCAAGAAAATGTAGCAAATTTAATCACAGATATACAAACTGCTTTCTCAAAAAACAATTCCATCACAGCAATCTTCATGGACATAAAAGGTGCTTATGATAATGTTAATCTTCATATTCTAGCAGAAAAAATGTTACAACTGGGTATTCCACAAGTAATTGTGCGAAACATACATAAACTTTATGTAAATAGAAATATATACATCAGAATCCATGAACATATAATCGGACCTCGACAAACCTCAAATGGACTCCCCCAAGGAAGTATACTTAGCCCTCTATTATACATAATTTATATGCACGAACTTCAATATACCAGCAACCCCTTTATTAAAATATTGGAATTTGCAGACGACGTATGTGTTTACTCCGAGGGAAAAACCGTTGAAAAATGTAACACCCAACTACATCAAGCTGTAAAGAAGATAGCTAATTATTTCACTAATATGGGGTCTACTATCTCTGAAGCAAAATCAGTTGTAGTAACTTTCACCAGGAGAAGGTTTCAACCACCTAGCCATATTAAACTGCATAGCTATACATTCCCATATAAAACGTCCACAAAGTTCTTGGGAATGATCCTAGATATAAAATTGAATTGGAAAGAACATATACATTACATAATTAAAAAATCTGAAAATGCTATTAATCTTCTCAAAACATTTTGTCATCACAAATGGGGAGCAGATCCAAATATCGCATTATTGTTTTACAAAAGCCTAGTTAAATCTATTTTGGACTATGGGTGTATATTTTATGGATCAGCGGCTGAAGTGCATTTAAAGAAGATTGAGCAAGTTAAAAACAAGTGTATAAGGATATGCATAGGCTATTTACCAAGTACTCCTATTGTTGTATTAGAAGCAGAAACGGCAGAACCTCCTTTGGACCTACGAAGAAAATATTTGTCTGATAAATTCCTTATAAAATGGCATTCCACGGATAGTCCTATCCTTTCTAAAATCAGTCAACTGACAACGCTATGTCTTACTCACAAATACTGGCAAGTTAAAAAACTGCCTTTATTGGTAGAAAGCTTTATGGATGTTTCAGTATACACAACCGAATTGTATCAATCAGACAGGCTCCCAAACAACTCTGTTGGCTATGAAACATATGAACATCCAGTGTCAGTGCAAGCGTTGTCAGACTATAAAAATGTCCCAGAAAAACTTAGAAACACAGTTTTTGAAGAAGAAATATCCGAAAAATGGAAAAACTATGAGTATATATATACGGATGGCTCGAGAATAAACAATAGAACAGGAGCAGCAATCTATTACCCAAATGAAAATATAAGACTTAGATATAAATTACCAGATAATTCTAGTGTGTTTAGTGCTGAATTGCTTGCAATTAAAAAAGCGTTTGAGATATGTTTGAAATCGGACAGAGATAATTTTGTTATCTTCACAGACTGTAAAAGTGCTCTAGACAAACTAAAAGGGGCCACTCCTTCAACATACTTAAACCATTTGCTTGTGAATATACTACATTTAAATAAAGAAATAAAAAATAAATCAAAATCATTAATATTAGTTTGGATTAGAGCTCATATAGGACTCAAAAATAATGAAATAGTGGACAAATTAGCGAAAGAAGCCGCAGAAGAAGGAGTTAATGCGGATAATTACAAAACACCTTGGAATGACTTTTTCTCGGCATTAAAGATAAAGATGAAGAACATGTGGCAAACAAGATACCAGAACTCCGACAAAGGGATATTTTACCATAATATTCAACCGGAAATTCCTTCCTCCCCATGGTTTACAAATACCACAAATAGACACCTCATTCAAACGGTGTGCAGATTAAGGAGTAATCACGCGTTATACCCGCAATATAAATGCAAAATTGGATTATCAGATAGTCCCAATTGCATGTGTGATGAAGTTGCCGACCTCCAACACATTTTCTTGGAGTGTATACTTTCAGACAGGAATAGAGACATTTTGTATAAACATTTGGTCGAAGAAAAAATCCAATTGCCTGTAAATATTTACACCATATTGTCAGAAAAAAATACAAGGGTATTTTCTATATTGTTTAAATTTATTATAAGTAGTTATCCACGAATCTAATAATGTTTATAATTATAATTATTAAATTTGTATCTGAAGATAAAATTCTGTAAGGGATTTTATTCTATGTATTAGGTCTACTTAAGCTTACAACTAACACAAACATTGTATTGACTATTGGCCTTTTGGCCCATAATAATTTGTATACCTATTAATTATTTTAAAAGATAAATTTAGAAAAAAAAAAAAAAAAAAAAAAAAAAAAAAAATATATATATATATATATATATATATATATATACATTATAAAATTGAAAAAAAAAAAAAAAATTAAAAATTAAAAAAAAAAAAATAAAAAATTTTAAAAAATTTAAAAAAATAAATATAAAACAACACCAAAGTTCAAATCAATCAAAATTGGAAATATCTTGGAATATAATAATAAGTAACTAACAACATATTTGGAATTGTATTGGATATATTATTATTACTACAAAACTCTTCTACAAGATAACAAAAATGACTGGCTAGTTGGTGTTAAACCAGTGCCATTAAACTTAAACACACACACAATGCGTAATATCATTGTGTGTATATGGTTGTCTAATTTTACAATCAAGAAATACCTATTAATAATAATTCCCTTCAATAATACATATATGATTCTAGCAGTTAACTTTCCATTGCATACCTATTACTGCCATATAGTGTGCTTTTTTGTGGCTGGTAGTACGTATTTGTGAATGGATTTTCCTAAAATATCCACAAAATAGAGACTTTGAGTTTCGACATCCCAATGAGGAGCTCCTCCTAATTCCATAGATTCAATATCCTTAATTCTTTCAACTTTGGCTAATGGTAATTAGCTAATGGTAATAAAATTTGTAGTTATCTACAACAAAAAGCAATGAATCCAGTATGCCAGTCCTAAATTTGTGTACAGTCTGTACAGTTCGCAATGCGAACACTGAACACGGGTGAAGAAGAAGAAATTGTTTATATTTACGCTTGCCATTCGCTAGTTGTAGGCTGATATGAAAATATAGAGGTAGACAGACGTATTCGACAGAAATTATAAAAGCACTAAGAATAAGAGAGTGGAAAAGGAGGAAAACAACAACTCTCTGGGTTGGAGACAAGACTAATAGAAATGGAAAATGATATACCGGGTGACCACGAGATGAGGTTACACTCTGTAACTTCTTTGTTATTAAACCGATTAATTTGAAATTTACAGGTGAGGCATAACATCAAAATGCGCAACTTCTGACACTTGGTGGCTTTATTTCTTACTTCCGATTTAGCCGGAAGTGATATTAACTTTCTTATTTTAAATACAACTCTTACCTGTTTTTGTAATGTATCTTATTCGTTATAAAATTTACAATACAATGATATGTCACACAATGACATTTCATTTCAAAATGGCCGAAAAATTAAATTTTTTCAAAAATATTAAAATGTCAATTAAATGATTTTGAAAATTAATTTTTTTCCAAAGTTGGCCGTGAAATCAAAAGAGTAATGAATTTGACATGTTTAATTTTTAATTTGCATCAAAATTTCGTTTTGGCGGCAAGATATTAGAAAAATAAAATAAATATTAGGAGAAATTTTTATTTAATTTTTATATTTTGTGAATAATTCGGTACGTTAATGCCATTAAATCAAAGAGAAGAAACAAGCAATTGCAAAATTTAAAAAAAAGTCAGGTAGGTGTATTTAAAAAAAAATAGTTTTGAGTATTTAAAAATTGCAGAAAAATATTTATCTTATTTTCCTAATATCTTTTTGCCAAAACGAAATTTTTGTACAAATTAAAAATTAAACATGTCAAATTCATTACTCTTTTGATTTCACGGCCAACTTTGGAAAAAAATTATTTTTCAATATCTTTTAATTGATTTTAATATTTTTGAAAAAATTTAATTTCGGCCATTTTGAAATGAAATGTCATTGTGTGACATATCATTGTATTGTAAATTTTATAACTAATAAGATATATTACAAAAACAGGTAGAGTTGTATTTAAAATAAGAAAGTTAATATCACTTCCGGCTAAATCGGAAGTAAGAAATAAAGCCACCAAGTGTCAAAAGTTGCGCATTTAGATGTAATGCCTCAGCTGTAAATTTCAAATTAATCGGTTTAATAACAAAGAAGTTATGGAGTGTAACCTCATCTCGTGGTCACCCGGTATAGTTAGTTCCCAAGCATTTAAAAAACTACTCATATAAAAAACTGACACATTTTTCAAAAGGTTAATGTTTGCTTTATTTGTGTTACATATTTAAGTTATTCTAATATGTTAGTTTGTTGTCAAAAAAATATATTTCAATGCTTACGTTTCACGATCTGTGTCGATGCTCTTGTTCATTGGGTTTCAATTTGCGTCAAAAGTGCACTCCTGACAGTTTATTTTTCCTTCATTAATAATATTTTCATGGTGACTGTCACTTGGTGTCAAAAAGTACCCAAATTTCGACCTAACTCTATAGCTGCTTGTAAACTTTTTTTCCCGGATTCTTAAACTTTAGGGTATCAACTTTAAATATTAAAAAGGAATAATAATAATATGGTGCTTTTACCTCTAAGAGGGCGAAAACCACCCCTGAAGTTCAAAATTTAATACTGACTCAAATATTAAGAGTTAGTTACGTTTGAGGTCACTGATTACGAATCTCAAGTCGGAATTTTAGAATTCGCGATTGCATCCCTAATATGGCCGATATAAGGGGTACAATGGAAAACAATGGCATATTATTATTTATCAACACATTTTCAAAATGTAATCACAACTTACCCAAAAATGCAAATAAAAATATAATTACTTTCCGCACTAGTGCAGAAAAACGTATTTTTTCGCACTAGTGCGGAAAAGTGCCACTTTCGATACTAACATGCGTGCGGAAAAGTGATACTTTCCACACGCTCTTAGGAAAACCTATTATCTTTATCAAAAAAAAAAAAAAAAAAACAGTTACATTTTTCTTAGTTTATTGCCATCATTTTTTGTCTCTGGTAACATTCAGCTAAGATTATTCCCTGCTAAGTTATTTAACCTCAAAGCAAAAAAAAATCATTATTGCGAAAATTTTCAGAATGCATCCATTACGGTCAAAAAAATTTGAGCGTATACATAATAATAATGACTAACAAAAGACACAATTTGAAATTTTTTTTTTTTGGAATTTACTGAAACAAAAAAAACGGCACTTTTTTGTAAAAAATCAAAATTTTGCTTTTATTTTCCTTGTATCATTTTTGATTTGGCAGATATCAAAATTTGCCAAAAGACAATTTTAAGCTACTGTAATAAGCTTCAATTTGATTCAAGGTACATGTCAAAAGGTTTTTTTAAACCAGAGTTATGACTGTTTGAAGCATGTGATCTTTTTAGGGCTAAGTTCAAATGCTCCTAACATCAACTGTATCTCGCCAACGATGAGCCTAAAAATAACGTTATAGGTTTTTTTTTGGGGTAGAATTCGACGATCACGTTCCTATAGTCACTTTTTTTTTCGAGTTGGGGTGAAACTCACCCCCAACGTAAAAGCATCCTTATTCCTTTTTAATATTTGAATTTGACCCATTTTGAATCCATATCACTTACGTATAAAAATGATTTATAATGTTTTTCTACTCTCCCAATATATCGTTTTGAATGCTTTTTTGGTCTCAGGAACTTTTAAAGATTGCTCTCAATAATATTTGATAATTTTTTCGGGTATACTATAATACTAATAACACCACCGCCACCGCCTAATTCCTGTAATTTATAATAATATGCATATTATACAGCACTAATTGCTTTGAAAAACCTACCATTTACCATAGTCTTTTACGTAACGGATAGCGCTTTGGTGACTCCGAACCCCGACTACACATGTCCCTAATATGGGAAACACAAGTTTTTGTGAAACACCACTTGGTAGAGTACATTTATTCATATATCCAGTGTAATTTTGGAGCAGGTTTCTCGATATAATAAATTAAACCATGTTACCCACTTAAATTTATATTTACGTGCAAAATTATAATAATTAGGTACAATAACAATAGATCAAAATACGATTTTTTTCTCCCTACAACTAAATTTCGGTACTAAATAGATTCAATATTTTAAAATGTTTCATAGTTTTTGCCAGTTCTTATTCAGAGTACTACATTGACGCCTGGAAAACCTGTAGCATTTACCCCAGTTATTCTGTAGATACTACCGTGATCCGGAGGTGAAAGTACATGGTCGTCAATGGTAAATTTAGCGCTGGTCACATATATTTCATCCAAATTAGGACCACCAAACGCTACAGACGTAACCTAAAACAAGAGGAAATTGTCGATGAATTCGTTATTTAGAAAGGCTGCATAAGAGGGTAAAGAGAAAAAGCCAAATGTGTACAAAAGAATAGAATGTAGAAAGAATACACTTCAATCCGGTGCGTTCATACCTTCAATAAATAATACGAAGAGCAATAACTGGATATGAAAGTTATAAAACCTCATCAATTCATTCCGCGTATTGTGTTTTGTTCAGTTTTGTTTTACCTTCGCCATAATCTATTCCTTTAGAGCTCTGGGTTAATTACCTCCCATTAGGAAGTTGCTATACAAGAGTAAGAATTAAAAAAAGATTAACACCAACGATCAGGGAAAACCTTGAAAGTCATGGTATTTCATTTTGATAAAATGCTGAATATCCAATTAAATATTACCTTAATGTTTGAGGTAGCTAAGTCTGAAAGAAAGTTACGTCATTCAATTTAAATTATTTGATTACCTGTTCAGCAGGAATTGTAATGGTTTGCAGTAGAGTTTCTGGCTTCCGGGGATCAATTTTGATAACTCGGTATCCCTTAAAAACGGCAACCCATAAGTTACCGTCTGTGTCAATTGCCATTCCGTCAGGAACTCCAGGAATGTCATTCCTTGATAAAGTAAAGATGGGTTTACCGTTTGCTAAAGATAGAATATAGAAATTGAAGTAAACTTCCTTTTTAATAACATGATTTTTTACTAAGAAAAATGAGGTGATTTCTAATTTGAAAAGTGTAATTTATGAAAATGATTGCGAGTATAACTTCGTTGCGAAAAGTAACAAATATGTATTACAATTGGAAAGAAAATTTTTGACTAATTTAATTTTTAAGCTTATTTTGGAAGATAAATGAACAGTAGTTCTGTTGTTGTGTTAGCCATATTGGAACAATAATAGTGAATCCTTTTTTATATATTTTGCACAAACCTTTCTAAACAATACTACAAATACAGTAATTGTTTAATATCTTCTAAATATCTAAGCTGAACACGGTAAATTTTTTAATTTAAGAGGGCTTCGCAGCCCCAAATGAAAAACGTATGTACTTCTTTAGGTAAATTTACTACATGAATTTTTGGCTGGAACTCTTCGCAGTTGAAATGGCTGTAAATCATAGTTGAAGGTTTAATTTAAAGATAACCAAACTTGGAAACAATATATTTGCATCAGTGATAAATGAACATCTTTATTGAATGAGCTTCTAAATTAGCAAAGGTCGGAGAGATTTATTTTGTAATTAGAAAATTGAGAGATCGTCAAAATAATATTTGCATATCAATGGGTGATTACTTAATCGAATGATTAATTTCTAATTATTTTTCGCATAACAATCGTTCATCATTTTCTTCTTACACTTATCCACTACACTTCATAAGTCAAATAAATAAGCACACTATGTGGGCGTCGTATATATTTTTTTAAATACAACTTACATATTGATCCACTATCTATATCAAAATCGTATTTCTCAATTGTTCCTTTGTGGCTATCGATATAATAAAATTTGTTCAGTTCTGCATTCCAAGCTAATCCGTTCGAAATTCCAATTTTTTTTATGTGGTTGGTAACTTTGCCGTTTTTAAAAGAATAGAACGAACCTTTCTCCCTCTTTACTTGACCATAGACTGGCTCGCCTCCCATGGTCCCTAAAATTAAAATAGTTTACGTAATCCTATATCGAATACAGAAGAACATTTATTTTCAGTGTCTTTACCTGCCCATAATCGTCCTGAAGGATCGCATTTGCCATCGTTGAATCTATTATCTATAGTGCTTGGATCATTGTCTACCTCAAATAATTTTGTTATGTTTGAATTGATTTTCCAAAAATATCCACAAAGTAGAGACTTTGAGTTTTTGCATCCCAATGTGGACCTTCTCCCAGTTCAACGGTAGCAATGTCCTCAACTCTTTCGACTTTCGGTGCCATTAATTACCTAATAACAAAAATTATATCTACATTTGTGTAGTAGTGTTAAATTTTTATCAGCATTATAAATTGAAATATTTTGTCAGAAATAACATTATACCTCACAATTCTAACCTATTTAGTTTTTAAGCATAATAACTACGACCTAGTTAGGTTAAAGAAATTATATAAACTAATATTGAAGAAATATGTACTATGACGCTTATGCTTCATATGTGCATGGAATCGGAGCATATCAGGTCAAATATGCATAATATATTATTTGCTAATACACATTTTTCATCTATTTCGTACCAAGGTTATAAAAATATAATATGCTGAAGCCTAAAAATTCATATCTATAATTCATAAACAAACATCATATGATTTGTAATAATGCCAGTATTTAGAGTACAATGGTTTGTCTTTACATATCTTCAGTGAAAGATAAAAAAACAAATCCAAAATAATTATAGCTTTTTTTGGTAATAGACTCATATGTCAAGGTTCGGTTTTGGATTACGTGCTACTTAATGTATGATTGCCTAATTCAAAAGGATTATTTCTAAAGAAGAAATTTATTTCATCATACTCGGATATGCGGTGTGTGTCCGTTGTCTCTAAGTGTAAACCAAACCAACTCAATCATAGAGTCTCTTCGGGGATAAAAAAGATTAATTCGGTTATTATGAAAGTTAGACTTCTGAAAATTGGGACATGGATAATAAGTCACTAAAGTCAGAATTGTACACAAAGTACTACTCCGGTCTAACCGGAAGTGACACCCACTTTTGAATGTTAAATAGAACACCCGAATCCTAAATGGGAACATATTCTTTTGCACCAGAGGAAAAGACTTTCAGTTTTCATTTGATATTTCATATATCTTACATGGTCTTGCTACAGTGCGTCGGGCTTCCATAGCTCCTATACCATACAAGTTAGGAAATTCATTCGAGTACAGTTCTTAACTAAATGTGAAGGAGCACAGCAGGAAAATATTTTCGAACGTCCAGGGTGTCACAAAAAATTGAGAAGCCTGTCAGGCAAGTTTTTTATATGAAACACCCTATATATTTTACCATATTTCAGACGGCCTTAATGTTCCTCATTCACACCTAAAATATGAGAACATTCTAATGCTTCACTTGGAAGTAAAAAATTAAAAATGAAATATAAAGCAATTTACATCGCTAAAGAAAAACGCTCTCCATTTCTCCGAAGGGAGATTTGAAAACAAAACAAGGTTCAAAACTTTTTAATAAAGGTCGTAGGATACCGTATCTAAAATTGTTTGTATTCCATCATGTACAGGGCACTCGAAAAATAAATTCAAATTCCGAGTATTTTAAATTGACTTATCTCAGTTTTTTAAAATGGAACACCCTGTATATTTTTACGTACTAATATGCAGAATTTGAATGAAATTTTTGTATAGGTGTTCCTATTGGAATTTCTATCCGTTTTTGAGATAATTGGCAAATATTAAACATGGGCTGATAGAACGACTTTCATTTAAAGAAAATTTTAATAAAACAACAGTACATTAAACTACAACTACTTTAAATGTTCAAAGTGTCTTCGGAAATGGAGAAATGGAGAAAATATAGACAGATTTTAATGGATTTTTTGGTGCGATTTTAAATTTTTTTTAAAACTGTTCTTTTTCTTATGGGATCGTTGTATACGATGTCCCTGATCATCGTATACAACGAGCCGCCGACAACCGAGATAAATATGCGGGAGCGAATAATACGTGCGTTTGAAAATATTTCACCTCGAATATTAACGGAAGTGGAAAGGTCTTTTCGAGAACGAATAAATTTATGTTTACAGCAAAACGGAAGACACTTTGAACATTTAATGTAGTTGTAGTTTAATGTACTGTTGTTTTATTAAAATTTTCTTTAAATGAAAATCGCTCTATCAGCCCATGTTTAATATTTGTCAATTGTCTCAAAAACGGATAAAAATTCCAATAGTAACACATATAAGTACAAACAATTTTTTCATTCAAATTCTGCATATTAATACGTAAAAATATACAGGGTGTTCCATTTGAAAAAACTGAGATAAATCAATTTAAAATACTCGGAATTTGAATTTATTTTTCGAGTGCCCTGTACATGATGGAACACAAACAATTTTAGATACGGTATCCTACGACCTTTATCAAAAAGTTTTGAACCTTGTTTTGTTTTCAAATCTCCGTTCGGAGAAATGGAGAGCGTTTTTCTTTAGCGATGTAAATTGCTTTATATTTCATTTTTAATTTTTTACTTCCAAGTGAAGCATTAGAATGTTCTCATATTTTAGGTGTGAATGAGGAACATTAAGGCCGTCTGAAATATGGTAAAATACATAGGGTGTTTCATTTAAAAAACTTGGCTGAGAAGCGTCACAATTTTTTGACACCCTGGACGTTCGAAAATATTTTCCTGCGGTGCTCCTTCACATTTAGTTAAGAACTGTACTCGAATGAATTTCATAACTTGTATGGTATAGGAGCTATGGAAGCCCGACGTACTGTTGCAGGACCCTGTATATTAGTGCTGTTTGATTATTTTAAATAATTATTAATAGGCCAGTAGAATTTTTTTGAATGCTTCTGTTTACTAGGTAATTCCAAACCGGTTAATTTAAGCCCCGGTTGATTTCATTTCATTGATTATTTATTTAAATAATTGCCGAAAACCATCGAAATTTTCGAAAATTTCAAGCATTTTTTACTCTGAAAGGAAAAATGCTAGACTCTTGAAACTTTGGTGGAATATGTGTCTCATTACCCTCAACTTACAAAAAAAATTTCGTTTTAAAATGTTTATTAGTTTTCGAGAAATTCTATTTGTTTATTAAAAACGTCCCAAATGTTAAATGAAAAATTGACCTATTAACGTTATCAAAAATAATTCAACCACAGCTCATTTTTTTCGTCAAGACGTCAATTTTACGAATCTGTTATGAGCGTATCGATTTTCAATAATTTTGACCGTCAAAATGGCGTTAACAATATTGCTACTTTTCGGAGCAGCGTTTTTTGCAAATAACTTTACAACAAATTAACGTATCTGCACAAATCTTTCATATTTGAGTTGAGTTGAGTTGAGTTGAGATTTGAAGATTATATAATGGTAACAATGTATGCACAAACTGTTTCTCCATCAAACAATATACGATGTTACAGCATTGTTACCATTATATAATCTTTATAAATTTATGTTTAATACATTAGCACATTATAAGTTGCATAAGCCCAAAAAAAAAAAATTAAAAAAAAATAATAATAAATTGTTTATAACAATTATTTGTTTATTATTTGGATATTGCAAATGTGCCCATTGTTATTATTTTCGTGAGCTACCCCAAATTAAAAAAAAAAACGTCGAAATTGGCCGGAAAATAAAAACATAAAAATATGACGAATTTTTCTCGCTACCCCAATTTGAAAATCGTTTGATAAAAAATTCCCCTGTCCCTTGAGCCAAACAAATTGAAGACGCTCTAAAATCACTAATTATTAAAAATTATATTTTGACCTCAAAAAGGGCCCGTTTTCAATAGGACTTGATGAATTCACAAAATTCAAGATCTTATTAACAACCAGTTTCAATTTTGGCCATAAATATTAATAAATAAACGTTTGGCGCATTAAACAATTTAAAAAATTATCTCGGCTCCTACATGTCCCAGAGCAACAATTTTTTTTTATAAATTTGTAGAAAAATACCAGCAACTCAAATATGAAAGATTTGTGCAGATACGTTCATTTGTTGTAAAGTTATTTGCAAAAAACGCTGCTAAGAAAAGTAGCAATATTGTTAACGCCATTTTGACGGTCAAAATTATTGAAAATCGATACGCCAATAACAGATTCGTAAAATTGACGTCTTGACGAAAAAAATGAGCTGTGGTTGAATTATTTTTGATAACGTGAATAGGTCAATTTTTCATTAAACATTTGGGACGTTTTTAATAAACAAATAGAATTTCTCGAAAACTAATAAACATTTTGAAACGAAATTTTTTTTGTAAGTTGAGGGTAATGAGACACATATTCCGCCAAAGTTTCAATGGTCTAGCATTTTCCTTTCAGAGTATAATAACAATGCTGTAACATCGTATATTGTTTGATGGAGAAATAGTTTGTGCATACATTGTTACCATTATATAATCTTTATAAATTTATATTTAATACATTAGCACATTATAAGTTGCATAAGCCCAAAAATGGAAAATTAAAAAAAAAGAAAAAAAAATTGTTTATAACAATTATTTGTTTATTATTTGGATATTGCAAATGTGCCCATTGTTATTATTTTCGTGAGCTACCCCAAATTAAAAAAAAAAACGTCGAAATTGGCCGGAAAATAACGGAGATATGACGAAATTTTCTCGCTACCCCAATTTGAAAATCGTTTGATAAAAAATTCTGTCCTTTGAGCCAAACAAATTGAAGACGCTATAAAATCACTAATTATTAAAAATTATATTTTGACCTCAAAAAGGGCCCGTTTTCAATAGGACTTGATGAATTCACAAAATTCAAGATCTTATTAACAACCAGTTTCAATTTTGGCCATAAATATTAATAAATAAACGTTTGGCGCATTAAACAATTTAAAAAATTATCCCGGCTCCTACATGTCCCAGAGCAACAATTTTTTTTTATAAATTTGTAGAAAAATACCAGCAACTCAAATATGAAAGATTTGTGCAGATACGTTCATTTGTTGTAAAGTTATTTGCAAAAAACGCTGCTCCGAAAAGTGGCAATGTTGTTAACGCCATTTTGACGGTCAAAATTATTGAAAATCGATACGCCCATAACAGATTCGTAAAATTGACGTCTTGACGAAAAAAATGAGCTGTGGTTGAATTATTTTTGATAACGTTAATAGGTCAATTTTTCATTAAACATTTGGGACGTTTTTAATAAACAAATAGAATTTCTCGAAAACTAATAAACATTTTGAAACGAAATTTTTTTGTAAGTTGAGGGTAATGAGACACATATTCCACCAAAGTTTCAAGAATCTAGCATTTTTCCTTTCAGAGTAAAAAATGCTTGAAATTTTCGAAAATTTCGATGGTTTTCGGCAATTATTTAAATAAATAATCAATGAAATGAAATCAACCGGGGCTTAAATTAACCGGTTTGGAATTACCTAGTAAACAGAAGCATTCAAAAAAATTAATCTACTGCAGTCTTACTGCAATTTTAAAAAAACTCCAAATTTCATGATTTTTTCACATACAAGTGACTTATAAATAATGTTCTGTTTATTTGATTTGGGAGGAATCGCAGAGGTATATTCCTTATAAGTAAATACACCTGTTTTTACCTACGGCTATCTGAAACGAATTAGTTACAGATTCCCGTTCACATCGTCTAATTCCACTGACCTATAAATGATCATTGCTAATAAGTATCTCCCTATATCCTTTAGTTTTAAGACGAAATACCCAACCACAAAACCGATAAACGGTTAATAAATTTTAATGCCGGCCGGTTTAATTGTATCTATGTTGCGCATGCCGTTTTATTAGCTATATTTAGAAACCATAAAACCATATGAACTATTAATCTATATTATAGAACATGGCTATGGTATAATCATACGATTGTAAGCACGTTAAACGCTGTGTAAAAATTACGTAAGTAATTTACTTTTATTTGTTGTTTAGAGGTACAAATTTTGCTTCTACAATGCTTCTACTCACAAACGAATAAACACCTAAATAGGTACACACACGTTCGTTATTCTTTAGGTTATAGTGAAGTTGTTTACCTTATTTATTCCTAGTGCTTCCACTTCCACTGACTGCTAAGAACTGTTTAGTTTTTAACTGCATACTCCGTTAATTGACCTACCTATAGATTGTGTACGTACCGGAGGGATTTATCGCCGTCAGATGTTTACCTTTTGGATTTAAATCATAAAGATAATTGGGTACCTAGGTATTTTTTCATTGTTTTATTCAACAATAAATATCCTTTTTTAATAAAAGCCAGATTCCTGGAAAGATTTCTATAAGAACATATTTATATTGCCCATATAAAGATAATAGACACACCCCTGTGGTTTGGGGATGTATATTGAAGTGAGTCGTTTTTTATTTAAAAAAAAATTCGTAAAACGCTGATAAATATTTATGGATACTGCATGGATATGAGAGGAGGCTTGGGCTTGGGCTTCTGAGTCCAAATTAGCACCAACTGAAATTTAACACTATTGAAAGCTGAAAATATAAATAGTTTTTGTAATAGAAATGACATTTTAATGGGTTTTAAAGGGATATGCAGACAATTAAAATACCCCTTTTCATCAATAATATACATAAGAGTATTAAATTTACAATAGAAATAGAGAACAATACAAAATCAATAAACTTCTTAGACTCAACAATAGAAAGACAAACAACATCATTTTCTTATAACATTTATCGCAAACCAACTTTTACAGACACCAAAAATCCCTTATAGCACATAATAACGAGTACTTTCAACACATAATTAACAAATTAATTTCTAAAAAACAAAATAGTAACCTCTTATTCCTCTTAAAGGAACTTCACCCTAGTGTTAATCAGCAATATCATTTCCAAATTTAATATAAAAACATCAGCTCCAACAAAATTGTAGGCAGATACCTTTTTAATGCTAAACAAAAAACAGACGAAATCTGGAAAAATTTTTGTTCCTGTAGGAATTTTCGAACAATGCTGGGAGAAGTCAAATTGATTCGTTTTAAAAGGCACATTTTGAGACTATTTTCATTTTTCTACCTCTCTGTTTTAAGGTTATGACGCCACAGCAATTTTTTTTAAAATACAATCTCCCCTTTTTTGGTGGATTTGGATAGATCATAAAATTCTTGCTTCAATATTACATGTGTAGCTTCTTTTGGCTTATTAGTTCCCGAGATATTAATTTTTAAAGGTATAATATGATAGACGTGGAAATATACAGGGTGATCCACTTAACTTTCCCTTCCCACGTTTCTCTGTTATTTCTGTAGTTACAAAAAAATTATTCTAACAAAAGTTGTAGGACTTTTTCTAAAGTTTTTAAATATGACATCAAAAAGCAATTGAAATATAAATGCCGGGGTGTGTTTCTTATCGTATTTGGAGTAGGCAAAAAAGGCAAACCAATCACTGGCCTCACGTGATAATTTTATTTGAAAAAGAGGTGAAACATTTTTACTTTATTTATTTACAGTATTTTGTTTCGTTCGATTTAGTAGATTTCAAAATGGTTCGACGTTTTTTGATGGCAGAAAGATAGAAAATCTTTTCATAAGGGGTTGTGGTGATAGACAACGTGCCTAGGAAGAAGTGTGCATTTATTTTAATAATATATATCCGCTTGCAGAACCTTCTCTTAAAATGTCTGTTAGTAAAATCATAAAAAATTATCAAGATTTGGAGCATGTTAGAGATCGTCCGAGAAGTGGACGACCTGCTGTTCCGAAGAATGTTGAGTTGAACGTATTGTTAGAGTTGCAAGAAAACCCTCATCTTTCCTCAATAGCTGTTGCGGCAAATAATGGGATATCACAAGAATCTTTCTTGAACAAATTAAAGCGCCACAAATGGCATCTGTGCATGAACTGAACGAAGATGATTTTGATCGTAGGATTCAGTTTTGCGAACAAATGATGAATTTTTGTATCGCCTGGACGAATTTTGTTTAGTGATGAGGCAACTTTTATTTAAATGGAACGGTGAGCAGGTAAAATTGTCGCTATTGGTCGGAGTACAACCCTCACTGGATGATGGAAGCCTATACCCAGTTTCCAGAAAAAGTCAATGTTTGGGCAGAAATAGTGGGTGATAGGATTGTTGGCCCATTGACAGGCCAAAAATATTTGGCGCTATTGAGAGAGAGACGACCTCGTTCTAGCTTTGGCGGTCCTGTTCTCAAATCAAAGAGATCTCGGCATTCCAAATGAAGACTTGTGGTTCCAACAAGAGACCCCAGTCAGTGGGGATTAAAAAAGCTCGTTGCCTTACAAAAGTTGGAATAGTAATGATTTTGAGTTTGAGTAGCGACCCTGATGAAAAATACAAGTTTTCCGAAACCTTGGGCGAGCCGCCATCTCGAATGAAAGATGCGAAAAACATGCGTTTACAGAATAATTCGGTAATGGTTCGTTATATGACAAATATGCCCAAATAAAAGTTGTAAAGGATAAAATTTCGCAACTTTTCTTTATTTATACTTTTCTTGACTGAGGTACAGTTTCTGTGGTACCGAAAAGAGATATTCAAATTCCGTAGAAGTCGGTCGATAGATATTCTTGGTGACTTTATTTTGTCTTTCAAATGTTGCCAATGACAATAGCATCTGCGGCGCCGCGACGCTGGAGAGAAATTTTTCGGTGACTGGAACTTTCGAAGTATATTATTATTGTTAAAGTATGTTTAATTCTAAGTACTTTTTGTAGTATTCACTTTTTCATTAAAACCAGTGGTTATCGAGATGAAGTAAATAGTTATTTACATTACTAGATGCGAAAGTTTACTTTTAGGTGCGAGGTGATTTTTGAAAGGTCGAGGCGAAGCCGAGAGCTTTCAAAAAAACACCGAGCACCTGAAAGAGCTTTCGCATCGTGTAATGTATTATATTTTTTCTTCTACCGAAAGATATTATGGTATTTCATAATTTAAAACTATTTATTTCGTGAAATTATAATATGACGTTTTTAATAAATTTTATAGTTTAGGACTTTGGAGGCTGTCTATGAAAATTGTTTCCATGGCAACGTAGCAATTGCTATCTGTCATCGAGGTTTATGTCAAACATTTTAATTTGTGGTAGTGTCAAACTGAAATAAACAAATATGTTTGTGGCGATGAAAATGGGATATAAGAAGCTGCCAATATCGATTGTGTTTTTAAAATGGTGTGCGGACAAAAATGATGCGGAAATCGGCGAAAATGTAATGTTGGCGTACCTCCTTGAAAGATCGGAAGTTTTTTTTTACTTTTCTGTCCTGGCTGCGAAAGTTTAACTTTCGTAGCTAGCAACCAGGTAACTCGAATGTTTACTTTCGTTATCACGTGTGTTGCTAGGGGTACAAAGTTCACTTATATAGACGGTAGTAGAAAAAAAAAATTTCCCAGTCGAGTACATATTTAATCTGGTAACTGACAAGGAAATTAAAATTAGTTTTTAAAGGTGATTCCTAGTATTTATTTTTTAAAGTAAATGTTCAGAAAAAATGCACAATTTATGCATTTATCTCTCGATTTATCTATTGTGAGTAACGCGTAACAGTTCCGGCAATGCTGTAACAATGGGAAAGCTAGGTACGTCACGTCAGCTCTTCGAAATCGAACTATTCGGAGACGCGTAAAGCTCCGTGATTCACGGTGTTTTGCGTTAAACAATATTTTTGGTTTAAACTTTAGTTTTTCAATTAAGAGTTAAGTTTTGTGTTCATATTTTATCGACTGTTGTTCAGTTTTATTTTTAAATATAATAAATGAATAACACTCAAAAATCTATATTTTATTTTTTGGGACTAGTCCCGGAATCCCGGGATGAGTTGACCTTCGTCCCGAAAATTCCGGAATTGCAATTATTGCCCGGGATTGGCATCCCCACTTCGTACATATTGTATCTAGTGATCAGATTCTTCAGATGTATTATGATTATGATGATCCTCTTATTTGCATTGCAACCTAAATATTGTAAGTTATATTAGAAATGTGTTAAAGCCAATTACGCTTCCTCTTACATAGCTGTTAAGAGGGCTCCAGATGCACACTGAATTGCAAATCACTCTGAAATTATAAATTATTTCGAAATTTGGTTTTCATCAAGTTCTAAAATCTGTCAGCATGGATGAGGGAAAAAGCGACAAAAAAAATATATTTTCGAGTTTTGAAAAATAATTTTCCATCACCCCGACAAAGTATTACTAAAATATGTATTTTGGCGTATACAGAATGAGGTTATAAAAAATAAAAAATAAAATTAACACATATATAACTTTTTTTTATTAAAAATAATTGCCACACACACACACACAAAACGGCGTTTATTTTATTTCAATACGTTAACTATTCAAGGAGATACAAATTTTTCTGACATTTATACTTATAGGTTAGATTTTCAACCAACAAAAAGCATCTTATTTTATTAGATCAAGGCAATTAAATCTTCATTGATAATAAAAGCGACATAATATTTAATATTCGAAAATCTTAAAAAAATGCATATTTTTGAGGTTAATTGTGACGTCACTTGCACGATACTTTATCAGCATTCGTTCGAACAAACGATCGACGTTAGTGACGTCACTAATGCCGTTGCTTTGCACTTAAGGAAAAATAGAGGCGTGTTCTATTTTTATCAACTTTAAAAATTTATTATGAAGGCGTTTTAAGTGCTAGAAAAGAAAATCCAACTGCATTATTTAAGTTAAGTTGTATTGAACTTTTGGTGAAATTTAAAAGATTATGAGATGTGTTTGCAGTTGTGTATGAGTGGCATTAATTATGAAGGTAGCTAAGAGATGTAATTTTTGTATTTTAAAATCAGTTTCAAGTATACAGTAAAGACCGACGAGGTTCGAACAGGGGTATTAGTTTGCGCGATTTACTTGTGCCCGTTGTATGCAAGCGGACACAGTGGTGGGAATCGTGAATCTCCGCGCTGTAGCCGATGGCTCTTGCTTCTACTGTTCCTTGTTTGGATTCTTTCATAATAATTTTTATTACACCTGCAACACTCGAGGTGCAGCGATAATTAATTTTATGTTGTAGAATCACATTTTTGTTGCGAAAAAACAAACAATGGAAATATTTAAATGTGTTTTGAGATTTTTTTAAAATTACAATAATAATTATTGTAAATTAATTAATTAATCATATCTAGGATGAAAATGTCGAAACGTTGGTCCAGAATACGTAAATCAAATTTCTTTCAGACATGAGTTCTACATCCCAACACGGTTAATGAGATACTAACAACAGTCTGCTAAGTGCTGACTGCTGAGCAGTGAGGGGCCACAGCACATTGCCGCTCCCTTCTCCTAATGTACAAATTATTTCAAACTGAGGCGAGTTGTCGGCCACTCGTATATTCGTCCCAATCCCTGTCGTGTTCGAAGCATCCTGGACTTATCTGTATATAACGTCTTATAAAAGTGTTAAGTCCAACTATTGTTATATAAACCGTTTTGAAAATAATCATTAATTTTGATATTAAGGAAGTGCAATGCCTTTTAACATCAGTTCTTTCTTGGTACACAGTTGTAAATATTTGCCTAACCTTCTGAGCCTTTATCTCAGTTAACTGTTTACCAGACTTATAGACTTATAGGCGTTTTTAACGAATTAATAAAGTCATAATTAATCATCCAGATAACATTTATTTATAGTTGATTTACATAATAACACAATAAAGATATAACCAGTTTTCAATAAATATTTTTTTAGCGATAAGAGTTCATACTGGTATGACGGTCAAGAGCAAAATTTAATCACAAATTGTACTCACATAATAGATAAAGTGGAGTATTAATTTGTAAGATGTGATTGGCTTGTCTACAGTTTTTTGTAAACACTCCTTATTATAAATATGTAAATTTAAAAACAAGCTTTCATTAAAATGTACTAGGAAAAATATATTTTTCTTTTTTTTCTTAGACCACAAATCTTTTTTCAACGTCCTGGTAATTGAATGAATAATCTTAGTTTCTTTTACTAATATTTTCATGGACAATATTTAGCAGCAATTGTGTCACATAATGTATCCTTTTACCTCGAAGACCCTCTAACTGACAAATATCACTACCTGAAGTTATTTCTACCTCGAAACTAATGTATGGAACTCGTTAACCAATGATGTCTTTCCTGAGGTCTGTTCTTGTCAAGTCTTTTAGATCCCTATAAAATAAGTACTTCCTTCCATTTTCCGCAACCATGGCGTAATAGGCTTTACCTTGTGATGTGTTATTCGTTAAAGAAACTAAGAGATGACAAAAATTGTCGCGAAATAAAATAACATAATATTGTATTTATTAATTTTTATTCATGAATCTGTATAAAACACATTAAACGTAGTTACAAGTTCACTCTGACTCCAGGCAATCCTTTCGTGTTTAATCCTGTTACCCTGTATGTAACGCCATCGTCGGGTGTGAAGGTTATATTTTCAACAGCTATTCTTCCAGTAGTTACGTACAGCTCATCCAAGTTGGGTCCTCCAAAGGCTACGGCCGTAACCTGTATTATAAGAGAGCAGTCTTAGTTTATAAAATTAGGTACTGCAAACAAATATTAAGAAAAACTATTGTAGATCTTATGTTTTAGAGAAAAATGGTTGAAATTTAATAACAAAAAACATCATATTTTATAATTTGGCCTGTAAGTTGTCATACCTCTTGTGCTGGAAACTCAATAGTGTCTAACAAAGTTTCTGGTTTCCGTGGATCAATTTTGAGTAATTTTGAGGTCGTGGGTACAGCCACCCACAGATTACCATCAACATCAATTGTCATACCATCACAGAAACCTTCAAGGCCATGCTTTTTTAAGGTAAATATTGGCTTTCCATTTGCTGCAATAAAAGAAATGTTTCATTAAAAAAACTGCTAGAGTGAAACATAAACAAATCAATGCAAAAATACTTAAAATCCCTAATTGATCTGTTTTTTCAAATATTTCTAACTTTTGCTTTACCTACAATATATGGATGGCACAAAACGAAACTAGCTGAGTTTTGTAAATAAACCAAATAGTAAAGAAGTTTTGCAGAAGAGTCAAGTATTCAACCCCGAAAAACATCCGGAAACTCTTCTACAAATCACCAGCTCCTCCGAAACTTTGGAATAAAAAACCTACTTTACTCACATATTGCTCCTTTAACGATATCAAAATCGTACTCGTCCACCGTACCCTTGCGCGAGTCGATGTAATAAAATTTTTTCAGTTTTTCGTTAAAGGCAAGTCCATTGGATATATTCAGATTAGTTAAGTGGGTGGTGACCTGGTTGTTTGAAAAACTGTATAAGCTCCCTTTCCCATCCAGAATGTTTTCAAGGATCACTGGAGGTGCACCTATGGTGCCTAAAACAGAGAGTACTGGTCTTTGACAAACCTAGTTGTAAAACAAGAATATTTTCGTACCTGCCCATAGCCTTCCAGAAGGATCGCACTTCCCATCATTAAATACGTTTCCAGTACCCTTATCTACCTCGTACAACGTTTTCACAACTGTAACTTTGTCACTTTCACCATCCCAAGAGATCAGAGCCACTTCTCGGCCTATGCTAATAACAAACTGGTCACTTTGTCCTTCCACAGGAACGATGAAGGACACGTTACTTCCTTAAATTAAAATTAATATATTTTTACAATTATAATAGCGGTATTTGAAGATACACGTTCAAAATATATCTCACCTATATATGCTTTAGTGTGCTTTTTTGTAGCAGGTACATATTTATGAATCGAGTATCCATTAATATTTACAAAGTAAAGAGTCTGGGTCTCTGCGTCCCAATGTGGAGACTCTCCCAATTCTAAGGGACTATCGACCACTTTTTCAATTTTTGGTGCCATTCTTATGTACCCAATCAGTAGGTTTTCTGACTTCTAGTAGTATAACTGTAAGTCCGGCTTATCTGCAAAGTTGTTTTTTTATATATGTAGGCTATAGCATACATAGGCGTACAATGAGATTTTTTTAATGGAGTAAAATGTAATTGACTGATGATCACAAACGCAGTATGTTTACTTCGTCGAGGATTTTGAAAAAATTTTATTGTAAATATCTTTTTTCCGACCTTTGCTCTTGATTCTTTAGCTTTAACATACCTATCTGCTATAAATCACATTTAGGTATATTATAAATAACATTGGGACAAGAACTGAGCCTTGTGGAAGACCACAGGGCACAGGGCAAATTTCACTTCTTTGGTGCAGATTTTTCTTACTATGATTGGGGAACAAAGACAAAACCTGGTGTTAGAAACACTACTTCTTTATAGGAATTATTTATACAAGAAATTGGGGATATTTCTGAAACAGTTTTCTTTTCATTCCATAACACTTAAGTCATTAGTATTTAGAACTGTTATAAATAAAAGAAATTACCTTTTTGCATTAAATTGAACTTGACAAATCTATATTAATCAAAATATTTTCACATCAAAATATCAAAACTTGTGTTTTTGACTTAGTACTTTATAGACCTACCCTTGTGAAATCGAAAGTAAACGGATATATAAATTCGGTAGGTACGTTTATGCATATTATGGTGTTATTTTGAAATGTTTATCACTGTTATATAAGGTCAAGGCGATAGGCAGGAGCACTTGACATTTTCTATTTTCTGAAAGAGACTTATTTTTCCGATTTCAGAAATTTATTGGGTTGCATCAAAAATATTTTGAGAAATTGAATTGAAAAGTCCAACTATTACAAGGAGCTTACCGTGGCGATTGAAAATTAAATAAAATTCAAATATTTATTAATTTAAAAAGTGTATTTTTGGGTATCTGGCTTCATTAGAAAACAGTTTGGCGAAGTTTTCAATTCTTTTTTCACAAAATACCTCCTTTCAGAAAATGCCAAGTACGATCTCTATTACCCAAGCAAATATTGACCTTAACCCCATACCTTTAGAGATAACTGTGATAAAAAAACCAAAATGACCTGTCTATTCATTTGCGACTCTTTGTATGCATCATTCCATTATGAAGTCTTTATAATTGATAAAACACGTGACCACAGAATTCGGCAATCATATATACACTTAATGTTATTAAATAATATACAGAAATAACAATGTGTATACATGGTTGCCTATTTCGATCATTTATAAAGTCTTTGCATAAGGCAGACCTATGAAACAGTGGCGATACCAGATATCCAATTTTCTATTGGTTGCTAAAGTTACATGATTCAGTCTTGCCTCTTAATGGCAGTCGTGCGTTTATTTACATCGTATTCGCTTAGTTCCCTAAAATTTTAAAGTTTTCTTTGCAAATTGGATGGTCGGCTAGATGATCTCCTATAACGATTTTTATTTCGAACTTTAAAAGTTAATGATACTAAAATGTGGAAATACCTCAAAAATATGCATTTTGTAAGATTTTCGAATATTATGTGGTTTTTATCAAATATTTGCTTGGTTCCTGTACTATCAACTAAAATCTTGTTCAGTTCATTATTGATGAAGTTTTCATTGATTTGATTTAATAAAATAAAATGCTCCTTGTTGGTTGGAAATCCAACCTATTATTAGCAGTTTATTTTTAATAATCTACAATATTGAAACTTTATAAATCTACTGTTTCAGAGAGTTTTTAAACGTTACAATTGATCCAAGCTAAAACTACAAAAATTAACATTAAAATTGAAAATAAATTTACCAAAACTAGAAATTTAAGGTTATCTTAGTCATATACAAATGTTCCATGCGACGCAACGAGCAATAAACTAATAAAATATGTATGTGACCTTCAACCTACGGCATTTTGTAAATAAACCTCATTGACATTTGCCTCTTCATGGCGGATGGGCGGAGTTATAGGCTACGTGTCGGCACTGTTATTAGTGTCACTGTAGGCAGTACAACATCTGGCATAGTTCAAAATTTAAAAGAGCTGCCACTGTATGCATTATCAATAACTTATAATCTGACCAATAATTCGAATTCGTCAAGCTTAATATATACTCGCATTATAAGTACTTGTAGATAAACGGAGAAGAAAGAGAATGTTTGAAATGTTTTATTCTTTATGCATTAAAATTTTAATAGATTACAGCTTGATATCTTTATGTTATTTTGATAAACAATAATGTTTTGTACTTACGTAATAAAATAATATAAAACAAGTACATCTTCCAATAAATGTTTTTTAAATAACTTAACAAACGAGTTCTTATATATTTTTTTAATTTACGTAAATTCATAAACAAAACGGAGTCTAATTAATACATTTGAATTTTGCAATAGCATGTCTAGAAAATATGAACATTATTAAGATAACATCTGTTGTAAATTAATATAACCATACGTTCTTGAAAAATTTAGAACAAAATAAAATTTCGAATAAAACAAAACGAAACAACGTAAAATTTTGTTTTGTATTTTAATACATGTTAATATTTACTCCTGCAAATATCTTTTTTTTTTTAGTCATTAATATTAAAAACTGTTAGACCGATAGATGATATAATTTTTGGTAACTAACCACTCATCTAAGGAAAGATACATTATGAAATCGGTTAATCGGTTTTATACTTATTAATAGATGGAATGGATATAATATTTTTCATGAGTGCTTTACTAGAAATTAATAGTTATGGTTCTAAAATTAATTTAAAAAAATGTGATCTGAGACGAGATATTTTGGGTATATTTTTAATTAATTTTAGTCAATAAATAACATTGATCACGTTTTGTAACAATGCAACAGTAATAGGTATTCCACAATCGCTTTATTATTTTTATACATTATCAAATGATTTGAAGAGTCCAATATAAATATATTAATAATTTTATCAAATGATAAGGCAAAATTCTTGAAAACATCTTACAGACCTACAGGGTGGGGCATAGGTAACAAATAAACGTTGCTTATTTGTCCAGCGATTCTCGCTTTCCTTTTTCGTCAGCGGTCTTCTGAAACGAACTTTTTTTTAATTACCAACCTGTTTTTTTGTTTTTTTTCTGTCAGTCAGTAATACAAATTTGAATATAAACCAGTACTAATTTTGATCTTCGAAGAAAGACGGCTTAATTCGTCCTTTTCCAGAATTAATAATTTTTTAACTTCATCCTCTTTATTGGTCAATCACGATTCGTTTTCGAAAACAGGCCACTTATTGAAAATATTGATAGACAACAAATTGTTATATAGGATGAGACAGTGAGGACGGATGTTTTTAAGATAAGCATAAAATCGTTAATTTTTGTTTTAAAAAAAATTCATTGATAACAATGTGTTCTTATTGAACTAACATTTTATAAATTCAAGTGTGGAAAACAATAGTCGTTCTTTGGCGTTGACCAGGTCAAGAGATTTCGGTCATCATTGGTCAATGCCTGGTCAACCAAAACCAAACCGAAAGTGTACTTTCGGTTTGGTTTTGGTCATACGACCAAAGCGCGAAAATGTATGATTTGTGATTTTCGGTCTTCTCTAACCTCACATTTTCTGTACGAAATTAACCTTGCAGAGTACTTTGCTAATGTGACCAATTTGTTTACACGAATTGACGTTTGATAATGGAATAGTTTTAGACCTACCTTTTTCTTCATAAATTCTTTTATATGTATGATCATCTACCACTTTTGTATATTTTGTGTTATTTTCATCCAGTAGACTAATTTCTCTCATTTTAGAGAATTTTCTAACCCTATACCTCTATATGTATACCTATAAATCTCTACATTCTCTACACTCTCTGCCATATACAGAAGATAATAAGACTAACCTAACAGCAGCGATTTGACCAAATGCTTCAACAAGCTCCAGAGCTTGTTCAATCAATTATTCATGACCAGCTTGAAAAAATGAGACCTTTGAAGAGTCTAGAAAACTTTTGACCAAAACGCTAAAACATACATGTATTTGACCAAGATTGTTGGTCATATGACCTGGTCAACGCTAAAAAACAATTGTTATCTTTTAAGTGGTGTCCATTTCTGTTGACGCATTTCTGAAGCCGTTTCTCAAAGTTGGACTCCACTTTTTCCAATTGGCGATCTGGAGGATACTATTCGCGTGAAAGTCGTTTAAATTGATAATTGGAAAGAGTGGAGCTTTCTCTAATACCTCATTCTATCCCCTCAGTGACGGTCATCGGTTTTGCATCAGTAACAAAATAACTTGCTCAGCCTTTTACCACGGTTCATTTCCCTGTTTAACAGCGTCCTCCTTCAACCATCCACAATTGTCCTTACCTATTTAAAATTACCTGACCAGGGGTACGAGGTAGAGGGTGGTTGCATGTGGCCTGTTTTTGAGGTTTCCCTGTAGGGTAACGTTACTGCTACCAGATCAGGAAATTTTATTTCCGCCTGACCTCAGAAAGTTTTCTTCAGCGTAGACTGGGCCACGACCTACATGCGTGGTCTTTTAAGAGGGATGATCAGGTGGATACATAATTAAAAGACCACAGATTTGTAATAAAATATGCGTTAATTTTAAACGAAATGAACAAGCAAAGTGTCAACGTAAAACGTAATTAATTTAATTAAAAAAAATTATTGAACAAATTAAAATGACAGGCAACTATTCTTCTGTCAGTATTTCGTAAGTACTATTCTACTCAGTTACAAACAAAAGGTTTTTTCCTGGGACCTTACTGACTAACTAATAATCCCAAATTAACTACACACACAACAACAAATACAATTAACGAGTTGGTTACTAAACCGCTTCGCCGTCACCAGTGTTCCTTCACTGTCTGCTTTCGCTGGGGTCCCGCACTGAATTTTTCGTATAAAATATTCCCCGCCAATTTCATTTCATCTTCCTATTTTTGCTGAAGAAGCAAAAATCCCCTTAGTGTCTTAATTCCTCCGTTCCATACCCATAGCGCCCTCCTACCATGTGACGTACATGATTTTCTAGCTCTAGACCGTACCCGTCTTCCTGATTGGCTAAGCCTGGTTGCTCACGGTTTGTAAATCCGCTAAGCCATCCGCTTACTTCCTTGGTTTCTCCACAGAGGCCACTATCTGCCCCAAAACTTGTATTAACTTGGTTGCTAGAGATGCGCGTTTAAATTATACATACTCAGCGAAAACGTAATAGACAGTTTCCAAATCGTTTCTCGCCAACCCCGATACTCTATCTTTCCTTTTCGACATGATATTCTTTCTTTGGAATTCAGTAGCTCCCGCTGCCGTAGACATAATAATCCAGAGACACTGTTTTATTAAAATCTATAATTCCTATGCTTGTTCAGTTTGATGGTTAAAATACAGGGTGGTGAAAACAATGTACCAACAATAATTATTTTTCATTTTCCCACAAAACTTGCCCCCTACTTGTTATACCTGTACGTTCTAATTTTTCAACTGTTCAGTCTCCATTGAATACGTTATATTTTATCTATTAGGATTAAAATGTTCAGTATTAATCTACAAGAAACTCGAACTTTCAATATTTTGTATATGTAATTTAAATCACGTCCTCTAACTGGTATACTGGTATAAGGTGAATAATCACAAGCACTTTGGACAAAATTTTTTTTATTAATGAATAAAGCATCAATTTAAAGGCCAACGTTTCGGTAATCGATTACTACCATCTTCGGGGCTGCAAGAACCAATATAACATTAACAACCAATTAAGTACTTTAAATGTACAACAATTTTAAAAAAATTTTTAAAAAAGGTTTTCAATACATAATAAACACCATCAATCAATTAATTAAAAAGACGTTAATCATTATGAACAATTACTTATTTTAAACAAATTTTTATCTATACAGGGTGTCCCAGTTTTAAGGGACGAAACTACACAGACTTAAAGAAAAAATATTTTTGAGCAGAAAACTTCCTATTCATATGCCCTTTGTCGCGCTTAGTTTAGGAGATAGAGGGCGTTAAAGTTTTAACTTTTTACAAGTTTTTTTCCTATATCTTTTGAAATATATTAGATATCAATTTGAAATTTTGTACACTTTCTAACTATCCCAAGCTGAAGATTTTACAGCATTTTCATGAAATGTGCTATACGGGGTGACCTTTTTTTAGGCCCACCCAGAATCAAATCGTTCCAGAACTTTTTAGCGCTACGCCACTGTCTCATTTTGATACTGTCACTTCAAAGAGTGGTCTTTTAGCAAAATTTTTGATGTCTTGTAATTTTTTGTGCGATGTCTGGTTTAGGAGTTACAGCTTAATATGCTCATAGAATCTATTGATTTAAAAATTTTTTGTTAAATTTTTTGAAGTAGGCTGAAATAAATGAATACAAATCAATGACAGTTCTCTGAACATTAATGAGTGTACGTTTTATATTATATTATATATTTCAAAAGATATAGGAAGAAAACTTGGAAAAAAGTTAAAACTTTAACGCCCTCTATCTCCTAAACTAAGCGAGATAAAGGGCATATAAATAGGAAGTTTTCTGCTCAAAAATATTTTTTCTTCAAGTCTGTGTAGTTTCGTCCCTTAAAACTGGGACATCCTGTATAAATCATTCTCTGAATGAAATAAATTAATGACAATTATAAATTGAAGAATTTAAAAAAATTAATTAAAATAATTAAAAAATTAAAAATTAAAAATTAAAAAACAGGAAAGAGCTTTTTTTGGGTAAGCTCTTTTCTGTTTTTAATTTTAATTTTTAATTTTTTTATTATTTTAATTAATTTTTTTAAATTCTTCAATTTATAATTGTCATTAATTTATTTCATTCAGAGAATGATTTATATAGATAAAAATTTGTTTAAAATAAGTAATTGTTTATAATGATTAACGTTTTTTTAATTAATTGATCGATTGTGTTTATTATGTATTGATAACTTTTTTTTTAAATTTTTTAAAAATTGTTGTACATTTAAAGTAATTGATTGTTAATGTTATATTGGTTCTTGCAGCCCCGAAGATGGTAGTAATCGATTACCGAAACGTTGGCCTTTAAATGCTTTAGTCATTAATAAAAAAATTTTTGTCCAAATTGCTTGTGATTATTCACCTTAGTATATTTTGTATATATACAGTGTGTCTCACTTTTCACCACTACACCCCAATATCTAGGCCATTTGTTGATCGATTTAGATCAAATTTGGTATACTTCTTTTCTTTCAGATTGTGTTTAAAAAGTTATTAATAAAAAAATTTTTCAAACTTAAATACGCCTACTATGATCAAAAGAAATTGGCAAAAGTTAGGAATTTATATTAGCGATTGAGATAGGGCTTTTGTTTTTACAGATTTTTGTTTTACAGATTCTTACAGGTTCAGCATGACCTAAAATGCCTGTATACTAAATTTCGTTAAAAAATATTCATTCCTTCAAAAAAAAAGTAATAAAAATCAAAGGTTTCAATAATAAAAAATAATAAAAGTTGTTAAAGACAGGTTAGTAACAAATAACTTCATACAAATACTTTATTATAATGTGATAAATCATCAGTAACAAATGATAGCAATTACTTCTGTAACGTGTACAATCATGCTTTTACAATTATAGTATTATCCCAACTCCAGGAAATCCTTTGGCATTTAATCCTGTAACTCTGTAAATGATATTCGAAAGTTTCGGCTCCTCTCCTTTAATAAGGGCTATTCTTCCAGTAGTTACATATAATTCATCCAAATTTGGACCCCCGAAAACTGCTGATGTAATCTAGAATATAAAATGCATCGTATTAGCGCCCTATTTATTTTAAAATTCTTTTAGATCGGATATTTTTCTCATTTATCATTGCAAAATTTTGATCTCCAGAAAAATGTAGTTACAACAAAAACTGCTTTGCGAGGAGGTAAGAGAAAAAGAATACCAAGATGTTAATTAATGTTAATTGAATCAGTAAAGAAATAGGCTAATACCTGCGTCGTCGGAAACTGAATAATATCTGCTATAGTTTCTGGCTTCCGTGGGTCAATTTTGAAAATCTTGGATTGATTAAAACCAGCCACCCATAAATTTCCTTCAGTGTCAATTGTCATACCGTCTAATACTTGGAAATTCACATGTCCGCGAGTTTTATTTAAGGTGAATATTGGTTTTCCATTTGCTGAAATTTAATGTTATAGATTATAAATTTGAAAACATTTTAAACATTGATATATATGTAAAAAATGTGTCTATTATCCGATTTTAACGGGACTTTTTTTAAAAGATAGACTATTGAAAACTCTACTTTATGAAAAAAATTAGAGATTCATTTTAATTTTCAAGACCTACTATAATTTTTTTTCAATATTAAAAATGGACAAACTTGATTAGCGATTATTTTATTAAAAATCTAAACCACTGGATTCTGAAACGTCTCAAATGGGTAAATCCAAAATTTCGTGAAAAAATGTGTGTTGTTATTTTGTTTATTATATCGACTACCAAAGGGTCTTTTTAGTTTTCTCTCTTTTTATTTAAGGTTACTTACATATTGTCCCCTTTTGAATATCAAAATCATATTCATCCAGTGTTCCCTTGAAGGAATCCACATAGTACATTTTCTTCAAATCATTATTGAATGCAATTCCATTCGATATTCCAATTTTGGTCAAATGTTTAGTTGCTTTATCATTTTGGAAACTGAAGAAGTTGCCTTTTGCATCTGGAATAGCTTCTTCAGGTTTTGCCGCGATTCCCATGGTACCTAAAACAATTTTTAATTGCTGAAAATTTTTCTAACCAGCTTACAGCGTATTGGAATGTTTTTAAGTAAGTAAGTAAAAGTCTGTACCTGACCATAATCTGCCAGAAAGATCACATTTGCCATCATTGAAAACATTGTTTGTATTCTCGTCGACTTCATATAATTTTTTCAGTACAGAAACATCTTCGCTTTCGCCATCCCATTTTATTAAAGCTAATTCGCGGTTCATACTTATTACGAATTGGTCAGCCTTTCCTTCCACAGGAATGATTATTGAAACATTTTTTCCTAAAATCGGTGTTGATGTATAAAGTGATATTTATTAACATTTAATCGTCTTACCTATACGTGCCTTGGTGTGTTTTTTTGTCGATGGTACATATTTATGGATGAATTGGCCAATAGTGTCAACAAAATAGAGAGCTTGTGTTTCAACATCCCAGTGAGGTCCCTCTCCCAATAGTGCAGTGTCATCTTCAACTACTACTTCAACTTTAGGAGCCATTTTTTATCAACCGATAACTGCTGTTATTTTTATTAAAATGCTGAGTAATAAATTGGGGACATCAATTTATCTACCATTCGACATTCGAGTACATATTTAACACACAGAGGCGTACACTAAATGATTTTGAAAATACATTTCGTGTTTCCTTATTCGTACATACAAAGTGAACACAAAAAGCAGAATTGTGACAGTAGTTTAATTTAATTTTCAAAGTATAGTTTTGATGCTGTGCTGTGTGAGGTTTTTTTAATTTCTTTTTAAATAACCAACGTATTTTTTTACAATTTTAAAATAAGCATTGCCAAAATTTTTTCCTTTTAAATAAATTCATCTATTTTTTATATCTTACAGTTGAGGTGTTTACTATGATGTTGTTGCTCAAAGTAACCCTTATTATGATGCAGCACCTTATTTACATGATGCGAAAGCATACATATATTTGTAATTAATCAGACTACTATCACTTGTTTTTGGCTAGAACTTTGGCTGCTTCTTAAATTGATGATGCTTATTTAGACGAACATGTATTGGTCTATGCTGTTGCATTGAATTTGTCATAAAGGCTGTGACGAATTGAATTTTATTTGCATTATATATGTTCACATGGTTCTCTTTTGGATTTTCCTTTGTAACTTTGCCATGTTTGTTGTTAACTACTTTATGTGTAGAGCTACAATGATTGCACGCAGTAATTTCTCCTTCATTACCAATGTAAGTAACAACATCTTGGGGGACATCAGTTTCTAAGGTAATTTTTCCGTTATTTCCAACATACTCGATTGAACCGTTTCCTTTCACTATAGTAATATCACAATTGTCACCAATCACTTTTAGAAATCCATTATTTTCACTTAATTTAATTTTGCAGTTATTGCCCGTAATTATTAGAGTCCTTTTATTGTCCAATATATTCAGCGTCAAGTTGTTTCCCACAATTGTTTTTAGTTTTCCGGAACTAGATAATTTTTCTATCGGTACGACCATATTTTAATATTATTAAGTTTATTATTGTATCTAATTCAAAACGAGTTGTCTCAGCTACGTATCAATATAAAGTGAGCATTATATTAACATTCGGGGCAATTTAAACTAAACGACTGGTTATTTACCGTACCGGAATTATCGTGAGAACGGCGATGTTCGCGGTCGCGTTGAAAAGCTAATATGGGGAAGAACCATTTATGGGGAAGTACCATTGTCCAATCATAAGTATTATTGATGATTCGTCTGAGTGTTTATTTTATAAGTAGGGGATTAATGTAGAGATACTGTGTAATTGTGTACCTATACGTATTGATTATTATAACAGATTGTATTAAATATTTTACATTTATTAACACGCTTTTATTTTTAACACGCTTTTATTAGCTTCACCTGTATGTTTGTTTGTATGTAACGGAATCTTTCAACTAGATTTTCACCCACTTCAAAACGTCAGATTAAACTGAAACTTTGCACACTTATCAATGATCGACGACAATATAAAAATGTCAAAAAAAATTTGAATGAAAAAAAAAATTGAATTGAAAAATTTCGAAAAAATATTTAATTGAAAAATTCATGTCAGATTTTAAGGGAAATGTTTCTACACGATGCTATTTTTTGCTAAATACATTCCCGAAATCCGTGCCAATAATTCTTGGGCAAACCCTTTGGACTACAACAATAAGATCTTATTTTTTAATAGTTTGTATAAGATTATGAGAATGTAGAAATGAGGAAAAACTTTTTTATTTTCCAATTTTCGACGAAAAGTCTCTCTTAATAAAAACTCCTGCTTACATTAAAAATAGCATTTCTGCTAAGAGTATTAATTTTTTCTCTACGGTGTGACCGGAAAAGTCCATAATCTGGAAAAAACATTTTTATTTTCGATTTATTGAATGCTCAAGAATAATTTAACTTTTATTTTGATTTAATATATATAAAGTAAAGTAGTAGATATTAAAAAATAAACAAATTAATCTGAACACACAGTGTTTTCAAAAAATTACTAAACTAAACCAAACTGAATTCAAACTTCCAAGGTCAGCAAAATAAAATCAGTTAGATCTATTTATTATTTCAAACAATTTTATTTGATATTCTGCTTTTAAATGAAAATAAAAGTAACGTTATAATTTAGCGAGTGTTTTTATCATAAAATCGAAAATAAAAAAGTTTTTTTCCAGATTATGGGCTTTTTCGGTCACCCTGTACAGAAAATATTAATACTCTTAACAGAAATGCTATTTTCAAAGTACCTAAGCATGAGTTTTTGTTAAGAGAGACTTTTTGTTGAAAAATCTAAAATAAAGAAGTCTTTCCTATTATGAACTCAATCCGGGGAAACAATTTATAACCTTGTTTTTAGTTTGGATTTTGCCAGGTTAGTAAAATATAACTTCATACAAATACTTTATTATAATAAAGTTAGTTAATTACTAACAAATGATAATTATCTCTGTGAGTATAGTAATGCTTTTACGACTACAGTACTATCCTGATTCCAGGAAGTCCTTTGGCACTTAATCCTGTAACTCTGTAAACGGCTCCATCATTTGGAGATGGCTCTACTTCCTCACGGGATATTCTTCCAGTAGTTACATATAATTCATCCAAATTTGGCCCCCCGAAATTTACAGATGTAACCTAGAATATAAAATAGATCATGTTACGGCGCAATTGATTTTATATAATTTGTAGAAGAGTTTTCGTGTTCTTTTCTTCACTTCACTAGAAGATCACAAAATGGTTCAAGAAATCAAAATATTCAATGCAGTAGAGAACCCGAAAATTCTTCTCCAAATTATCATTAGTCCAGTGCCAATAATTTTTTTTCAAAAAACAATTCTTAGCATGGATGGTCGGAAAATTTACGGTACATAAATGGTGAAAAATCGATTGGATCCCAACAATTAACCAGAAGTAGGGTGGGGGTGGGAAAAGGGGTGTTTTAGGGGTGAAACGTGTTTTTTACGATTTCCGGCAAAACTAGACCTCCTATCGAAAAAGTTGTAGATAATTGAAAGATCTACCACTTTTGTTTCAATCGTTTTCCAACATAACCTCAAAACTATTGAGAAAAACGCCAAAACATAATTTTTTGATTTTTTATTTTTATCTCCCACAAAAATGATTTAACTATAATGAAATTTGGTGGAAATGTACATTTTTGTGTCTCAAATAAGCTGTAATTATTTTGAGGCGAAATATTTATTTTTTGATTTTATTGAGAATTTAATTTGAAAAAAAGGCCCAATTTTTAATCAAAATAGTTGATTAACAAAATTTTGATTTTTCTAAATTTCAGGACTGAATTTTTTTCGTTGGAACCTCTACTTTAAGATGGTGTAAAAAAATCATTCTGTTACCATAGAAAAACATTGTCGAAAATGGCGTTTCTCCCACAAAGATCTTTTCAAGATCGATTTTTCCGTTAATGTCACGAATTCTTCATTGTTTTCCAAAAGAATGAGATTAAAATAGAATTTTGATTTTATATTCCTGCTTTGTAAATTGAAATAATTTTAAATATTTGTTTTAAGTAATCTACTTATTTTCAATTCATTTTTGTCCATGAAGCATAAAAAAATGTTTCTTGCACAAAAACGGTAATATTTAGTAATAATTTTCTGTACAGTTACTATCTAAACAATTTGTTTTTCACCATCCTGAACCTTAAACGGTTAATCAAAGTTCCCGTATTTGATATTACATTGAAACTACCATTTTGCATCACTCTCACCACTTCATTTCAATAACCAATGAAGAATTTGTGACATTTTTTATTGAAATTTTCAAATTAAATTCGCAATAAAATTAAAAAATAAATGTTTCGCTTCAAAAAAGTTACAGCTTATTTGAAACACAACAATGTACATTTTCAACAAGTTTCAGTATAATCGAATCATTTTTGTGGGAGATAAAAATAAAAAATCAAAAAATTGGTTTTTGGCGTTTTTCTCAATAGTTTTGAGGTTATGTTGAAATAAAAGTTGTAGATCTTTCAATTATCTACAACTTTTGCATTTAACTTTTTCGATAGGAGGTCTAGTTTTGCCAGAAAACGTGAAAACCACGTTTCACCCCTAAAAGTACCCCTTTTCCCACCCTCACCCTACTTCTGGTTATTTGTCGGGGTCCAATCGATTTTTCCCCATTTATATACCATTAATCTCAAATTTTCCAACCATCCATATACTGCTGAGAATTTTGTCGATTTTTGGCCTCTGAAAACCGGTTCGGTACTAGACTACATCTTTATAAAACAATTAGAATGAAAAAGTTGCCTACTATATATATTAATATTTTATCGCAATAACATATCGGAGAATTTTGAAGCCATCTGCACTTGATGAACATTTGTTTGGTTTCACGAATTAAAAATGAACACAAATCAATGTGAAAAGACGCGGCAGAAGAAAATTATTTAAATAAGTGAAAAAATATGCCAATACCTGCGCTGCTGGAAGTTGAATAGTATCTGCTATAGTTTCTGGTTTACGTGGGTCAATTTTTATAACTTTGGATTTATTAAAAACAGCCACCCATAAATTTCCTTCAGCGTCGATTGTCATACCGTCTAATACTTGGAAATTTGCGAATCCTCGAGTTTTATTTAAGGTAAATATCGGTCTTCCATTTGCTGAAATTTGGTGTTAGATCATAAGTTTGAAAACATTTTAAACGTTAGTAAGGGCAGGGTGGGGTCAGGGCGTGTGGTTATACAGTAACATTATTTATTTGGTAGATGTCCATTATAGAATATCTAATTACCAAAAAGTGTCCTTGGGCAGAAATAAACAATTCTTTAAAAAGTTCATTCACAAAATATGAATATTTTCCATGATTTTTAAGAATGCAAAATCTGCAGGGAACACGTTACTTTAATTAAAAAGAATGTTGTGTACATGGGGTGAATAAAACACACCCGTGTCTCAAATCCAATCCCTGCTAACTATATAAGACTCAAAAATAAAATCCGGCAGAGGCCTATTTAGATTTTTCAGTTTTTTGACATTTTCGACGTCATTCTTTATAGTACAGTAACTTGGTCAAATATCAAATATTAAAAAGGAATAAGGGTGCTTTGTCGTTGGGGGTGAGTGCTGAATCAAAAATGATACAAGGAAAATAAAGGCAAAATCTTGATTTTTTACAAAAAAAGTTCCCGTTTTTTTGTTTCAGTAAGTTCTAAATTGAAAAAAAATCCAAATCGTGGTTTTTGTTAGTCATTACTACGCTACGTATACGCTCAAAATTTTTTGACCGTGATGGATCCATTATCTAAAAGATTTTACACTAATATATATTTTGAAAATTTTTGAATAATGCATTTTTTTGGCTTTGAAGTTAAATAACTTACCAGGGTAGAATCTTAGCTGAATATTGCCAGAGACAAAAAATGATGGCAATAAACTAAGGAAAATGCTATTTTTTTATTTTTTTGATAAAAGATACCTAATAGGTTAGGAGATAGAAGTGTTTGAAGTTCACTCTTAACGTATTTTCTCTTTTAAATGGACGCATTTAAGGTGAATCTCGAAAAACTGACAACCTTTGTACTGTTTGGCTACCTGATCTTAAAGAGGATTAAGACTTCAAAACGCTTTTTTTGGATGATTTTTAGCGTTAACTACAAAGGAGATATGACCGAAATAAGAAGCGCGCCTCGTTTTAGCAAATTACGATATTGCTCGTTTGGAGGTAATTTAGTCTCAGAACTTCGTTAATTATTGATTCGTTAACTTTAGGGGTGGTTTTCATCCCCTTCTGAGATTGTTTCTCTTATTAGGGAATGAGTTTTATGTCTCAAAATGTAGCAATCTGCTAAGAAAGTCCTAATTTCTCAAAATAAACAAAATATTATTAATTCAGTCATTTCACCCCTTTTAAATCGGGCACATTGAGGGTGCAACATAAAACTTTTAGTTTCTGACTTCACATTCGTGATCAACAACTCCAAAAACATAAATAATATAAGTTTCGATAGTAGCTGTGTTTGGTGACCCAGTTCAGAACGTCCTGGACTAAAGTCAGCGAATTATATGAACTGAACTCGAATTGCTAGAACTTTAAAAACTATTTTGTTCGGTGTACAAACATGTACACTCGGGATTTTTACGTTTGATAGTTGTTGTCAAAGTGATATTTATTTTAAAACTACAGTGGGAAGTTGTAACTTGTAGTTCGGGCCGTTCTGGACTGGGTCACCAAACACACCTATTGACCCCGCACATTCTAAATATCAGAAGTCTATCTTTCATAATCCAGTTTATTTCATATTATTATGTACTTAGTTAAAAATACAGATAAACACCACGATAATAAGCACGAGCTATATATAAATCGATAGATATTCAATTTGTGGTACCTGATTTCTAGATTAGATGTTATTTAGAAACAGCAAAATTTATCTAATTATTCTACTTTATTATTTAAAATTCGCGCCAAAATTTCTACTTGATGACGTATCCTAGCGATAGTCAAAATGTGTTTATATTTTATCTCAACCTGGCAATACTTTCGTTGCCATCTGCAGGTTAAGTGACTAAAATACTTGATAATTAGAATATTTCAATAAAAACGTTTACAATTTTAATATTATATTATGTTCATTACATCCACAGCCTACATTAAAGGGTTACTTACATATTGTCCCCTTTTCGATATCAAAGTCATATTCATCCAGTGTTCCCTTGAAGGAATCGACATAGTACATTTTCTTTAAATCAGCATTAAACGCAATCCCATTCGATATTCCAATTTTGGTCAAATGCTTAGTTACTTTATTATTTTGGAAACTAAAGAAGTTTCCTTTTTCATCTGGAATTGGTTTATCTTTCGGCGCGACTCCCATGGTACCTAAAAGAATATTTACTTACTGAAAATTCATCCCAGCCGTACAGCATATACTTGACTGTACCTATCCATAACCTGCCGGAAGGATCACATTTTCCATCATTGAGTACATTCTGTGTATTCTCGTCCACTTCATATAATTTCTTCAGCACAGAAACATCTTTAGTTTCGCCATCCCACTTTATTAAAACTAGTTCGCGGTTCATGCTTATTACGAACTGGTCATCTTTTCCTTTTACAGGTATGATTATTGAAACATGTTTTCCTATAATTAATAGGCGTTGGTGCATAAATAAGTAATATTTAGATTTAATTTATCTTACCTATATGTGCCTTAGTGTGTTTTTTTGTGGAGGGTACATATTTATGGATAGATTGCCCACTCATATCAACAAAATAGAGAGTCTGCGTGTCAGCGTCCCAGTGAGGTCCTTCTCCCAATTGAGTAGTTTCCTCTACCACTATTTCAATTTTTGGAGCCATTATTTATCAACCGACAACTGCTACTATTTTGAGTAATAAATGGGGAGCATCAATTTATATACTATTCAAGTATATATAACAACACACACCAGAGGCGTACAATAAATGATTTTGAAAGTATTATTCTTGTTCTCAGTCTACTCATATTTACGTACAAGAAGAACTAAATAATAAAGGTAACAATTTTTTTCAAACTGAAGTGAATTTTTTAAATTCTTTTTAAATAGCTATCATTACCATTGCCAAAACTTGTGCTCGTTTTGTTACGAGGTATTAAACGTTGTTATACTTCAAGGGATCTGGATAATGATGCAGCACTTTATGTACAAGATACAATCATCAATTAAGATGAAGTACATTGATATATAAATTTATTATCGATTACTTACTTACCTACCTTAACCTAAGAGTGTTTTGTTATACACCAAGGTTAAGAAAACTGCTGTTATAGACGAGCGCCAAGATTACAAGGCGTGAGTGAGAAAGTGTTTTCCACACGTATTACACTTGTGTAAATTTGATCATATGGCTGAATTATCCTGAAAAAAAAAAAAAATGAAAATGGTCGATTTTTTAAATTTTAAATAACTTCGAAACCAATAATTTTTATTAGCTTCACCTGTATGTTTGTTTGTTTGTATGTAACGGAATTTTTCAACGAGCTTTTCACCCAATTCAAAACGTCATATTAAACTGAAACTTTGCACACTTATCAAGGATCGATGACAATACAATAATTGGAAAAAATTTGTTTTCAAAAATTTTTAAAAAAATTTGATTTTAAAAATTACAAAAAAAATTTGAAATGAAAAATTTCGAACAATAATTGAATTGCAAAACGTCAAAAAAATTTCATTTCAAAAATTTTGAAAAAAATTCGATTCAAAAATTTTGAAGAAATTTTGAAATAAAAAATTAAAAATAAAATTTGAATTGAAAAATTTTGAAAAAAAATTGATTTCAAACATATGAAAAGAAAATTATAGTTTAAAAAAACTAAAAAAACACGGTTTAAAGGGAAACGAACTAAAAAGTAAAATATAATGTTTATCTATTAAGATTTTGTTCAACAGTGATAAATATTCCACTAACTCAATATAATTAAATGCTTTTTACTAAGTTTAAAATAAGAATAAAGTGATTGACAAAAAATAATTTTATTGTAAAAAAAGCGTGAGGTGCATTATGTTGAAGTAATGAAATATTCTATATTTTTTAATCAATCTCAAAGAAAATAAGGAGGCTAAAAAGAAATGATTTATGGAATAATTACAATCCTGAAAAACCAAGTTTGCCCATTTAACCAACTTTGTACCTAAAAAGTTACCCATGCAGGTGATAGATAATGGCCACCCTATTAATTACATTACGAAACAAATGAAATGAGGAAAATTAAAATGAACTTTTTGAAAAAACTGTTGTGAAGGTGCAAACAACATCCTTTAATATCACTGCAAGAACAAGGGACGTGTATTAAAATTTAATAAACTCACTAGAAAGCATAACCGAAGAATATAGTATTCCTTTATTCAAAGCCAGAAGACGCTAACTTAAAAGAAAAGTACAAGCAATTTAGAAATAACATAATAAAAGTGATATGATCAAAAACAAATAAAAGATAACACAAATTGTGGTTAAATTACTATGAAGAATTACACAAGTTGTAACAAATCTAACACAAAATCACATAGAAATAATTGAAACCGAATTAATAGATTTTAACAAAAAACAGGAAAAACGAAATAATAATTTTATAGCTGCTTTAATTTTTTTTCTTATTGCGGATCTCGTTGCGGATTCTTAAACTTTAGGGTATCAACTTCAAATATTAAAAACGAATAGATGTGCTTTTACCCCTAAGAGGGTGAAAACCACCCCTGAAATTCAAAATTTAATACTGACCCAAGTATTAAGAGTTAGTTCTTAAAAAAATTCATGTATATGTGTTTGAGGTCGCTGATTACGAACCTTAAGTCAGAATTTTAGAATTCGCGATTGCACCCCTAATATGGCCGATAGGTACAATGGAAAACATATTTTGTTTGCTTTGAGCAAGTAGAACTTTTGCAAATTCTCATATTTAGGATATAAAACTTATTTCTTAATAAGAAAAATGATTGCTCTTAACCCTTAGAGGGTGAAAACCACCCTTAAAATAAAAAAATCAATAATTAACGAAGTACTGAGAAAAAATTATTGAAACTTACATTATTTATTTTTTGGAGTCGCTCATCACGAATGTGAAGTCAGAAAATGAAAATTTTATGTTGCACCCTGAATATGACCGATATAAAAGGGGTAATATGGATTAATTAATAATTTTTTGTTTGTGGTCCTCTTTGAGTAATTTGCTTAAAACCTTTGAAAAATCAGTTTTTTTTGCTTAAAAATCAACGTTTTCAACCCCTGTAACTTGGCGGGTATTAAAGTAAAAATAATGTTATACTTAGGGGGGTTTTTTGTAGTAGAATTCGAAGATCTTGTAATGGCGCCTACTTATAACGGTGCTTTCTTTATATACTTACGTAAATTCTTTATACGGAAAACTCGGGCGCCAGTCCTTTAATTTTTAAGTGCAAAGAACTACACTTTTTGGCTCTCCTAATTGGGAGAACAACCCTGAATAGCGAAACAGCGGAGATACGGAATCGCCAGAGGTCGGAAGCTGGAGGTCTATCTAATTGACTTCGACCATACTGCTCAAACGGGTTAATCAGAAATACTTGACAGAAATAATAACTCGTGAATTTTACCTGTTTAAATCAACGTATTTATTCAGCAGTAATAATGAACAAATTAATTTACTCTAAAACCTCCACGACTGTATAGTCGAGTATGTATAAAACTATTTTAAAATGATTAAAAATCAAGCAAGCTGGCAATCAAGAATCTTTGCGTGTATACGGTGTTATTACGGAATTTCGAGTAATAGAAATTTACCTTCGCGGCTTGAAATTGTTACATACGGCAAGCAAACGGAACGCTCCCACAGGATGTATTATAAACGGCGGGCAATCGGTTAGCTATAGATATTTAAGTCTTTTACTGGATATTTGAAAATACGGCGAACTACTGCCACACACGTAGAGCTATTTTTGACTGGCTATTTTATTTACAGCAAGTTTTCTGGTCACCCTTGTACATTGACACATCACAGATTACCCGAGCGAGAAAATCTAATCAGTGGATGCACATTTAGGAATGACTTTTCTAATTACAGTGGGTTTTCCGGAAACCCTTGTACATGGAAACGTCTCAGATTACCCGAACGAGAAAATCTGATCAGTTGATGCACAATTTATGAAATAATAAAAAGAATCAACCAATTATTAATTAGCTCTAGTTTACTTTGGTAGCAAAATACGACGATACTCACGGAAAATAAGATCTCTCAATATCTATACTTAACTGAAGGCAGTACCTACAGAATGTAGCAGGTCACGGTGTATTCTTACCAATATTATATTCAAATAAATTTACTATTAAACTCGGAGCGGCGGTACGGAAATGTTGACGGCTTCGGATTGATCTGTAACTGCTGGCGGTAGATCGGATCTGATAATGCGGAATATCTCGGAATGAACATGAACTGCTGCCGGTTTTCTCGGAATGAGAGCGGAGCGGAATGAGCGCTCCTCTCCCTTTTGTAACCTTCATGACGTATCTAGGTCGCGTGATAGAGGGGCGGTCACTGACTTGAAACGAAGGATTCGGAGGCACAACCCGGCGTAACTTGCAGAGGTCCAGCGGATTATGCAATTAGGCGCATCAATTCAGAACGTATATAACCGGAAATGAGTTACTTGCAATTTCTATACTATATTGCAAAAAGAAACGGATTAAAACGGATACGGATTAACATTTTTGGTAACGAATGATTTTTATTTCCGACTCGGCGATTGTTTATAATAATTCTCGGATTTTGTTTATACGGGGGATTGTCGAAAATTAATCAATTAATTACTTGACTGCTTGTTTACCAGCGGACTTCGTAGCAACTCATTACTAACTTAACTAAAACAGGACTTACTTACTAAAAACAGCGGCAGGGTGTACCCAAGTGACGGTAATATTTAAAATGAACATTCCTTGATTGGAAAAATCACTTCGTTACAATCTACACGTTTCAATAGTAACTTTATTTTTCTCGAAACCCTTGAGTTGGGGTGAAACTCATCCCCAACGAGAAAGCACCCTTACTCTTTTTTAATTTTTGATATTCGACTTGAATTTAAAACAGTTATAGAATTAGTTCCAAGTTCCAAGTTACTGTACTACGAGTAGAAAGAAAATTGCAAATGTATTTACCAAACAATATGCAGAAATAGGCATTAATGGCAAAGCAAATAAACAAACTCAAAACTAGATTTCACAAAACACAGTTTAACCATCTCGAGCTGAAGCAGAAATAAAAAAATATCAAATGAGAATTAAAGAACAATGAAACATTTGGTAGTAGGAATCAAATTAAACATTTTAAAGAAGGTAGCAGAGTGTCGATATTATAATAGCCACTGTTAAAAAATATACCTAATTAACATCTTTCAGAAGTGGGTGAGAGATAAGTATATCCCTCTGGTGGTCAGTGTTATTACCTGTCAAGACGTCAAAGATGTCTTTGTGTCTGGTAAGGAAAAGACAAATAATCTTGGCTACCCAATCTGTAACAGAGACATCCACTTCGTAGGGTCTGTCACTACCTTGTTTTTGGTATAACACAAGCATTTTTGGAGGACCCTTATATTACGAAAACTGCAGCATAAATAAAAACAGCCTAGTCGAAAATTATCGCACGGTACTTCAAATTTTGCACTCTGAATGTTAATACTAGGGATGACGTCGATAGTTTTAGTTGCTTCCTTTGCTGATTTAAATATTTCGACACAATTTTTGTAAAAGTTGATATTTACTTTCTCCCCTCTTCTAAGTTCTCAACTATTATGAGTTCCCATTGAATATGCTCTACATTTTATTTGTTAGGATTAAACTTTTCAACGTAGATCTTTCCATGAAACTTGAACTTTAGATTATGTGAATGTAAAAAAAATGTGGAAATATTTATAGTTCTTATAAATATAAACTCTTATGTAATATTATATATTATTTATTATTTGTTTATTACTTGAATTTTGGGTAGTTGATAAGGACAGGTTAATAAAAGATAACTTCATACAAATACTGTATCTACCATAATAAAATTAATGATTAATTAGTAATAAAAAATGATTATAAATCTTTATTTAGGCTTTATACAAGAAGCAAAGAAAGAGAATTGTAAAAAAAATGATTATTTTTGTAATGTATATAGCCATGATTTTGCAACTAGAGTAGTTATTGATGAAAATGCATTCTTTGAAATTCAGTAGCAATATATCATATCAGTATTTTAAATGAATTTTAAAATCAATGGCACGTTGAAACGATGATTTAATATTCTAGGTTACATCTGCAGCTTTCGGAGGGCCAAATTTGGATGAATTGTATGTAACTACTGGAAGCTTACCCATTAAAGGAGAGGCGCCTACATCTCCGAATGACGGACGCATTTTCAGAGTTACAGGATTGAATGCCAAAGGATTTCCTGGAGTTAGGATACTACCATGTTGGTATTTACAATTTCCTAATGATCCTGCTAAGGTTTATCTTGAATACCTATAAATTTACAATCGGTGAATACTTTAAGTGATCACAATTGACAATTGTCTATTATATTATTATCTCTTATCGTATTCACACATCGGTGAACTTTAAAACTACTCTCATTTGTTTGATTTACGCGAATTAGACATTATCACAAGTAAGCATAAACGTAGAAGAAGAAGAAGAAGAAGGAGAAGAAGAAGAAGAAGAAGAAGAAGAAGAAGAAGAAGAAGAAGAAGAAGAAGAAGAAGAAGAAGAAGAAGAAAAGGAGGAGGAAGAGGAAGAAAAAGAAAAAGAAAAAGAAGAAGAAGAAGAAGAAGAAGAAGAAGAAGACCTGGAAGAAAAAGAATATTATTAACTGAATAAGTGAAAAGAATACCTGCGCTGCCGGAAGCTGAACAGTATCTGCTATTATTTCTGGTTTCCGTGGATCAATTTTTATAACTTTGGATTGATTAAAAACGGCCACCCATAAATTTCCTTCAGTGTCAATTGTCATACCGTCTAATACTTGAAAATTTACAAATCCTCGAGTCTTATGTAAGGTGAATATAGGTTTTCCGTTTGCTGAAATTCAGTAAATAAGTAGGATTTTTCGTTAATAAAAAGTTTAAGGTTAGGTGTTAAAATATTGCTCATTTTCATATTCTCCAATAGAAATGTCACAGTAAAAGACTTTTTTTTATTCGCTTGCTTCATCGAACTATTCCCAGTATTATGTGGCAATATTTATAAAAACTCAAGTTCCTACACAAAGAAAACAATACTGAAACAAGAGAAACAGATCGATTTTTGTTTTCAATCCCATGTAATTTATTATATATTATTATATATTATAATAATTATTTTGCTCCCCCTTCCATTCTATAAAATATGATCTTTAACATATTTTTTAAATCGTAAGAGGGGTTGAGTGAAAAAGGTAATTTTATCCTCTATTCAAAGTTCAAATTTGTTTTTGCCTTGGAGATATTATCTCCATCAATATTTTTCAATACGATGACATTGAAATGAGATCCTTGCATTTCTTGGCGATAACCTAAACAAATATATAAATTATCAACAACTATTCGAACAGTATTTCCATTAATTAGAAACATTGTTTGCTTAATGTAGACAATGAAGTTACTGTAACTGACTATTAAAAACACCTAATTAATTACCAAGGTCATCTGATTATGTTTCATATTTTTGATCTTGCTGAAAACCAGAGGACTATCTGTTTCAAATTGAATCATTTTTGCCGTTACATTGATTTGAAAGGTTTCTTATACTTACGCATTGTCCCCTTTTCAATGTCAAAATCATATTCATCCAGTGATCCCTTGAAGGAATCAATATAGTACATTTTCTTTAAATCAGTATTGAATGCAATCCCATTCGATATTCCAATTTTGGTCAAATGTTTAGTTACTTTATTATTTTGGAAGCTGAAGAAGTTTCCTTCTTCATCTGGGATTACTTCACTTTTTGGTGCGACCCCTATGGTACCTAAAATACTTTTTTGTTGCTGAAAATTTATTCCAACCAGCGTTCAGCGTATATTTATTTGTACCTGTCCATAATCTGCCAGTAGGGTCACATTTTCCGTCATTGAAAACATTCTCTGTATTCTCGTCCACTTCATATAATTTTTTCAGTACAGAAACAGCCTCGCTTTCGCCATCCCACTTTATTAAAGCCAATTCACGGTTCATGCTTATTACGAAGTGGTCATCTTTTCCTTCCACAGGTATGATTATCGATACATTTTCTCCTGCAATAGGCGCTGATGCATAAACTAATATTCAGATTTAAATTTTCTTACCTATATGTGCTTTGGTGTGTTTTTTTGTGGAAGGTACATACTTATGGATCGAATTCCCATTAATATCAACAAAATAAAGAGATTGCGTGTCAGCGTCCCAATGAGGTCCTTCTCCCAATTGAGTCCTTTCATCTACCACTATTTCAATTTTAGGAACCATTTTGTATCAACTAGTAACTGCTGTTACTTTTATCATAATGCCAATTGATGAATTCAGGACATAAATTGATATATTAATCTTAATCATGCAGAGGCGCACACTGAGTGATTTTGAAAATACGTTTCGTGTTCTCCTTCTCCTAATATGTACAAGGTGAAAAAAACCTATTACTGACGCGACGGTATTTTTTCTTTGTTTATCTTACAATTGAGAAACACAATTTTTTATTACCAATGATGATAACTAATATCCAGTAATTTGTTAAACTGTACTTTGGTTGAGCGTTGAGCACGCCATTGATGTGTTAGATGTAATTACTCTAAATGACCCAGATCGTGATGCAGCACTTTATTCATGTGATATGAAAACATTACAGTCGATCAAGTAAAATTAATAACATTGATATACAGGGTGGAGCAGTTTCTGAGTTGAAAACTTTAGGAATGTGTGGAACGATATAAAACGTAAGAGGCAGAAGAAGATGGATACAAATATGAAGAAAAATAATGTTAATTGAATGAGTGAAAATATGCCAGTACCTTCGTTGCTGGTAGCTGAACACTTTCTGCTATAGTTTTTGGTTTTAATGGATCTATTTTTACAACTTAGGATTGATTAAAAAATGCCACCCAAGTTCCGTCATACCATCAAATCGTTGAAAATCTATAAATCCGCGAGTTTTATTTAAGGGTAAATATCAGCTTTCCATTTGCTGAAATTCAACTCAATATACATACGTGTGTTAATTAAGTATGTACAATAAATTTAACAGACGATTATAAGAGGTGATTTTAAGACAGAAAGTTCATATAAACATTGGTCCGAAAATGCTTCGATTTCAAGATACAGGGTATTAAACTTATTTTAAAAAATTGCTTTTTCGTAAATATCTTAAATATCCTTTACCCAATTTTGTTGTAATTTGGCAGTGTTATTGATTAAATTTATTAAGTCCAGTGGCGTCCCGAGCGGGATATGCAATTAAGTGGATTTTTTTTCTCAAAAACTAATCAAGATACGAAAAAAATTCAAGAGACACAAAAGTTGTATTTTTAGTTGCTTAATAAAAAAAATAAAAAAATTAAAATTACAAAAAATCTGTGGCGTAAATTGTTTTCGTTAAGGTGCCACTCGGGACACCACTGGACTTAATAAATTTAATCAAATTAGGGCTAAATTAATCGGTTTTCCATTTTTTGAAATCTACAGTCAGTTTACGAATAAAAAGTCCTGTTTTAGTTTTTCCGTAAAACGTATCGTTTTATAATTAAATTTTAATTAGAATTCATTGCATATTCATAAGAACCAAAGTATTTCAAACATTAATAAAATACCTGTAAATTCTTTTCTACATCAGATAAAAATTTGAAATTTGGAGGACGTGAATTAGATAGAATTGATCAGAATTTTTTATTTTCAAGTGGAACACTCTGTTTTTTGACATTTTTGAGACCAGCGGATCATTTTACGTACAATTGTGTCTTTTTGGATTTCTTTTTTTGATTTAACTATTTTTTATTTAATTTCTATGAACAGAATTAGGTGGTTGTGATGCACGAATTCGTAATCAGCGACCCCAAAAACCCCCATATATCTAATAAATATAATAAACAAAAGAAAATAAAAAATCAGAGATTCGACGCCATTTTGTAGACACCATTTTGTTTTTAGACATATTTTGAGGCCAGACTCGTAATCTGTGACCCCAAAAACATTGTGTAAACAAATTTCAGGCAATTGCTTAAGTAAATAAAAGAGTTATACATTTTTTAATTAAGAGTGTATTAAAAAAAACACTTATTTGTTAATAAGAATTGAAAAAATAAAGAGCACACCTTCTCACCTATGGGACACTTTTCTATAAACTTTTTGTGAAATTTCAAAATAAATATTATCAAAATCGGTTTTGAGTCAACGAAGTTAGAACTTATTTTTCTATACTTGGACTATAAGGATTATTTAAAAAAATGTTATTAAACATAAATATTTCACAAAATAAACTCAAATCGTTAGAGAAGCTGTTCAAAATGCTCACCACCACTCTAAATCGATTGTAGATTTCAAAAATGGAAAAAATACAATTTCGATCATTGGCGTATCCTTTTTCTTTAAACAAAGAGATTTACATCCCCATCGTTACGCCTCTGGTTGAAGTAGGAAAATGAAAATAATGAATGAACGTGGTACTTATTCACGAACATGTACACTCAAAATATCAATAAAATATTCCTTTTACTTCAGGAGATAAAAAACAATACAAAAAAAATTTAACTTCAACCTGTATTTCTGAAACGTACAATTCGGACCACCCGTATAACAACAATAATATACTGAGTGTAAATGAAATAAGGCGAACTCTTTCTATTTTCTTCTCGATTTTCTTTAATCATCGAAATATGTTTGTCCAGTTTTGATACATTATACAGAACAAAAATCATAGTATACACTTGGGTATCAGAAATTGTTTATTTCGTCGTCCATAAATAGATCTCAACTTAAATTTCATCTCGTTTCATCTCATTGCACTGCAATACTTCTCTGTTATTTGGCATCTGTTTGAGAGACATGCTAGGAGTTCCCTGATTATCTGGTTTATAAAATAATCCTTGACACATAAAACTGCATATGATAGTAATTTAAATTACTTGCGTTTCTGGGTTCCCTCAACCAACCCATTTCTTGCGAATGGAACGCTTCTTACCTGAAAGATTAGAAAATTTATTACAAAATACTAGTAGGTAATTATTTTTCACGAAGCCCTAAACGCCAGCCAATATTGAAACATTTCGAGAATACATGAAGAATGAAAAATTCAAAATTTTAAAGTCAAGTGCAACCCGTTGGTCGGCTTTGTTTAATTGCCTAGATAGAATTCTTGAAATGTGGGATGGCTTAAGGGAATTGTTCAGATTAGTGGACTTTGAACGCCAATCTGAAGTATCAAAAATAATGTAGTGGTCCTATTACTACAAAAGCTAATATGCTGCTTTTAAAACATATCTTGCCAGGTTTTAGCCAACCTAATGCGTTCCTCCAATCAGTAAAATTATTAACTTCCTAATCCTTTATATATTCAACATTCAGATCCTCGCTGTATTTTACCAGTTGAGGCTATACTTCCGATTGAATAGCATTATTTGACACGAATTTAAAAGACTAATTTTTTTTCAAATGTCATGTCAAAAGTTTTAAAAAAAATCGTGTCCCTCTGAATAACTTTTTTTTAAAATTAAGTTTTATTCAATAGACAATGCTCTGAGCCTAGCTGTAAATACTTTAGTAAAATGTGTGGCTGAAAAAATAAGTCCTAATAATGTTGACAGTTGCACGAAGAAATGCGATCAGTTAAAAATTTATTTTTCTGAAGAAGAAAGTTAAATTTCCCAAAAGATACTATAGAGTTTTGGAGAAATTTACATAATTTTGAGGACGACCTATTTTATATATTTCCGAACTAGTTACTACTATTTTGTTTGTTTTCCACACGGGAACGCTGATATTGAAAGAGTAATTTCTAATATTACAGATGTTAAAACTGAAAAAAGGAAAGATTTTAACATCACTTCTTGAAGCTGTACTGCTAATAAAAGTTAATCTACATGGCATGAAATTATTGTATTGCCATAATTATGCATTTACGAAGGAACATTTTAAAAGATAAATAGTAAAAAAAAAGTTTTTAAAATTATGATTTTTGTTTTACATTTTATTCTTGTTGTAATTAAGTTGTCGCTATGTTTTTGTTCAATAAATAAATTAAAAACAAAAATATTTATTATATTATTCCCCCTGTGTGCTGATTTTACCTATGTAGTCACAAATTAAATAATATTTTTTTTAAATCGGCATTAAAGTACTTCAAAATCGTCATTAAAGTGATAGAAATAGTCATTAAAGTAATCCATTATTGTAAGTACGATTTTTGTAGTTGGTGGAGGTGATAAACGTAAACATTAGTTTTTTTTTTGCTTGTGATAATAATTGTCTTGTAATAAAAGGTAAATAAATAGTTTTTTAAATTCGGAATTGTATTATCACTATTATAATTGCTAAAAATAATAGTTCTTCTACAAAAAATTATTCCGATTTGACATTTAAAAATAATTATGACATTTCCTAATGTCACTAAAATTTTAAAATAATTATGACATTTCTAACGTCACTGAATATTATTTAAAAAACAGACTTAATTAATCTTAATTTTACAGTTTCTGAATTTAAAAAAATGTAATATGCACCTCAGCATTAAAGTTCCTTTTATCACTCGGTACTAAATTCCACATTCATGATAAAAAGATGAACTTTAATGCCTTGATACATAAATAACTATTAATTTATAAATTAATTTTTTTATTCCTCTCGTACTATTATAGAAGAAAAGTGGGTTGGTAGCGATTTTTTTTGCAACGTGTAGCGGAATTATATGTGCCGGCGTTAGTGGCGGATGCGCTAAACAGTTGGCGACACTGGTTGCGTTGGTTACGCCAGGCACCCACCACCTATTTGCAGAGTTTAAGGGATAACGTAAAATAAATAAGATAATGGCATAGTGCATTGAGATTTGGCATGTAAATGCTTGAATTTGGAGGCGCTTCTTCTCTGCGATAATTGTAAGTGGTTTATTATCTGTGTATTTTAATATCCTCGAGGTTCTGTGAAATTTCAACTAACTTAACCCTAAAACTGATTCTAAAAATGCGGTATGCTGTGTAACGAGAAAAATATTTTATAATATAATATTCTTGCAATTAGAAATAATGTAACTAGAGCTGACTTTATTGAATTTTGAATGGCCTTAGTTTAATTTATATAGCCGCTAAAAAACATTGCCACTTTCTATACAGGAGTTCCCATACCTGCCCCTTCCTTCTTGGAATATCTAAAAAACTTGTGTGATGTGATAAAATTTATCGGTCATTTTATATGCATAATCAGAGGGTGCACCAGAAATATACATATTTAGTTTTTGGGTAAAAAAATTGAAAATTCGTAAATTAGTGTAATATAATACAGTGAGGAACAAATTCATTATTTTCAAAACGCCTAAGTTTTGGGAAAATCGCTCGGACTTTGATTTCATATTAGACCTATTTTAAAAATATTTTTTATTCTGCAAGTTGTCCCAAAAAATCTGGGCTGTGATCAACTTTCATTTTTCAAATGGCAACTCCAAATTTTTTTTGCAATTTCGAATTCCTTGTAAAATTGATATTTAACATTAATTTTTATGAAGAAGAAAATATTTTTAATATTAAATTTATTTTATTTTTAGGTTAGCAACGAATTAAAATTATTTCAATGTGTTCAAAATGCCTCCCATTGGTTACTTGACAATAATCTAAACGATTGATAAATTCTTCTTGATTTTTTTCTAATAATTTCTGGTGTAATAAATGTTAATAATTCAGAAACGATTGATTTTAGATATGGGGTTTAATACTTACATAGAAAATGTATAGAATGTTACAGGGAATTCGAAATTGCAAAAAAAATTGGAGGTTGCCATTTGAAAATTCAAAGTTGATCACTGCCTAGCTTTTTTTGGAACTTCTTGTAGAATAAAAAATATTTCTAAAATAGGCCTAATATAAAATCAAAATCGACCTGTCCGAGTGATTTTTCCAAAACTTACGCAATTTGAAGATATTGAATTTGTTCCTTACTAATCGATCTCACTGGATATAAGGCAGGGGTGGCTGGTGAATTTTCGATGTTCGATATTTCAATTTAGAGACATGGGACCTATACCAAATTATAAGAGGTTTCATTTGAGATCAAAATGAGATTAGCGAAAAAAAAATTCGCGAAAAAAATTTGCTCCCATTTGCTTTTGAAAAAATATTATTAATTTGTGGAAGAGTTACCAGCATTTGAGATTTTTAATGGCTTGAACCTTAGTTTCAAAAAATTCAAATGCTGGTAACTTCTCCAAAAATTAATATTTTTTCAAATGCAAAGAAACCTTGTTAGATTGTATCGAAAAATATTCTAATATTAAAAAAAATCAAATATATACGATGGGGATTTTCGGATTTTTTTTCACAAATTATTTTTCAATTTTGTTTATCTCAAATGAAACCTTTTTTTAATTTGGTATAAGTGCCATGTTTCTAAATTGAAATATTGAACATCTAAAAATTCGGTAAACGCGCGTTTGTTTGTTTGTGTAAGATATAATTTCCTTGAACTGGAAATATTCTGAAGAAATACACCATTCAAGTACGTGGCGCTCATTTTCATTCACCTCCCACGGAAATTCCACATACCTATGTATATTTTTCCGTTTTGTACATTTTAGTTCCTACTAATTTTATCTTCTGTTTTGTAGTTGAATAACGGATGTGTTACGTGTTTCTAAATTGAAATATTGAACATTGAAAAATTCGGTAAAGGCTTGTTTGTTGTAAGATAAATTGCCTTGAACTTGAAATAATAATTTTTATTTTTAGTTCCTACTAATCGCATCTGTTTTGTAGTTGAATAACGGATGTGTTACGTGTAGCAGTACACTGTGATCTAAGCGTTTAGACCTGCTCATTAATAAGTCAATTAGTTAAAATACAAAATAATTTAATTTCGAGTGACATGAGTTTTGGAATTCGAGTTGATTGAAACGTTCTAATTATAAAACCCTGTTTCAGAAATTTTTATCGATTAACGTATTTCGTATGTATGCATTATTATTATATCTATTTATAAAAGCCAAAGACTGTTCACGTTAAAGATAGATTGCAGATAAATGTGGTCGACATGTTTCTTTGCATCAATAGTTAAAATCATTAAGTAGAGGAATAATATAAAGAAGAGCAACTGAGCAGGTTTTGAGATTTTAGTATTGTATTTTTTTGTCAATAGTTGCAGGATCGTCTTCAAATTCAATTTCTAGGGCTATGCAACCACATTACAAATATCTACCTTCCCGCGCACTAAAAATTTATGACAATCCTGAAGCTATTGGCAAAAAAATACAACACTAAAATCTCAAAACCTGCTCGATTCCTTTACTCACTGCCGACACTTTTAACAACCCTTCAGCAAGTTAATGTAGAGAAACTGTTTAATTACATGGTTTTGTTTATTTACATGCACTCTCCGTTAACATAAAGAGACTCTACTATTACTACATTGTCAGTGACAATAATGCAAAAATGAAAGGTCTCTTCACTTGAGTGCGTCGGTTACGCTTGAGTTGGTACATTGGACCTTCGAAACGGCGGCCCGGAGGTGATTTTTTGTTTGGGTTTTTCCTTATAATTAGCCACCCTCTACGGTGTTTATTTGAAGAAATACCTACAGAAAAATTTTATACACAAAAGTTGCAGTATTTTTCCTGAACTTTAATAATCTGCCAATAAAACAAATAAAAAATGATGATCGCAAAATAATAATAATAATAATAAATCGTCTTTATTCATTGACAAAAAAAGTAAAAGGTACAAAATAAACATAAGTAACACTTAATCAATGGAAAGGTGAAGTATCAACCATAGGCTGTTTTTCATGGCGAAATTCCATAAACCTTTTTTTTAATGGAACACCATATACAATTATTATATTTTCGAAATCCTTATAATTTTCTGGTTTCAAAAACATATAATAAGTCTTATTTAAATTATAGTTCTCCAGTTATTCAAAATAAAAATGTATGTAAAAATATGATATTGTCTATTTTGACCCATGGGTTACTAAGACAATATCATATTTTTACATATTTTTATTTTGAATAACTGGAGAATGGTTAGTTTAAATGATATGTTTTTGAAATCAGAAAATTACAAGGATTTCGGAAATACAACAATATATAAAAGGTGTTCCGTTAAAAAAACGCTGAGTTTATAGAATTTTGCCATTTTGCGATTGTCATTTGTTTGTTTTATTAGCAGACCTATGTTTTTTTAAATGGAACACCCTTTATGTTTTATCCAGTAAGATAGCATACTTGAGTTTTATTCATGATGTTTTGAATTATTTAGAAGAACTTTAGAATTTGGAAGAAAAATATGAAAATATGATATGCTTGAATTATACAGGGTGTTAAGAAAAAGTAGGTCATGCCTTTAACCACAGATTCTTTGGGCGAAAATAATGTGACTTTTATAATGTGATTTTTTATTTTGGAGCGTAGTCTTTTTTATACAGGGTGTTAAAATTTACATTTTGAAAATTATTTTTATTAATAATTATGTTACTGTTTAAGATTTTTACCCGAATTTTTGCACAGACTTTCATCTTATACAGATACACTTTTTGTGTAATTTTGGTCAAAAAAGTCAAAGCGCAAACGGGAAAAAGGGGGGTTGTGTTACATTAACCCCCCCAACTTTTTCATGCGTACGCCTATGGTTTCTAGATATTTATTTTTAGATTAAACACTTATTTCCCCAATTTTTTTTACTCCTACAAAATTTTGATTTAGGACTTGATTTAACGAGATATTCCAGTAAATTCAGAATCATTTTCAATATTTCAGTTTCGGAATTTATTGTTTTTACTATTGTTGTTCGTAGTAATCCTAGGTTTTCTTTAAATCGACTACTTTTAGACAAAAAATGCTAGAGACTTTTTTTGTTGTGCATAGTCAGAAAAGTTCAATAAAATGAAAATCTTAAAAAAAAAACAGTGGCGTACACATTTTTGCTTAGGAAACCTAAATTAATACTTAGTTATCTATGCCACTGAGGTAGGTAAAATAAGAATGAAAATTTTTTAACGAAATTTGGTATACAGGCGTTTTAGGTCATGCTGAACAAGAATCTGTAAAAACAAAAACCCTATCTCAATCGCTAATATAAATTCCTAATTTTTGACAATTTCTTTTGATCATAGTAGGCGTATTTAAGTTTGAAAAATTTTTTTATTAATAACTTTTTAAACACAATCTGACTTTTTTTTCAGATTGTGTTTAAAAAGTTATTAATAAAAAAATTTTTCAAACTTAAATACGCCTACTATGATCAAAAGAAATTGTCAAAAATTAGGAATTTATATTAGCGATTGAGATAGGGTTTTTGTTTTTACAGATTCTTGTTCAGCATGACCTAAAACGCCTGTATACCAAATTTCGTTAAAAAATTTTCATTCTTATTTTACCTACCTCAGTGGCAGTATACCAAATTTGATCTAAATCGATCAACAAATGGCCTAGATATTGGGGTGTAGTGGTGAAAAGTGAGACACACTGTATATAAGCCAATATTCTCTCCCTCCAGTTGACTTTCTCCGCAACTCTGGCAACACATAAATTTTACACGTAGCACATCCTATAACAACTAATTTTATAACTAACACACCCGTACGTAACAAGTAGTTAAAGGTTATTTTCAGAATGGAGAACATTATCATCATTAGGTTTTTTTCACTTTCCTATCCAGTTTCCTAAATTATGGAAACGTGGATTGGTCACTAATATGACCGCTTATGACCACGTCATTGGCCTTGTCTAGCACAAGGAGGCTGAAGTAGATTAAGTGGGTTGAAACATTAACTACCTACTTTAACTGTGCCTTATCTCATCCATATTTCATCTTCATCCACATTTAATAGTTCAGAAACTAACCTTTTTCTGACTCTGCTCCTGTGAACACTGTTGATCATGAAGTAAACTAATGTTTCCAATAGTTTCAGCTAATTTAACCGAAATGCAATTTCCTTAAGATGTGTGCTGGGTCCTTTAAATAATCGATTGAATATGTCCATCCATTTTTGCCCGCCAGATAGCGAACTTCTAGAACATTCAATCCATTCAAGAAATGCATCATTTAGAAAGGAACAACGGTTCAGGTGTTATTATAACTGAAACTAAATTATTGATAATATTTTTTGCGATGAGGTTAACTGAAGCCATTTCAGTAGACAAATCAATAGACCTGTGCTCTAACCTCTCAGGAGGTTATAATTATTATACTACGCTGAGAACTGATAGTTGCGGTTGTGAGTTATGTGTAAGAAAATGTTGCCGGAAAGGATTTTTTTACCACCAGGACATAACTTTTACTAAACAGTACTGCATAAGAAATTATTCGGCAAACTTCAGCGTACCGATTTATGAGAACGATACAAAACTATATGACTTGGATGGTGAATTTGCTGTTGGAATGTTAAACTGCACTGGAAGAAAGTTGCGTCATTTCGATCTGGACACAATATCAAATTTTTACTTGCAACAAAATGGTAGTTTGTATTATTCGCTGTATAAAACAAAATATAACTATATGGACTATTGCATTGATGGAAAAGATAGAATGGCAAAATATTATTTTTGTGGAGAGAACGAATTCGTGATTCCTATGTCAGGTATGTATTACGAAATAGCATAAAATTATATGGCGTACAATACGATAAGAATACAGTAAGTTTACTTTTCTAATAGACCAATTCTTGTATGAAAGAGACATATGTATAGTAAAGTAAGAACATTGCGGATTGAGAGATGACTGAGATTACCAAGTGAAATAATCACACGACTTTTTAATCGTTCCTATGTATTTTGTATATTTTGTAAAAGTTTTCTTAACCACATCTAGGGCTTCAGTAATTCTTTCTCCATCTTGTCCAAAGCAAATCAGAAATACATTTATGATTTGCTCCAGGATGGATTCGAACCATCGACTTTTGCAACCAAGTAAGTAGGTATCAACGCATTTACCAACTCGGCTACCGCGCCCTTTTGAGATGCAGAATTAAAAAATGCTATAAGATTTGGTCTATCAGATTCCACTCTCGATATACGGTATTCTATCATATTTTCTGAATCTATAAATCGATAATAAAATCATTAATCGATCATACACCACTTAAAAACTTTCTTTTATAAGATTTCCTTCTATAGGATTTACCAGGACTGTCTCGCTAAAGAATAAACAGAAATAATTGGCCATCATGTGGGTATCCCATCTTCCTTGATATCTGTCTTCCATAGTTTTTAAGACCTGGTGAAATCTTTCCTCCTGTTTTTTTAACAAAAATCACAGTTTCCTGAAAAACCATCTAAATAACTATCGAAATAGTAAATCTTAAAGCTGATGTTAAAACCGAGTTTATTAAAGTTGGAAAGCATCTCCTCTACTAATTCGACGTATTCTTTGTCTTATGCTTTCTAAGAAAAACTTGAACCACTTGAATAAACGAACACCAGACATTAGACTCAACTTCGTTCATTGATTCTGTGAAATGTGGATCTTTTATTAAACTACTCGCTCCGGCTTTCAATTGTTTCGTGCTAAGCCTAGGCAACTGACTAGACAAGTAGCCAAAACATCAAGCTTCCATAAATTACTTCATCTGCCTCAGCTTGATATGCAAGCGTGGACAGATGATTTAACTCAACCAACAACGGTTGATTACGTTTTGTTCTCTTTGAACCATGACATTTTTTCAAAGCCTGCTGATTGAATGCTGATTCTTAACTTTGCTGTCCCAAAGACAAAAAACAAAGATGTTTCGTATAACCACTTTGATATCCAAGGAGGACAAATTACCATCTTTACTATCGATACCAAGGGAGGGTATAAGTCACTCTCTGGGACGCTACTCCACCGTATTCCAAACAGAAATTTTTGCTATACTTGAGTGTATACGCGAAAATATAAGAAGAGGGTATGCTGGACTACAGATTACCATCGCATCGGACAGTCAGGCGGCATTAAAGGCAATAGCCTCCAATAAGGTGTCGTCCAAACTGGTATGGGAATGCCATGAGGAACTCAGAATCCTGGGAGAAAGGAACAGAGTAAAATTACTCTGGGTACCAGGACACTCTGGGATATCAGGCAATGAAAAAGCTGACGAACTTGCTAGACAAGGATCAACTAACACCTTTCTTGGCCCAGAACCTGTGCTGGGTATCTCCAAAAGCACAGCAAGGGGAGCTATTAGCGATTGGGTCAAGGACAAACATAATAATCACTGGAGGAATATCCCAGGAAATCGACATGGGAAAACACTAATTAAAAGCCCATGTCCCAAAAGAACTGAAGAACTGCTCACAAAGAACAGGATTCAGTTGAGAACAATTATAGGACTTCTAACAGGGCATTTCTCTGTTAAGAAACACTTACATACAATGGGGAAATATGATGGCGACCTAAACTGTAGACTATGCAGAAAGGAACCTGAAACAGTGGACCATATCATTTTCAAGTGCGAAGCACTAGCTCGCAGGAGATATAATATTTACGGGCAGACCCAAACAGAACCGGAAAATATCCAAACTCGTTCAGTCACGGATTTGTATCACTTGATTAGTAGTACAGAGTTACTGAAGTGGGTGGAGTAGATTAACAAAGGGAGAGCACAATAAGCCCAGGAGGCTGCAGTGCCCTCGGTGTTTAAACAGACGAGCCCTAGGTGAAGAAAAAAAAAAAAAATCGATACAAATCACCCACTCACTGATGTTCGTCTACTTGCCAGGGGCGTTGTCAACGCGCTGCGCTAGCTTTTGCGCCACCATGCTTCTACAAAGTAAGCAGTGGCGTGTACAGGGTGTCAACTCTAATTTTGCCCCCCCTTCTACTTCGTTATTTGTGAAGATATTTTAAAATTTTAAAATGTAGCCTTATCAGACATTTTCCGAATTTTTCAATTATAATATTCAAAATTACCTAGCGCCAATACATACAGGGGTGGTGAAAAAAAAATTTGATTTTTTAAATTGGAATACTCTGTATATTTCTCGACAGTTTTGTAGTACTCTTTGAGCTGATTTCAAAAATGTATAACTCCCTTGAGTTTAGATCAAAATCGGTCGAGATATTCAAGGATAAACATGAGAAATATTTGTTTTCGAACTTTCGAGGTGGCTTGGCATTCTGACTTAATTATTGTTGATTTTTAGCTCTCAAAATAATTGACTGTGATTGTTATTGTGAATGTAATTTTTACATTGTTCATATTTTATATATGTATAACGTTTTGTTGTATTTAACTTGTATATAATTAACGGGCAAAATGGGATATTCTGTAGAAGAAAGATGTGCAATGGTCGAAATTTATCTTTTGTGTAATAAAAATCAAGCTGCAGAATATTGGGAATTTGTTAGATGACTCCCCAGACTTCGGGTCCCTGCAAAACATACTTTCAAAAATGTGTATAATAAATTTCGAGTAAATCTTGGTGGTTTTTGTTTTGTATTTTGTTAAATTATGTGAAGTTTATTTTTCTGTTAATTGTTATTTTTATATTTTCTTAAAAATCTTTTCTTTGTTAATAAAATACATGTTTGATCTTAGAGAGATCTTTAAGTATTTGATATTTTGATAAGGAACATTATTTTGACAGCTAAAAGTCAACAATTAAGTCAGAATGCCAAGCCACCTCGAAAGTGTGAAAACAAATATTTCTCATGTTTATCCTTGAATATCTCGACCGATTTTGATCTAAACTCAAGGGAGTTATACATTTTTGAAATCAGCTCAAAGAGTACTACAAACCTGTCAAGAAATATACAGGGTATTCCATTTAAAAAAATCAACTTTTTTTTCACCACCCTGTATGTATTGGCGCTAGGTAATTTTGAATATTATATTTGAAAAATTCGGCAATGTCTGATAAGGCTACAAAATTAGAGTTGACACCCTGTACATTTATCAAACTCAAGTATGCAAAGAACAATCTACGCTGCTAATAACAGATTTTTTTTAAATTCTGATATTCTTTGATGACGTTCGTGGCTTATTCTAGCCCTGTAAAATTCACGTTTGTTTTTAGAGTTTTACTTGTTTTTTGCTAGCACAAAATCTATCTGAAACGTTTCAAAATTTTGGAACGTTTACTATTTCTCGTTCAAAAACTTGTGGTGTAATGGTGAACAATGTTTTCCCGACGAAGCCGACGCGATGATAAATTTCAAAATTAGATATTTTTTTATTCAATAATTTTTTTTTACACCAACTATATTTTAATCATTTTGCAGTTAAAGTCATAAATGAAGTATTTTTGGTCATTACAACATTGGCATTTGCAAGTATCCCAGAACGTAATAACCACAGAAATGCCGTGACATTCCATACTATGTGCCTAGTAATTGCGAATATAATACTAGACGTTGAAGAATATTATAATATAGAAGGTGGCTTCTTATGTTGTAAGGTAAGATACAAATTTTTTACAGGGGTATTTCCATTCAAAATGGGTCACACTGTATGTAAAGGTCCACAATTCTACTAGAAGCATTTATAATAATAATTTAATTTCAACGTCAGTGGTACAAAGTCCTCAAGAAATCTGAAACATGCAAATATATAATATGTGATATTTTATGTATCTCTTTAAAATCCTATAAATGTAATTGCTGATATTTTTATTTATATATAACTCTTTATTTTTAGGGCTGCATATATAGTTTTTTAGTGTACCTGTTGCTGTATTTCAGGTATGCCTCTGATTTTTGGTTAAACGTTATATGTATCGATGTATGGCATACTTTTAGGTAAGTAAGTAAATTTTACTTCCGATGTAGAAGAAGTTAGACTTTTTTTAAAATAAATCCTGGTACGTGTTCGCAAAAAATTGAATTTTGGACAGACTAGTGTATGTTTTTGTCACATACTTTTTTAATTTCTTTTACTTTATCTGATTCTAGCCAAATTTTTCGAATAGGCCTTCTTTGGATTACCTCTTCTGTAACATCATATCAATTTTTAACTTTTTCGGCTAGATTATTATATCTTCATGTTGTAACCTTCCTTCGTTATGGCGGAAGGTTACTGTGACGCCTGAGGGGCGGCGGAGCTTTTTAGGACGGTATCTCGGGCGCCAGTTTCTGTTTTAGAGTGTAGAAACACCACTTTACTCTATTAGCAGGGTAATAGAGGCTTCAGGTAGCCGCGGTGAAGACACGGTTAAGCCCGGGATCTAATTAACTCTTTCTAGCAGCGGAACTTCCTCTTGTTCGGTGCGGACTTCTTCTCGGACTGGCGGTCTGGACTGGATCGGGCGCATCGCCAACTGATTTTTAAACGGCCGGATTGTTAGTTTTATAGCCGGTTGATGACGCGTATCCGTACCTAATCTTGCGCTCTGAACGCACGTTGATGCACGGCAGGCGCATACTGCAGTCCCTGCGTTTTCTTGCATAAGGAGTAATCGGATCAACATCGAGATCATTGCATTCGTCGTGGCATAATTTAAAAATGTATAAACGGAAAAGACGCGGTACAGAAGGCTTAATTTGAAGTAAATTAATATCAGTTAAATTTTACCTGCCTGTTTTACACATTTATAATTATATTTTTAATTAAAAACTAATAATACTCCGGTGCTAAAATTCACTTCGTTACAATGTTAAAGCACTGATTGTGGTTTGTTAATATATACCTCTTTTTAAATTTATGGATTTAAATTTTAATAATGGGTTCATTCAGCATTTTTTATTTATTATTTCGAAAGACGACACTTGAAATAGTAGCTATGCAATAAATCAGAATTCTATTTCGACGTTAAATCCGTTAAATAAATTAAAATAAACACCACCATCTAAAGCGTGACGTCATTGCACGGCTGACGAGAGCATGCTATTGATGGCTCCCGGACACCTGTCATCCGCTAAGCGTGCTTTCTTTGTGTAGTATCATAGTGTAAAAATTATAGTTTAAAATAACTAAAAAAACACGCTTTAATGGGAAACCGAACTAAAATGTAAAAAATAAGAATCAAGTGATTGAAATTTTTTTTGACATTTTTCAATTCAATTTTTTTGACATTTTTCAATTGAATTTTTTTTTTTTTATTTTTGAAATCAAATTTTTTTCAAAATTTTTTAATTGAAATTTTTTTCACATTTTTCAATTCAATTTTTTTTCGAAATTTTTATCAAATTTTTTTTGTAATTTTTAAAATCAAATTTTTACATAAACACAACTTTCATAAAGTCAAAACTGAGAAGCGATACTGACAGCACGTCTATCTTAATAACCGTGCAATGACGTCACACTCCCTCAAGCTTTGACTTATCTCAGCTATGAAAAGAGCTATCATTCTGAAATTTTCAGGGCATTAAAGGTAGACCTAATGGTGTAAGAAAATACAAAAAACTTAATTTAATGCATTTTAGTGATAGACCCTTTAGTACATAATATGAATGTAGAAAAAATTTAAATATGAATTTTTTTTGTTTTAGAAGATTACACGCATTCTTTAGGCTCTCAGACAAAAAAAAGATCATTTTTGTTACTTTAAGCATATACGCTTGTGGAATGCCTGGTTTAACCCTAGTGGTTGTGATTTTACTTAAAAGTTACGGACGTGAAGTTAGTAACTATTATCCCAGATTTGGGATGGAAACTTGTTCCTTTGGAGGTAATAAAAGTGATTTAAAATAACTTTTTAATTGCTAAGTCCACAATACAATTTTTTTTTTAAACGTCTAATATGTACGCGACAAAAACATCGGAGAGCCGATAATGTAGGGTAAAATAATTTCTAGGCATATTTTTAATACAAGTAAAACTCAAAATGGTGGAATATTTGTTATTTTTAGGAGTATCGTCTCAAATTTTTTATTACGGACCAAAGTTAATTCTGATAATATGTAACACTATATTAAACACAATAACTGTAATAAATATACAAACCAGGAAACATCGAAATGAAACATCCATAGTGACGAGGTTTAATAATAAATGGAAAACCTGTATAGACGATCCTAGGTAAGCAATAATTTAAGCATTGGTTGCAAAGATCGATGGTTCGAATCCATCCTGAGGCAAATTAAAAATTTATCTCTGATTTGTTTCGGACTTAGATTTGAGAGGCGGTTAAAAAAACATTTTTTTTTTTTAAGTAACGGTCATGAAACTTAATTTCACATTTTTCCAGGTTTTCTTTGTATTGGAAATTACTTTTTATCACCACATACGATTTTATAAACTTATTACATTTAGTTCTGCTGTTTGCATATGCGGCGCCGACCAACCCCAGATTCGTTACATATTTGAATTACTATGGAGAAATATTCAGAGTTACGTATGGAATGGCCTTTTTCATCACATTCGTGTGCAAGAAACTGATTTTGGACGCCTTAAAACAAAGGTGGGTCGATTTCGTTATCTTATTTTTAAATACAATTTCTAACTAGATTCCAATGTTTTAATAGTACATTTTTATGGTGATTAAAAAATAATTTAGTACATTGTACCTCCCACGTTAGGCGCCAAACCAATGAAGTGTTATTTTTTATCTCTGTAAGGGACGGAATTCACAATCAGTAATAAAGAGTATAACACTTTATTGATGCTCAACGTGTGCGTAATCACCATATTTTTTTTTTACCTATCTAACCTATCTTGTACATATCCACTAAGAAAACAAAAAAAAAAATAACACTTCATTAAGGAAATAAAAAAAAAATTATACTTCATTTTTATAACAATGCTATCAAAGAAGCACCTCTATCAATCCATTTTTTGATTCCACAATCTTGATTTTGTTACTCTTATAATTTGGCCTTAATCGGCTTTGTTAAATTATTCAGAGAACTCAACTCAAGTTACTGAAGCCAATAATTGCAGCAGAAAATATTCTAAATCATGGATCTAATTCCTAATGAATATCAAGCTGTAGTCGTAGTTTATTACATGTCATCGAATTCGTTTTCTGTAGTCATTAATACTGCTTTTTGGATTTAATAAAGCCATGAATTTATATGTTGTAGGTACCTCCAGGTTCTTGAGAAACTCAAATTGTGTAGTGATTTCTGTAGAACAACAAGAATTACTAGAACTGCAGCGAGTGAAAATGGAATCAGTTTAACCACGTTTAATAGTACAAAGTAGAAGAAACTGGCCGATCTCCTAATGGAGTGGATCTACAAACAAGAAGAAATACTAAACCATCGAACTTTTGGCGGGTCTAAATAACTCTCAAATCCGTTGTTGCACATCAGGGCTCACTTGATATTTTGAAATTCAGATTCTAGCGAGACAAAAGCTCCTATACAACGATTTCATTAGATAGAGGATGATGTTTAAATTTTCAGATAGCATAAGAAGTGGCGTACGAATTCGACGATGAAAGTTATAAGTATACCATATAAGTACCAAAGTTTTTTCTCTCTAAATTTTTGGTTTGACGGGCGGATAGGGAGGGGGGACATTTTTTTAATCGAATGATTATCGATATCTTTCAGCATAGATAGTTATTATATGTATGTACTTCACATATCCCAATTACGCTGGCAGACGAAACTTTGTTGTGGGGTATACAGTACTGTGCTGTAGTGGCAGACATTTCTAATGGTCGGTTTTTGTGCAATTTGCCATCAAAGTTGCGAAAAATGGACCAAAATTTGAAATTTTCACAAGAAATAATTAATATTGGAAAAAAACGTCTGCCCAACCAGCTTATGGTTTATAAGGCACTAAAAAATTCTAACCTAACCTAGGCTGGCAGACATTTTTGCCAAATTTAACCCCCCAAACCGCCCCTTAAAAGATTAAAATTTGTTTTTCAGTTTTTCGTGAAAAATAATGTTTATTGATAGCGCAATAGGCTATTATAAATTGCAATTTGAAAAAAAAAGTTGACTATCACTTTTCAAAAAAAAATACTGCGGGGTTATGAATAAACAGAGTTATGGCTTGCGACATTATTTAGAGGACAGCCTTGTATATGACATTTGTACAAAATATATCGTCACATACACTAAAGATTGGGTATGAAGCAGATTTCAGTACCAATACAACAAAAAATATTCGACCGAAGAATCAATTCTTCCAACTACGCGATTTTTTTTGAAAACTTTTTTTTTAATTGTAATTTTTATTAAAGCAAATTATTAAACGTTTTTATATTTTGTACGGAGATTATTTATTTTTCCCTTTGTTGATATGTGACCTTAAGAATAAATATGTCCGCATCCACCGAACTAATTTTGCTAAAAATCTGACAATATTAAATACTGATAAACAAAACATAAATTGCGCATATTTTTCTTGCTTTTTACATTAACTTTTGGAAGTGGACATTCATTTTAACACAAGCTCGCCTTACCATATTAAACTATTCGTCTGAGAATCACTTTAATTAAAAATGTCAAGTAAAGGAGATCTTGACATTTGAAAATATTTCACATTTTAAGATCAATCCTGTTTATACCTACCTGCGCAGTGAACCGTCAATTGATTTTGTCTATTTAAAAAGGGTAAAGAGATAAAAAATCTGATGCAGGTTCGTGCTGCATATTTCTGTATTAACTGAGTATGTTTTTAGCTAAGTTTAACTTTAATTATTGTTAATGGTAATTATTGTTATATTTCAAGATAAATAATTATGTTTAAAACAATACTGTCTCAGAGAAACTCTTTGTACGCAGATGATTTTTGCCCAAAAGTAAATTAAGTGATCTCTATATCTGTATTAGGATTCCCAATACCCTATCTTTTACCATTTTCTTGCTATCGATGTATTTACATTAGATGAATTTTCAATCAACTGAATTTTCTGGACACCCTGTACGATATCAAATTACACATTATCTTGATAATCTTCCTAACTATAGTACAAACTTGTTACCATATATCTTTCCTTTTCAATTGGCGACAAGTATTTTAATAAAATTTTTTCAAAAAATTTAAAATATCTGATAGATTGATCATTAAAAAACGCGGATTTTAGCGTAAGAATAAAAAATTAAAAAAAAATATAGGGTATTCCATTTAAAATAAAAAAGTTGATAGCTGCTTCCGGTATAAACGGAAGTGTGAGGAAAGTGAAAATACTTAGTTGAATAGAACTTCCTCTAAAACAAATTTTCAAAAAAATATTCCAATGGGAAGTCCAGAAACTTTTAATGAACGGGTTAGCTGGATCATCCTGTGCAGTGTGTATATAACATTTATTTTGAATTTTTATATTGCATTATTTTGGCGTATAAAAGATATGCAGTTTCTTTATTCATATCATTTTATCTTATAGGTTTTTTATACTTACACATTTTTTGCAATCTTTATATCTCTATCGTGAGGTGAGGTTGCACAAGTTAGTTAGCAAGAGAATCTATGATTGAACACGCGTAGTTTTAACCCGCAGTTTATTTTAAATCACCGCTTTTTCCTTTATTTTACTGAACTTATATAAGTGGCAAGTGCACCAGAATTTGAAGAAGAACATACAAAAGGTAGGATATTATAGCACAAATTTAAAATTTTCGTTATTTTTTAACATTGAATTCCTTTGGCTTCACGAATAATATTTATTAAACCGCAAACACACCAACCTGTATATCTAATTTCTTAGACATCATTTATTTTGTCTGATATTTTTATTTACTTTGCACTTTTCTGTTTTTATATTGTTATATATTAATTTTTATTAGTGCACAAATATGTTATTGTATTTTGGTGGATATCTGCACTTATGTTTTATTTATCCTATAACAGGGTTTTGTCCTATAAATTATTATACAGGGTGAGTCATGAGGATCTGTACATACTTCTACCATGACTCACCCTGTACAGACCACACTATTAAGGCAATAATAAGACTATGCATTGTATTATACTTATTTTTACGGAACACCCTATATATTATTACATTTGCAGAATCGTGGGAAAATTCTGAATAGGTTTGAACTATTTTGGTGAGTTTTTACGCCTACTTGAGTTTTTTGGAGCAAAATTTTGGTTTGAATCTAGAGTGCTGCGATTAACTTTAAATCATCATAAATGACATAAGAAATAATGGAAAAATACAAATTTGACTTTTAACCAACTAATTTAATAAATAGGTGAATTCTAATCTTTCGAAATTCTTGCAAAAAAGTTTTTTTTCAAATGGCACCACCCTGCAGCACCCCATCAGTTAAATACAACTTTTCAAAACCAATCCAACGGTACCGTCAACTCCAAAATCCATTTAGTATTAAACTCAAAAACTTCCTTAGTATTTCAAAAACAAAACAAAAAAAGAAACGCTGGATCCGCCTTTCTTTTTTATTTTTGGATCCAATATTTGTCAATAGGCGAGGTTTATGATATCATTTATTTTTGTTGCGATAATCAGCAGCCATATTGTTATATTCTGAGACAAAAAAGAAAAGACGGCCAAATTTAAATTTTTAATGTTTTTTTTGGGAGTAGAAGTTGAAGCAATTTATATGAAGAAACTAGACAATCGTTTTTCGTTAATCCGCATATTTAGGGGCAGTGGAAACATTAACATGCACCTTATCCCAGTCTCGAGAGGGGTAAATTGATTTTTGGTCATATCTTTCATTCACAAAAATAAAAGTAGCGATACCTAAGATTGACTGTGGTAATGAATTTTTATTTAATAATGTCAATAATTGTGTGGAAAATTTAATTTAATGTTCATGATACAGTACTACTCTAACTCCAGGAAACCCTTTGGCATTTAATCCTGTAACCCTATAAACAGATCCATCGTCGGCAGCTGTCAGTGTCAAATTTGGAAGAGGTATTTTTCCAGATGTCACGTACAACTCATCTAAATTAGGACCTCCAAAGGCAACAGAAGTAATCTAGAAAAGAAAAATTATCAATGTTTTGGTTAATAAAACTTTGTTGTGTCCGAAATGTTTTTAGGATAATATAAGAATAATATTTTCTTAGGTATTTATTGTTTGTAATATTGGAAACGGGGGATATTAATAAGTTTATTAAAACACTTTGGCATTACCTGTTTTCCTGGAAACAGGATACTATCCGCAACAGTTTCTGGTTTTCGCGGATCAATTTTTATTACCTTGCCTAGATTGAACACAGCCACCCATAAATTGCCGTCGGTATCGATGGTCATACCGTCTAATACTTGCAGATTATTTATCGAGCCTTCTTTTAAAGTAAATATCGGCTTTCTGTTTGCTAAAATTTAAAATTAGTTACGTTTTTTGATAAATTCGAGTCGCACTCAACATATTATTATAATGCGGAATATGACAAACATATAATTTATATATAATTGATAAATTATTTAAAAACAGTAAATATTATGAGTCATAAAAGCAATTGAAAAATATAAAAGAAAATCTAAAAAGAGAAGAGATAGGACATTTAAATAAAAGAGCAAAACATATCTGGGCACTAGAACGATGCTGTTAGTTTGCTTAGAACATAGAACATTATTGTTAATTGCCTTCGCGACTTGATGTTCAATTTTAACAGACTCTTTACTTAAGAGTTTATAATTTGGACATTGCAATTAATCATATTTTACTTTTTGTAGTATTAGGATTCACTGATACAGTAAAACGAATTACTTACATATTGTCCCTTTATCAATATCAAAATCATATTGGTCAACAGTACCTAGGTGGGAATCAATATGGTAGAATTTTTTTGCTTTGGCATCAAACGCAAGTCCGTTTGACATCCCAATATTAGTTGTATGTGTACTAATTTTGTTATTTTGGAAACTGTATAAACTGCCTTGGCCATACTCAACTTTTCCGTCTTTTATCTGCGACATGGTACCTGGAACAATTTTCGTGTTAAATTTCTTTGATGGATATTAATGACAAATGTTTTTAGATTATTAGATAGGAAAGTTTACAATACTTAGTCAGAAGATGTTCTGACAGATGAGATGTCTAAATTCTTCCGTTTCCAATCTTTTGGTTCTCAACAGAGACTATTATTATAAGGTAGTTGACCCGATTAAAGCCCAGTGCTTTATAAGGCCCACATTCAAAAACTTGTACTCGAAACTGTAACAGAAATCTATTAAGTAGGTTATTAACTCCATAGTGAGTTAACAAACCAATGTGTAGATGGCGATCCCACACAAACCTGCCTAATCTCAGTTATGGCGTAATTCATTCTAATGTGAAGTCAGGAGCCAAGCTTTTAAAACTTTATTCAAAGTAAATCACTAAATCAGCGCTATTTGATATAAAGTTGTCCTAATTTGTGTTCAGCTGTAACGTGTGATTTGCTAGGTATGTTATCTTTCTTATTATTACTGCAAACTTGAATATTTTTGACTTAGATTTTAATAAACTGCCATTAAAATGCATTAACGGGCCTTAATAAAATCACTTGCCTAAAATAAGGCCCACTGCAGGGTTTTTAAAAAATATTTTTTTTTTGCCATTTGAGTTTATTTTACATTGTTACTATGTATACATTAAATAGACACTATAATATCCTTTTACCTACGATCACTAACGTAAATAGCTGAAAACGCACTCTCCGCCACCTACGTAAATTGAACCTTACACACCGTAAACAAATCGCACGCTCAGCCGCTGAGGTGCAATGCAATGTGACCACGTGACCTACTTTACACAACACTTGTAGTTCATATTTCTGACACCAGGCTAAAATTATTAGAAATGGCAGGTGCAAAACTTAATTTTCTAGCTCTGTCAAAACTGACATAAGCAACAAATAATACAAAATTGTGTTTTAATTTCAATAAATACGATCGTAGGTAAAGTATAGTACATAATTCGAGTTGTAAAGCAATTACGCACTCATGGAATTCCATGCGTAATATGCGTAATATGCTATTTACAACTCTCATTACGTAATATACTATTACTATTCCATATTTGTTTTGCTTTTATTAATCTCAATTTGATGTTTTCATTATAAATAATAATGGTGGGCCTTATTCGGGTCAACTACCTTACATACAGTTACAGTTACGACTTTATAAATAATTTTTTAAAAGGTGTCACTGTACTTTAAGGAGTAGATGTTGATCAATCTTCAAATTCGGAACCACATGGAGAATATTCATAATTTACTTACTCTAACTTTATTATTTTTTTAGTACCTTCTAGAAATTCGGAAACTGGTTTATTGAATATTTTAGTAAAGAGACGCCATATAAGAATGTTAAAACACTTAAATTTAAAAAGCTGAAATTTCAACATATATTTTTTGAAATGGAACACATGCTATATTTTTTTACAAATTACTCCACTTTCTTTACTTGATACGTATTGTATAAGCCAGTTTCTAAATTATTCAAAAGGCTCAAGTCGATGAATTCTGGGTTGGAGATTCTGTACATTACCTGCCCATAATCTTCCAGTAGGATCACATTTTCCATCATTGAATGTGTTATCTTTATCGTGGTCCACTTTATATAATTTTTCAACGTTTGATCCCTTCTCACTTTCGCCGTCCCAGGTTATCACTGCTAGTTCTTGACCAACAGTTATCACGAATGTGTAATTTTTTCCTTGCACAGGTATAATGATTGAAGTCTTCTTTTCTAAAAATACCAGTAATAAAGTATTATTAATTTCGTTTGATTATAAGTTATTGAAACTTACCTAAATTTGCTTTTGTGTGCTTCTTTGTCGACGGTACATATTTGTGAATAGCCTGCCCTAATACATCGACAAAATAAAGGGACTGGGTCTCTGCGTCCCAATGCGGCCCTTCACCCACTACAACATTACCAATATTAACCAATTTTTCTATTTTTGGTGCCATCGCGTATCAAGTGAACTTGATTAGGAAATTAATCAGGTATAAGTAGTAATACTAAAGTACGTCGGTAAATTGTTGCACAATAACAAAAGATTCATCAAAATTAAACAAGATAACTTTACAGATACCAGCTAGCCCTCTGATTGGTTGATATGGGACGAAAAAAATAATCAGTTTATATACTTGATAGCACTCACCGATGTGTTCACGCAGTTTTTAGTACATATACGAAAGTATATCGGTCTGTCATATTCCGGCTCTGTTGAAATACCTATTATCCTTGTATGTATACAATATATTATACAATTAAGACAATCCATTGGCGTAGCTAGAGGTACATTAGAGGCACGTGCCTGCAATAAACTGACTAAACTTAAAATGTCCCAGTATAAAGTGAACAAGGCGGGAAACTTTTTATTTTTGAGTTTTATTTTTGTGTTTTTTTTGTACCAAGTCGGGTGACAGATGTAAATCTAATTTTGTTTTATAACGTTAGCAGGTAATGATTTTTATCGTTTGTTTTGCCGCTATATATAATGTGTTTTAAAAAATAACCAATGTTTCCATTAACAGTAAGGTTTTTTAAGGTACATTTCGATTTCCATTTATTTTGTATTGACGCCGCAAACTTTCACTTCACATATACTTTTCTAAATTTTTACCATAGGTACTGGTATGTATTTGAGAATATATTATATTGTTTTTTGGACATAATTCGAGTGAAACCATACTTGAATTCTATATTGTTTTTCTTTTGTAAGATGTAGCAAATATTATTATAGGCTAAAATCAACATATTATATTTTGCGTCTGTTCCCCAAAATTTAGGTCTAGTTACGCTACTGGTACAGTCTATGACTTCATTACTATAATTAAGAAAACCACACATATAATGACTTTTATCTTACAACATATAGACGGATGTAAGTGTATTGCACAATATTTCAATTTGAGATTATTTGAGATGCCAAAAAGGAATGACAATGATTTGCAAGAAATTTGATTAGATATAATTTTAAATTTTATACCAAAATGACGCGACATAGTAAATTAAAGTAATAAAAAAATCTGAATATAATTAATTAATTTTTAATGATGGTAGATATTTTATATCGATGATTTTGGACAGACTGGTGCATTTGTATCATATCAATTCATAAAATAAATATTATCATTCATTTTCAGATACTTACACAATAGTTTATTTTTTATTATAAATTAATAAATATTATTTTGTTGTAATTCAGAAGATTTAAGGCTTTTTGTGAGTAATATCTTAAATTCTGATAATATTATAAACGAATAAACTTAGTTTATTTTCTGCTTTTCGTTTTGTCCAAAAAATGAACCGAGATACGAATTTTTTTAAAAGTTTGATTTTGCCGGAAAAATGTACTTTTCCGAGGGCCCTTGTTTCTCTCCCCGAAGGATTTTTTCAACCGAACTTTCAGGAGAGCTAGAATCAACCTTCCTCTCGGATCCCTGAAAATTTCGTTGCTTAATATTCATCCGCGATCGAGTTCGGCTAATCGAATAATTATTATGATAATTTTTTTCACCCCTTTAACAACGAGATAGACGTCAGTCGCAATAGAATTTTTTTTTCATATTGACATGAACTGTTGAAAAAAAAATTGAATCCTCGTGTCGCGATGAGGTCGAAAATCCTGGTCGAGGGCTCTCCTTACCTACTATAAACGAAAAAATGTTTTCATTAATAAATGAATTAGCTTATTGAAATTTACTTTATCAGAAAAGCTTCGAAACATTTTTTGATGAAAAAAATATATTTTTTTATTTTATTTTATCTTTTAAAATGTATTACAAATTTATTACAGTCACTTGATATTGTTTAACAAAATTTCTTAATTGTAGGCCTAAGGTGAACTTGGCAATATAGCGATGACAAAAAATATAAGACCAAAACTAGTAAATATTTCTCCATAGAATCTTCTTTTATCTAGTCTCTTGAATACGGCGGCGTTAATATACATTATACGTGTTTATACTCCTATAAAACTACTCTAACTCCAGGAAGTCCTTTGGCATTTAGTCCTGTAACCCTGTAAATAGCTCCATCATCAGCTGGTGTCGGCGTCACATTTTTTAAAGTCATTTTTCCAGATGTCACGTACAGCTCATCTAAATTAGGACCTCCGAAGGCAACAGAAGTAATCTAAAAAAAATATCGTTGTCTTGGTTAATGAAACTTTGTTGTGTCTGAAATGTGGATTCAAAATATTTATGGGATTACAAAAAAAAAACATATAAAAATAATATTTTCTTAAATATTTAATGAATGTAATTGAATAAGATATTAATAGGTATATTAAATCACTCCCAAAATTTGACATTACCTGGTTTCCTGGAAACTGGATACTATCTACAACAGTTTCTGGTTTTCGCGGATCAATTTTTATTACTTTGGCTAGATTGAACACGGCCACCCATAAATTGCCGTCGGTATCGATGGCCATACCATCTAATACTTGCAGATTATTTACTGAGCCTTCTTTTAAAGTAAATATCGTCTTTCTGTTTGCTGAAATTTACTAAAATTAGTTAGTTGATTTTTCTTTGGAACCAAAAATGGTTAAATAAAGTTATGTAATGGAATAACCTATTGGATATTCTAGTCATATTCAGACTTAAAAAATGTTTTCAAACAGAATATTATTTTTTGATTTTGACTTAAGGTTTTTGAACAATTCTAACCAACTTTCATTAATAAAAAATTTTATAAAAAACGCCTAATACGTTTTATTATTTTCCCCGTTTATTTTGATATCGTAGGTGGCTTTGCATTAGTAAGGGGCAAATGGATTTTGGCCCATAAGTTGATCCTAATGTGCTCTATCTTTGAGTGAAATTGGTTAAAATCTGATAAAAATGAAAAAAGTTATAAGGGTGTTTCACTCTTAAGTACGACACACTGTATATAACTTCGGCATTTATTTTTCAATTGTTTTTTTGATGTCATATTTTTAAAAACTTTAGAAAAATAACTTTTGTTAGAATAATTTTTTTTGTAACTACAGAAATAACAGAGAAACGTGGGGAGGGAAAGTTAAGTGGATCACCCTGTACATAATAATAAGAAAACAAATATTTCTATTAATATTACTGGTGTATTGTATGGGAGAAATAAAATCTAGCTTTATTTATTTCAATTTGTTTTAAAAGAAAATAAAAGTTCTAAAGTTATTTTTTAGGAACGGTACCTACAGTGTGTCGCACTTAAGAGTGAAACACTTATAACTTTTTTCATTTGTATCCAATTTGAACCAAATTTTACTCAATGATAGATCCCATTAGGGTCAACTCATGACCAAAAAACCATTCGCCCCCTACTAATGCAAAGCCACCTGCGATACCAAAATAAACGCCAAAAATTAAGAAAACATATTAGGCATTTTTTTATCGGAAAATTTTACTAATGAAAGTTGTTCAAAATTGTCTAAAAACCTTAAATCCAAAATCTCATAAAAATTAAAAAATATTGATATTTTCATTTAAAAAATTTTAAGTCCGAAAATATAATTTTACAATATCAATTATCATTCGTATTTAGTTGTAGAGTATTTCTTTAGTTTTTTTTTTTATAAAAAATAAAATATTACAATACAATAATCAATTAAAATTATATTTTCAGACTAAAAAATTTTTTCAAACAAAATATTAATATTTTTTGATTTTGATTAAATTTTGGACTTAATGTTTTTGAATAATTCTGAACAATTTACATTAATAAAATTTTTGATAAAAAAATGTCTAATATGTTTTTTTGATTTTCTCCGTTTATTTTGATATCGTAGGTGGCTTTGCATTAGTAAGGGACAAATGACTTTTGGGCCATAAGTTGATCCTAATGGATTCTATCTTTGAGTGAAATTTGGTTTAAATCGGACAAAATAAAAAAAGTTATAAGGGTGTTTCACTCTTAAGTGCGACACACTGTATATGCCAAAAAATAACATAACTGATTTTATGTTAATGTGAAATGTATAGATATTTGATTTATTGTTCATTAATAATATTTAATTGCTTATTTGCCTTGATATTAAGCACCTTTAAATTTGGACTTACTTATGTAAAAGTTAATAACTTGAACTTTCCAGCGTTACTAATTTGGACTTTTTGCAGTTAATTTTATCTTATTTGTTATGATTCTGTATTAAAATTTACTGGTATAATAAAATGAATTACTTACAAATTGTTCCATTTTGAATATCAAAGTCATATTGATCAACAGTGTTCAGGTGAGAATCAATATAATAAAATTTTTGCGATTCAGCATCAAACGCGAGTCCGTTTGCTAATCCAATTTTAGTTCTATGCGTACTGACTTTTTTGCTTTGGAAACTGTATAAACTACCTTGGCCATACTCAAGTTCTCCATCTACTACCCGAGACAAGGTACCTGGAACAACAAGAAAATGCTATGACATATGTTTAAGAACTGCCGTTTTGAAACGTTTTTTTCTTTCGACAGTAAATTATATAGTTACAAATCTAACAATTATTATTAAAGAGATTTTTTTATTATTCGATTAAGAAACACTGTTCACTGACCATCGGATTGTACAAATTATATAAATGAAACCTAAAAACATTACCTGCCCATAATCTTCCTGTAGGATCACATTTTCCATCATTAAATATATTATCTTTGTCATGGTCCACTTTATATAATGCTTCAACTTTTGATACCTCTTCACTTTCGCCGTCCCAGGTTACCACTGCTATTTCCTTACCAAGAGTTATCAGGAACTCGTCATTTTTTCCTTGTACAGGTATAATTATTGAAATATTGTCTCCTAAAAATACCAGTCATTTTGTTAAAGTGTAATCCATATATAAGGTATGATTAATTTTTATATTGTATTTGTTACTTACCTACTTTTGCTTTTGTATGTTTCTTTGTCGATGGTACATATTTGTTAATATAATGGCCAAATACGTCGACAAAATAAAGGGATTGAGTTTCTGCGTCCCAATGCGGTCCTTCACCTAGTTCAGCACTACCAATATCACCCAATTTTTCTATTTTAGGCGTCATCGCGTACCAAATGGACTCGATTAGGTAATAGAATATGAGGAATACTGTAACTACTTTGGTTTATATGTCGATAACTTTTACACGATAACAAAAGAGTGTAAATTAAAAAAATACAAATATTTTACTAACTCAAAAACAAGACAATATAGTTATTTATTGTGTTGCCTGGTCAAGTTGCTCTGGTGTAATCGATTTTGTATCATCGAAATTATACAAGACAGCTCAACAAAATCCTGATTGGTTGATAATGGGTCGAAAAAAATTATCAGTTTATGTACTTGACAACACACACAGAGGCGTACGGCATTTACTAATTTACTATTTTTGAGTTTATTTGAAAAAGAGGCTATCTTTAAGTAAAGTTCTACAGCAAGTAATCGAATTACAAAGAAGCTTATAAATATAAGTGAGTTTAGATTCAAACTAAACTAAAAATTTCGAATTTTCAAAATTTCCAAAATTAAATAAACATATTGTTTTCCAGAAACTATCTGTTTTTTATGCTTTCTTAACTAAGTACTATATTTCCCTGATTATTTTACAACTTTTATAATCAAAAAAGTGTTTATGAATTACCAAAAATTCAGTTGGCTAAAAATTAAAAAAAAATCTGTAAATTGTGAAACTTTAAAATTTTTAGCTCAGTTTACGAATCTAATCCAATTTATATTTAGTATTGTGTTTCTTTTGTAATATACAGCAAAATATTAAAATATATAATAATTATTATAAGCCAAAACCCTCATCAATTTTTTTAGTGCCCCGCCCCTAAAATTCACGTTTGGTTACGCTAGTGGCACAGTCTGGTTTTGTTACAAAAATTAAAAAAACACACATTACATAATCTTGTTTTGTAGACTTATCTTAACGACATATAGGCGGTGATAAGTGTATTGCACAATATCTGTTTATTTGGAATGAAAAGTAATTAGGTAGATGTCGAACAGAGATGCCAATGACTTGCAAGTAATTTAATTAGATATCATTTTCAACTTCATATCAAAATGATGTGACATAAATTTAAGTAATCAAATAGTCTAAATATAATTAGTCGTTTTTAATGGTAAATGTCTTAGATCGATTATATCATATACAGGGTGTTCTGAAAAACACTAGCATAAATTCAGGGGCTTATAGAATTTCAAAAAATATTACAATTTGTTCCTATGAACCATGGGCGTATCTTTTTCCGTTTTCAAGATACAGGGCGTTAAAAATAATTTTTTAAAATCTAGTTTCGGTCCTATCTTCCACAAAATTCGACCAAATGAGCTGAAATTTTGCTATGTGGGATTTCTGGGGATGCTAAATGCTCTGGTGTTATTAATTTTTGGCTATATCATACAGGGCGTTCAGTACAGTACCCCGTGGGAACATTTTAGGTCCTAACTTTTTTGAGATTAATCATTTTGCCACTTTTGTCACTTGCTGTTATGGCAAATTTTATTCTAAACAAAAAAGGTGCTCTTGTAAGAAGTGCCAAAATTTGCCCGTTTTCGAGAAAAACCAGGTATAGTGCACCAAAGTCAAGCAGCTGGTATCCCAAATTGTTGGTTTTTATTTCAAATAGGCTTTGGCACCTAGTTGTTATTACTATTAGTTTCATTAATAAAACTTAAAATCAAAGTTATTATTTGAATGGTAATGATAAAAAGTAATAGTTAGTTTATTTCTGGAAAAGTTTAACACATACTGAATACAATTGAAAAAAAGAATAACTAATTATTACTAACAGAAAATTAAAATTTAAGAAAAATTATTTTCAACGCCCTGTATCTTGAAAACGGAAAAAGATACGCCCATGGTTCATAGGAACAAATTGTAATATTTTTTGAAATTCTATCAGCCCCTGAATTTATGCTAGTGTTTTTCAGAACACCCGTATATCAATGGTTTTGGATAAACTGGTGAGTTATACGTCTTTATTTCTTTCGTTTCGCTCACACGGCTATTGGCCATCAGAATGGAAAAACAACAAACAAATTTAAACAAAAACCATAATATTATACGAAGACCATTTTGAAGCAGATATATTAATTCACAAAATTTATTTTTCCTTAATGAGAGAAGAAAGTAGATTAGCTGCATCAACCGGACCAGGATATGAATATGACTATTCTTTTTTTTATATACTTACATAATAATGCAGTATAATGAAAGTAATTTTTTTATTATTTTATATTTATCATCCTAATACCAATCATATACGACGGGAAATACATCCTGGATTAGCAGCTATTTTATCATGTGAAGGTCCCATCGTTTAAATTATTTAACTTATTTTTCTTGTCTAACTGTATTAATAAAACGTCTTACTATAAACCGCACTATTAGAGGAAATGACAAGAAAGAAAAATTTTAGTATCCATATAATATTTTATCTTCATGTAATTGATTTAACAGATAAATGTATATTCTAAAATATAAGCTAAAACAATGTCTAGGAAAAATTAGATAATCGGTTCTTGATGAACAAAATATTTTGGATTTAAGACTGATTTTAACAAATATTGTTAAGAGAGCAATAAGAGCGCCTTAACGCAGTCTTGACGAAAGAGAAGTTCATTATTGTTATATTAAAAAAATTTTGGTGATACCTAATTTGAATTATGACTAATTGTAAATTTGTTTTAATATTGTCAATTGTTAAAATAATGTTTATCAATTTGAAATTTATTACATAACTGTAGAGTCAATTGACATTTTTTAATAAAAATTCATAATCATAGAACTTTTTAAAGTTTAACTTTTAACTAATACGTCGATTAGAAAAAATATAAGACCAAACAAAGATAAAAAATATTTTCCCATCGAATTTTCTCTTCCAGTCTCTTGTAGATCACGCAGTTAATGCGTATTTCTATACTTCTATGATACTACTCTAACTCCAGGAAGTCCCTTTGCATTTAATCCTGTAACCCTGTAAACAGCTCCATCATCAGCGGGTGTCGGCGTCACATTTTTTAAAGTTACTTTTCCAGATGTCACGTACAACTCATCTAAATTAGGCCCTCCAAAGGCAACAGAAGTAATCTATAAAGCAAAAATTATCAAGTTTTGGTTAATAAAATTTTATTGTGGATTCGAAATATTAACAAAACATTTTTATTGGGCAATTTATTACACTATTCCAATATATGGCATTACCTGTTTTCCTGGAAACTGGATACTATCTACAATAGTTTCTGGTTTTCGGGGATCAATTTTTATTACCTTGGCTAAATTGAATACAGCCACCCACAAGTTGCCATCGGTATCGATAGCCATGCCATCTAATACTTGCAGATTATCTCTTGAGCGTTGATTTAGAGTAAATATCGTTTCTCTGTTTGCTAAAATTTTTGAAAATTGGTCATGGTTCTGGAAACTGATTTTTTGGAGCAAAAATTGATAAACTAAGTTACTTGGTTGAAACAACCTTTTAGTTAATTTATCATTGATAATATATTCAATCCAATTTTTATTATATATTTATAACAAATATAATATAATTATATATTTATAACAAATGAAAAATAACAAACAACTAACAAAACAAATTACTTTTTGGTGCCAGTGAAGGCCACCATAAATTGAATTACATACTTATTTATCTGAATTTCAATTTAAAAAAATAAAAGATCAAATTTTTCAATATTGTGCCAAAAAGTAAAATCTTGTTATACGTGATTATTTATTTATCGCAAGTAATTGTTAATGGTGACTTTGTTTTGGTGTTAATCACCTTTGAATGTGAACATTTTTATATAAGAGTTAATGAACCTTGCAATAAATCTTATCTTTTGAGATGATATGCCAATTGCCGTTCACTGATACAGTAAAATAGATTACTTACATATTGTTCCATTTTCAATATCAAAGTCATATTGATCAACGGTGCTCAGGTAGGAGTCAATATAGTAGAATTTTTTTGCTTCGGCATCAAACGCAAGTCCGTTTGCCATCCCAATTTTAGTTCTGTGCGTTCTGATTTTGTTATTTTGAAAAGTGTATAAACTGCCTTTGCCTTCCGTGCCCATTTCTCCGTCTTTTAAAGGAGCCAAGGTTCCTAGAACAATTTTTTTGATAGATGATAATAAATGTTTCGCGTAATTTAGATTCTTTTAAGAGGATACTATAACATAATTGATTATTATTATTATGATACAGTTACGACTTTATTAACTATTGTTTACTTTAACGGAACATTCATATGATATTCTTGAAAATTGTATGAAAGAAATCGCTATGTACGGTGATCATGTATATTTTTACACCCCCCTTTAACTTTATTATTTTAAAAAAAGGAAAAAAAGTGTAAAGACAAAGGTTTTAGTTATTTTTACGTAGATTTTAAATAGGATATCAGAAAAACAATTGAGTAACGCCAAAAAAAGTTATAATACAAACTTGTGCTTTTTGTTTGATAATATGTTGTATGTGTTTGTGGAATATGAGAGAGCACGAAAATAGCTTTTCAAAAATATATATAACAATGTATATTTATCTTTTGCGGTTTTTGACCTATTTAGGTACTTTTTCATACAGCGTGTTACTATATACAAAAAACATAAGTTTGTGTTATAAGTGTTTTTGGCGTTACTCAATTGTTTTTCTGATGTATTTAAAATCTACACAAAAATAACTAAAACTTGTATTTTTACACTTTTTTTCTTTTTCCAAAAATAACAAGTGTGAAAATATAAATGATCACCCTGTACAGGGTCATCACGCGAAAATGTCCTTTTTTGAAATAACTCAGCCATTTTCCATGTTATGACATAGATGTAAAGACATTCTGAACTAGTTTTTTCCACAGAATCTAAATTTTCAGTCAAAAAAACAATAACGAATCGCATTTCAGAAATACGACATAATACTTTTTACATAATATTTAACATTGTTAATTTTTTGTTAATATTTTTTAATTTTTTAGTGTTTATTAATATTTTTTTTGTTAATTAAATCTATGAAATCAACATTCTATGTTTCTCAGAGATCATTTTCTCATTATGGTTAATGTTTTCTTTGTTTTCAAAATTTATTTAACAAAATCGGTCACGTTATTTTAATATCGTCAGATTTTAATATCATCAAATCTAAATATCTAAAAACCGTTTGAGATAACATAAGATATGTTGACATTTTTGAATTCAGAAAGAGAAGTAGAAACGAAATATTTCAAAATATACAGGTGTTCTATTTAAAAGAAAAAGTTTTATGTCGTATTTCTGAAATGCGATTCGTTATTGTTTTTTTGACTGAAAATTTAGATTCTGTGGAAAAAACTAGTTCAGAATGTCTTTACATCTATGTCATAACATGGAAAATGGCTGAGTTATTTCAAAAAAGGACATTTTCGCGTGATGACCCTGTACATTACCTGCCCATAATCTTCCAGTGGGATCACATTTTCCATCGCAGAATACATTATCTGTATTGTCGTCCACTTCATATAATTTCTCCATTTTTGAAATCTCTTCACTTTCGCCGTCCCAGGTTATCATTACTATTTCTCGACCAAGTGTTATCACGAACTTGTCATTTTTTCCTTTTACAGGTATAATTATTGAAACATTGTCACCTAAAAATACCAGTTATGTCGGTAAACTATACCCCTAGTTATAGCATTACTTATTAATTATTAATTTTCTTTGAATTTGAACTAATGAAACTTACCTACTGTTGCCTTAGCATGCTTCTTGGTCGATGGTACATATTTGTGAATATAATGCCCAAATACATCGACAAAATAAAGGGACTGGGTCTCTGCGTCCCAATGCGGCCCTTCTCCCACTTCAACACTACCTATGTCAAGCACTTTTTCTATTTTAGGTGCCATCGCATCAAGGGAATTCGATTAGTAAATACGGGTATCAATAATGCTGTTTATATTTATATACTATCCGTTTGACAAGACACAGAGGCGTAGGACGGTCACTCAGTTTGTAGTAGGAAAATACATAATAATATATTCTTTCCATAACATTCAAGGAAGTAATTTAATAAAAAACAGTAAAAATTAACGCCTCTACGAAATAATAAAATTAAATAACAACTATAACCCTCGCTTCTATTTACTAATCTGGATAGGCGGTGCAAATGGGACAATTTGATGTCGCGAGCTGTGACGTTGCCGTACAGCAGCCACGCCGGGGAATCACCGGAAATCCCGGTATCGGTGATTCCCCAGCTCATGTCTTCACTACACAACCCGCAGATCTAGAAATACAGGGGTATCCCCCAGTTTTAAAAATTCAGGGGAATCCAGCATACTTCAACATAAAAGTATGCTGCGAGTTTGAGTACCGGGGCATAATAGTCACTTGTCGTTGTGTGTCCTACAAATTGATTGAAAGTTTTGTTTATTTTAAGTTTTTGCAAATTAATGAACTTTAATGGTTCTGTCTTTGAAGTTTTATTTTTTATTTTATTTGTTTTTTATTTAAAAATACACTATTCAACAGGTCGGAGGACCCAATTACAGAATAGGAACTCACAAAAAAAATTTGTAGTGTGTACAATAATTAATTAATACAAAAAAAATACATATATTTTACTTTGATATATTTTAAAGATGCACATAAATGAGTATGAATATTAAACAAAATAAGAGTAAAAGAAAAATCAGAAAATGCAATCGTAGTCAGCAAAAAAGAATGTGAGACTTAAACTAAATTATAGAATAAGTTTTTAATTAAAGAGATATTACAGGACATAATATCAATTTCACAATTTATATTGTTATAATTATTGCACATGTTATGTAAAGGAGATAATTTTTTAATATTAGTTCTGGTATTAGGCAAATAGAAAACATTTGACTATCTTACTCCAGCTCTGGGAATGTGAAAATTTAGCATGTGATGGCGTCAACTTACGTAACCTGTACTGCTTGTAACTGGCTACTTACAAAACAGAACTCTCTGGCTTTGTAACACTTTTTAGACGGAAACTCGGGCGCCAGTTCCTTAGTTTTTGTGCAAGGAACAGCACTTGTTTGGTTCTCCGGTGGTGAGAACGTTTAGGGGTAGCTAACAGATGGAGATACGGTTATTTGTCCTCCAGGGATCTTAAGATGATTGTCTTGTCAACTGGACTTGGACAATTTTTCAAACGGGTTAATTAGAAATAGTAACTCGTGAATTTTACCTATGTATACCAACGTATTTATTTATTAAAACAGTAAGGAATAAATCAATAAACTGGATAGTTCAGTGACTTTGCAATTGAGTGTGTACAAATTTGATAATGATATGCGGGCTGGCGATCAAGAGTATATACGCGTGAATATGATTTTATTTCGGAAGACGGTGAGTTTTGATAACCGTTGTCTGTTTTCGCGACTGAAACGATTTCGGACGGCAAGCAAACGGAATTTCCAACAGGATATAGTATGAATGGCGGGCAGTCGGTTAGCTATAGATATTCTTGTCTATACAGAGGGTTTTACAATACGGCGAACTACTGCCACAAACGTAGAGCTATTTACCAATGACTATTTTTCGTAAGTTAAGTTTTCCGGTAAAACTTTATGCACTGAAGCCTTAAAGATTGCCCGAGCGAGCAAATCTAACCAGCCGATGCATATTCTATGAAACAAAAGACCAATGGAGGAATTACTAATTAGCTCTAGTTTGATTTAGTAGTATAATACAGCGGTACTTACGAACAATAAGATCTCTGAATATCTATACTTAAGTGAAGGCGGTACGGACGGATAGTAGCGGGCCACGGTGTATTCTTACCAATATTAGTTTCAAGAAAATTATTACTATAAGTTGGAGCGGCGGTTACGGAAGTGAAAACGGTGACAGTTTAGGATTGATGCGGACTGCTTCGGATTGATCTGGGACTGATCTTCAACTGATTCGGACTGAACGTTCCTCCGGCGTTTTATTACTTTTATGACGTATCCAGACGCCGCGTTAAAGGGGCGTACTGACTAGAAACGAAGGACTCGTACTAACAACGTTACTTACGGAGGTCGAGCGTATTATGTAATTAGCAACATTAACTCGGAGCATCAATAACCGGAAATGGATTGCTTGCAATTTCTAGACTATATTGCAAAAAGACACGGATTAATATTTTAACCGGTTTTAGTAACTAAAGATTTTTGTTTCCGACTCGTCATTATTTATAATAATTCACGGATTTTAATTATACCGGAGATTATCCAAAATTAATCAGTTAATTACTTGACTGCTTGTTTACCAGCGGATTTTTTACAACTCAATTCTAACTTAACTAAAACAGGACTTACTAAAAAGCGGCGACAGGGTGTACTGGTGTACCCAAGTGACGGTAATGTTTAAAGCAAAAACGGACATTCCTTGATTGGAAAAATCACTTCGTTACAAGCATACCTAAAATTTGAGCATAGTTTACATTATTATGAATTACCTACCTTAAGTAAGAAAAATAAATATGTCTTTCTACGTCTGTTCTCCAGTGACTCAAAACCAAATATCTCAAGAAGTTCAGATTGAGGGAAACCAATAGCAGGATATTCTCCATTCGCTTTAAACTTTGCATATTTTAAGAATCTGCGTTGAATCCCTTCCAAATTTTCAACATGAGTGGCGTAATTAGCAGTAGAGGCATATTCTGTGTTAGAGCGGACAAAAGTAGTGTAAAATATTTTTTACATATCATATAAATATATATATATCTATATATTATATAATATACATTTTGTTATATTTTCTAGTGTAAAATACTAGAAAACCACTGATACGAATTTTAGATAACAATATTGTATTTATATCCATTTAGAACTATATACAGTGGTTTTCTGGGGCAAACTGTTGAGGTTTGCCTTTGATATTACACTTTTATCTTGACATATTTTCGCAATTTTCTTATTTCTATTTATTTTTTAGAATTTGGCGTGATTCCCAGAATTAAGTTCAATGAATATTAACTATCCGCCACAAATAAACTACAAACAATATATATGGTTATTGAAACACAACTTTATGTGTCACAGAAAGTAATTTTTTCGTGGAAAAAGAATTTGTGTTACATTTACTAACATTTAAATATAAATTATTTTTTATACACTAATCATTAATAGAAATTAAATTTTGCTGAAGTTCACTTGAAATCCTGCAAAAAAATTCCAAATCATCAGCATATAAAAGGCAAAGCACCGTTAAATTATCAACAGTATCATTTATAAACAAAATAAAGAAGAGACGACCCAAAATGGATCCTTGAGGAACACCTGATGTAGCAGACACTTCGACTGAATTGCAACTACGCGCTAAACTCTATCTGAAAAGTAAGATCCAAAAAATGTTAAGAAATTTTGAGAGAAACCATACGCAGTTAATTTATTTAATACTATACCATGGTCAATTTTGTCGACGGCTTTCGAGAAATCAGTGTAAATTACGTCTGCTTGCAAATCTAACCATTATCAATAGCATCAATTAAAAATTCCGTTACACAAAATAAGTCTGTTACACAAAATAAGTCTGTTACAGTCGATCTGCCTTTAACAAAACCATGTTGACACTCAGTAATCATATGTTTACAATAGAAAAATATATGATCAAATAATAGCATCTCAAAACATTTTGCAAAGTTGCAAATGATGATAATAGGACGGTAGTTAGACCTGTCACCCTTTTTAAAAACTGGAGTTATCTTGAATAATTTACATACCGAAGGAAAAGTGTTTGTCTTTAAAGATAAATTGAACAGCTTAGAGAGAGTTCCTGCTAATATTAAAGCACAGTCACGCAATAAGAAAGCTGGAATTCCATCTAGCCCTCTCGTTTTGGCATAATTCGCTTTAAACAATCTAAAATATTATTTTCGGATATTAAAGGTATATTTAATGAATCAAAATTATTGTTAGCAAAATCACCAATATTGTTCGTAGGTTTACTATAGGATTGTTGAAAAGAATTTGCAAATGCATTAGAAATTTCAATTGGATCTGAATGATTATTAGCATTAAAGGATAAATTATTAGGTATACTGTTATGTGTGCTTTTTTTGTTAATAAATTTCCAGAAATTAGTGGATCCTGTACTATATTATTTTCTAACTTTTGTATATAATCTTTAAAAGCTCTTTCGCAGTTACTTTTCTTCTTACGTCTAATAAGTTTAAATTCATTGTAAATAGTAATATATAATCTTTGGAATATTTGTATTTTTTCTGGAGTGAATGCTTTCTTTTAATATCGTTTGTTATAGTATAGTTGAATCAAGGCGGATAACTGTGGGTGGATGACATTACTTTGAACATAGGTGTTAAGAACTAAATCTAACTGATTATAAAATAATTGTGTTGCAAATGAATATCGTCACAATTATCCAAAAAACTCCAGTCGGTCTCAAGTAGGATTAGGAAAAAATATGGTGGTCAGTGGAAATGAGAAAAAAGGTATAGAAAAAACATGGCTGAACAAACTAAGAATCGGATGTAAAAACGGCAAATTAATCCATATATAGTATTTCGGTCCAATAATACTCTGATATTAAACACATGCATTTTATAAACATGGTGTTAGGTTCTTATCGGCATCAATGATGGGGGTCAAGAAATCTAGTAAAATCAATCGCCTTGGCAACAAAACTTAGGATATTTAAGCACACACAATGACACACATATATCGGATGATGTAATATGGGTGATGTAAATTAGTAGCAGTAAGTATCACCGAAAGGCTAATTGCAAGTACGTTCAATTAAAAAGCGACTATTAGTTAAAAAGCATTAGCAATATAGGCGCAACCCACAGCTCTGAGGAGCTGCAATGACCGGCATTATTGTTATTAGATCAAAACAGCTTGAAAATTAAGACAAATTATTTAAAAAGTATATCTCAGATGATTTCCTAATGTGGAACAAAAAAGGAAGCGTGATAACCGATAAACGTTCTCACAAAATAATACTCTTATATTAAAAAACGGTGAATCTTCTGTTATGGTATATCTTCTCCAGCTTCTCTTACCAAGTATTTGGCTTCTATATAGCCCTTATTCTCAAAAAATGATTGCGATCAGCCGCTGTCTTTTTCTAGAAATTCCTCCTCCAGAGTCCTCCATCAGCCTTGGTTATGACAAACTGCCCACAGAAAACAGCGTTAACCTTTATTGTAGGCATTTTCTTTAACATATTTTTAATTCGCGATTTAAATAGGAAAATGGCGTCATTAAAAAATTTATTAATATTCTTATCCTTTAAGTTTATTATTACCCCAATTCCTACTCTGAAAAATTGAGGTTATATCATTCCATATACATTTGCAGTAGTGTACCAAATGCATGCATAAGATTATTTTGCCCTAGACAGATTATACCATTTATACAAAACATTATATAATTTATTATACTTACGCTTTTTCCATCGTGTTTCTTTGTTATTCATCCTCAAAAAACTCTTTTTGCTTAAGACCCTTGAAACATTGAGGTTATATGAGAATATTTTACTTAACGATTTATAATAATTAGTCTGACTCCCACCCTTTCTTTTACAGTTCTACCACAAGAGTAGGTGGCCTGAATACATATAAAAAATTTTATAGCTCTACTGTCACAAGCGTAGGAGCCCTGAAGACACACAATTTTCTGGATAAAGAGAGGTAATTCTTATTGATATCAATGAAACACAAATAAATAAATTAATAAATTTATTCGTAAATACAGGGTCCTTTTTATAGAATACAATTTATATTGGTCATTACATTTTTAGTTTACACTTTTAGGTAAGTATAACAAAAATAAATATTGGAATACATATAGTAAAATAATAAATAAATATAAAAGATCTTAAACTTTAGATGCTTTGAGCACACATGTTTTCTTCTACTATTGGAATATAGTAAAATAATAATTATATGATATTAAATAATGAAAAACGCCTACATATTTAACAAAAATTCTCGCAAAAATTATTCTACCATTATTGAATAATGGCCCCAAGGTAGAGTTGACATATGATCCTCGAACCAAAAATCTTTTATCATCGTGGGGGCTGAGCGCGATTTTGATTTGCGTAATTGAACTAACTACATGCTTGTCGGATTTAATTAAATTTTGATTCACTGTCATTTCAGTTGAATTATTTAAACAGGCTGTATAATCATCAAAAGTAATTTTATTTTTTACTACAGAAGATTTTACCCCTTTAATTTTTTTGGTAACAGATTTTTCCTCCACTCTAACTGCGTACATTTTTGATCTTAACCCCGCAAATTCGAGCATAATATGCCCATTGTTCTCGTCCTTCATAAGCCCGACAACCTTTTTGTTTACACGCGGGATGTTATAACGGTGTCAAAGTATTGATAGCAGTCGAGCCGAAGTACTTCATATACGTCATCACATCTAATTTGATATATAAGGCTGTCGGTATCTGTATACAAGACCTCACAGTTGTCACCGAATTTTTTCATCATATAATTATAATGGAAATCATATATGGTTGTTTTAGCAAGGTCTAGTATACACATACCGACATAAATAGGTTTATTGAAGTATATTTCGGTTTTATTTAATTCAATAGCAACCAAATTCTCATTAAAAATAGTTGCAGATTTAAATTCCGGTTTGGAAATTAATGTTTCCGCCCCATATCTACCCTCCCATTTATTAACCAACTTCACATTCGAGTGTTTGCGAATGTTTTCCATCGTTTTTCCAAACACGGCGTTGTTCATAAGCTTGAACAGATTTTTTTCAAATTCATTTTTTGCCGCCGCACGAAGTTTTGTGTTAAGGTCATATAATGTTTCAACCAAGGTGATTGTTTAAATTTTAGCGTGCGATGTATTTTTGTTAGCTTAATACCCAAATCTAGAGCTTGCTTCAAACTACGATAATGAATGACATATTGAGTTTTATTGTATAATGTCCCCAGCAATTTAGATAGTTTTGATCCAGGCGGTGCTCGATGTTCAGGACATAGAGGCAAATCTTTGTGGAGATCATGCAGATCTTCAGGATACTCAAGATCCACCTCAAGAATATACCCCTCTGGTGATTCATCAGGTACCGCCGTGATATCAATATTGGTATCAACCCATTCAAACCCGCCGGAAGGTAGATATTGACTCATAGCATAGCCATATTGATTGTTTATGTCGAAATACATCAAATACGATGACTCTTTGGTATTATCAAAATCGCTCATATACTTATTATTAGCTGCAGCATATCGTTTGGAACATTGACTCAATCCACCCCGTATCCCACGTTCAATAAACATTATCATATCGATGTCGTCTAATAGTTCTAAATTTATCCCCGTATATTTAAGCATACAATCCCACGTATAACCGGGCAATGTATAATAATGTGCTGGATCCAACCCGTAATTTTTTAAACTAGTTTCACGGAATTGGTCAAAAATTTCAACCAACAGAATAACATCTGTTTTTAAATATAAATCCGAATAATCACCTAAATTATGGCAATTAAATTTTGTCCAGATTTTTTTAGCGTGTTCGTACTCTGCCGACGATATATTGCTATTATTTAGTTTATTGTAAAAATCCTCCTTTTCCGGTAATTGTGTCTCACCAAATTTATCAAAACTATTTATGTAATCATATGGAAAAACCCCCTTCTTTTTCAATAAATCAAATTTTTCGTCAGTAAATTCCGAAATTTCCATTTTTAAGATAGGGAAGTCCGCCAGATATGAAGTCAATGTTTCCAAGCCACAAGCTAAAAATCTATAGGAGTCGATGAATCTAAATTTAATGAGATTTTCGTTGATATGTTTACTGAAAGATATGTATTTTTCTTTTGTTATCGGAAGCACTTCAACTCGACCTTCAACACCTGTCGCGACATCCTCTATTATAAAATGTGCGTCATATCCGCTTAGGTTGTGAAAAACTACGGGCACCACGTGACTATCCTGATAATTCAGGTTACAGCTCTCATGTGCAGGGCCTCGATACTCACCCGTGAAATGACAGTGGTCGCGAACTTTCTTATCATCATCCTTGAATGGTTTCTTGCAAATATGACATCGGGTGGCGTTATCAAAGTCGGCTTGTTGTTGAGATGTTAATTCATTCATGGGAATAGGACATAAAAATACTGTTTCTACATCCTCAGCAACTTGTTTAAGCTCATTCGCAAACCATTTAGTGCAGTCAGCCCCCCGATACGATTTGTAAAATGATAGGGTATCGTCATATGAGCACTTTACATAGTAGCCTATACTGCATGGTATATGTTCTTGATATTTACCCCCTCCATCTGTTGGTTTAAGCACACATTCCAAGTCTGCATAAACTACGAACGGGGCTTTTTCCTGGTTTTCATAGTTTTTAAAGTGCACCATTTTTTTATCACCTGTAGGCAGTCTAATTTTGCACTCGTTCTGTTTTATACAGTCCTCTGTATGCTTATCCAAGCGGGGTTGGGTATAGAAATAATGTTGGCAACGATCACAAAAGTATTTTTTGCTGTTGTGATGACTTAGCTGCCTAGATACCAGCCTCGACAGATCCTTAATCCATACATAATGGTACTGAATGAGGCTGTCTGATATATCATCATCGCCATCTTCATCATAATATTGGTTCTGAATCAGTAGCAGATTCACATGACTTTCCATTTTATTTTTTGTTAAATATGTAGGCGTTGTTATAAACCTCCGCGTCTTCTTCAGAACATGCACATTAACCGAAATATTATTCTGTTTTTCAAAGCGCGGCATCTGCTTGATAGTAATCGGTAGCTGAATACCCGCCAAATTTAAAACTTCTGAATAATGTGGGTAGGAGGAAGGTCGATCTGAATGCACATTTACCGGATAAAGCGCTGATATGATGCTCCAGGCGAAGCAGGCGTCGTCTGTATTTTTGATGTTGATACAAGCCTTTTTGTTAGCTATAGGCTCTGGCAACGGAATGTATGATGAGCCAAGTAGGAGGTTGAATTTATTAATGTTCATCTGCAAGTTTAAAATAGCCCCAAGTGCCCAGCCGCTGTCTTTTTCCTGGAATTCCTCCAATTCCGCGAGAATAGGCGCTTGAATGTTTTCGGCAAACCACTCCTTTAGATTAGTGTCTCTGTAGATGGGAGCATTTTTGGTTTTAAGGAATTTTAACTCCTCAATTTCCATATCTGCTTTAGTAATTACAAACTTTCCACAGAGAACAGCATTAACCTTGAGCGCTTCCTCTTTCTTCAGCGCGTTCTGTGCCCGGCGGCGGAAGAGGGCCTCGCAATCCTCCAAGAACGGCTTCGGGTCTGTATGCCTCAGGTTGGTAATAACACCGGTTCTGATGCGGCTGGAAAAGGCTGAGGCTGAATCCTCCCATTGTTTTGCCGTCTCCTTCGTACCTTGGTACCCCGATTCCATAACTTGCAACGCCTCGAACATTTTTCGAAAACTTATTATCTGACCCAAGCATGTGGTCAGGTGCTGCTTCTCGCCTAATGACGTTGCTTTCGCCAAATCTGCATGGATGGTTCGTTCGGCCTTGTTGCATTCCTTAATGCCATGAGGAACACCATTTTCCTCCTCAAGACGAGGATTGTAAAGAATTGTTTGAATTTTTTTCACTAGCGCTGTGGCAAAAGGCATTTTGATGGCTAATAGAAAACTGACGAAACACTTGTAGTACTTGGGGGTTTTACTACCTCAGAGCCGATGTGTGCCGGCGAGATGTAACCTGAAAATGTCACGTGATCAGATTTTTTCCGAGATTCGTTATTCAAAACCACGATCATTTAATAATTTAATAAGAACGGTCGAAGCGATCGATAAGAAAGGGGATGAGCAAAATGACGTGACAATTTGTGACGTCACATAAAACACCTATTATTTGTACTTTTGAAACTAAAATACGTTTTAAAATCAACAGTCACAAATTCATATATAAGCTTCATTCATATAGAGCTTCATATAGAATAAATCAGACAAAGGCATTTTGTATTATACGTCACAAAATCCCAGAAAATGATTGGCTAGCATTCCTTCGCCCGAACCGTACTAGTAAATAGACCTAAATAGACCGTGATTCAAAACTTATTATTTAGGATGAGAGCTATTTAAAACTCGCCTTTGCAAAACTGTTAATATTCCCAGTAAACCATCCTGTGATATCGATATCACTGGTACATACCAATAAGAGACACAAAATGATATATACAATCATATATGCCTGAGATATACTCGGTATATAAATTGAATTACGTACCAAGGCGTACATACTGGCATCATAATTATGCCTACATTAAATGTATGTACTCATTGTTACATCATTACGATATTAAAATGCCTATATTTTTTCTATATCCACACAATTACATTTGAGAGATATAACCAGTTATTATATATCTAGTATATGTGTTCTTAGATATATATTTTACATAACATTTTTTGTATAAATGATACGAGAGATTATTTATATCCTTGCGATGTAATATTGTGTTAGTCTCTGCTACAGTCAGTTTGTTACACAATATTCTATCTCAATGGTTACACATATATTACGACGCCATGCATTGACATTTGACAGCATTTTAGTTTAGAGAGGTTTCTTGTGAGTGAGTGTTATACTGTAGAAGTTTTATGTTGTTTCTGGTGTATTTTGTCACAGACTTTTTGTACAGTTAATTGTGATTATGGTGTAAATAAAGACGTGAAGTACTTACACTGACTTCCAGGTAGTTAAGAAACTTGGCTGTGACCTTTATTTAATTTATTTAATGCGATAAAATATTTTCATTTTCTAGGCGTCATCAACGACGAAGAATATTAATTAACCGCATTAATGAAATTGATGATCTACAAATTACAATCACGGAATATAATTTTTATTTGTTCTGTGCTACAATCTTGTACAACCTCCATTGTTAGTAAGAACAACGAAAATAATGTATTTATATTTAATGACTAATGACGTATTTATCTTTCATCTTCAAGTGCAGAATTGAGAATGACTCGAGACTCAAATTATATTTGTAGTATTATGAATGTCGTCTACTACTTATTTTAATAAAAATAGTGAATTGTAAGTAAATTATTTTAGATTTTTAATAATTAATATGTATTACTTATTGTAAGACTTGAGTATAAAAATCATAATTGGATCTGTTTAAGAAAGAATTTAACAATCATAGTTATATATTATTAGATTGCCTATTTGTAGTTATCATCACTCATTTTTTATTACATTTAGATAATTTTTAGGTTAATTTTGCTTCTTACGATAAAAATTAAAAGCTAAAAACTGTTGTAAGGTATAGATATTGAGTAAAAAAATAATATATATTTAATCAATGGTATAATCCCCCTAAGCACTAACTATAAAAAAATATTTTCTAAGTTTTTTATGTGCTTTATTTTTTACTAGAAAACTTTTAAAATTGTGTAGCACACATTCATCAAAACCAATAAGTAGGTATCCCATTTTGTAAATATTGGAGAAAAAATTAATTAATGCATAGTTATTTCAAACATATCAACTACATACCTACTTCAAATCTGTTAATTTGAAATTTTTTTATGACACTCCAGTAGTTGATAATGTAAGATTAGCTAGTACTTAGAATTTAATACATCAAAATCGTGTTTAATTTTGCTGGTTATTTTTAGAAGCAGTACATACTTACTTCCCAACAAAGAAAATTTGAAACGGCATCTGCTAAATGGTTTCGTTATGCCAAACAGAGGTTTCAGCAAGAGAAGAATTAATGAGTAAATACCAAGTATTTTTAATTAAACCATTACTATTAACGTTAATTTACTCGCTTGCTTTATTTATTTTTAGATTATTCTAAACACCCTGTATAGCAGTGATGGCTCATGGACTTTCGGGATACTGTATTTCAAGTTTTAAGGATATGTAAGGCCTACACCAAATCATAAGAGATTTCACCCAGAATCGAAATAAATAATATTTGGTGAAAAAATTATTTCAATATCAGTTTACGAAAGAAAAGTTGGGGAAATCCCGTGCCGACCCTGGGAAGTGTTAAAAATCGTTGTTTTAATTATTTTTCTAATACCAGCATAATCTACGATAAAATATAAGGCCTCCCTTTTTTCTTTTAAAAAAATGTAAATTTTTGTGAAAGTAGGCATTTGTAACTTTATACATATATTTTAGTCTCAAGAAATATCAAATGCCGTATTTCCAAAAATTGATATTTCTTTAAACCAAAAAAAAGGGAGCCACGAATTATCACATCACTGGTTATGTTGGTATTTTTGAAATTATTGAAACAACGATTTTCAACATATTTCTTGGTCGGTGGAGGGTTTCAGTTTTTTTTTTGCAAACTGATACTAATTTTTTCACCAATATTATCAGTTCGATTGCTGGTGAAAGCTTTTATGATTTGGTGTAGGTCCTATATCTTTAAAACTTGAAATATATGTAATCGTTAGTATGTCTCATGTACGAGCACAAAAGTACATTGGAAGTATATACCCTATAGTATATTATAGAGATAAAGTTAAGTTATATACCAGTGCTGTCACGATGTAAAATTCTATGAGAGTACTCACTGGTATATGTACCTAGAATGTAACATCGACTATGTACATAGTACGTATCATTCAAGTGTACATGCGGAGGACATTAAAGGATTGAACAGACTGGCGCGAATAATTCGGCGCGACGGCGAAATTTTCGCACCGCGAAATATTCGGTAAGCCAAGGTCCACGTCGAACAATAGAGAGCAACACACCGACCGACGCGAAAATTTCGCTTGGCGACACCGAAAGTTCAGCGAATATTTTCTCAATCGCGACACGCCGAGTTTTCTATTGCTTTCGTTGCGAATCTAACATGGCGTCAACTGAAAACTTAATCGAATTAGTGAAGAAATACCCCATTTAATTTGATTTAAGCCACGAAGAGTATAAAAAAATTAGAAAGAAAGATAAGATATGGGATGAAATGCATTGTATCCATTTATTAGTTGCGAAAGATTCGCTTGAATGTAATGAGAGAGGCGAATTTCCTTACCGCTTATGCCGCGAAATATTCGTTTCGTTTTCGCGCCGAATTATTCGCGCCAGTCTGTTCAATCCTTAAGAGGTACCACGTACAGGCACGCAACGTACATGGTACATTGCCTGCAACTTCTAACTTGAATTGTTATATACCAGGTATATGTCTGGTATGTGCATGTGTTTACTGGGTTGCAATTAATTTCGTCATTCAAAACGTATTGCTCAAGTCGAGAGCTTTAATTTAATGTGTAACACCATATATTTTGGATTAAAAACTCACCTTTTTATTAAAATGCACACAGGTAATTCTAAATAACTAATAAACTGTTTAGATAAGAATAAACTCTAAATTAAAAATAAACTTGTCGTTGTGATAACTGGATATCAACGAATCGTCCGTTGTCCGTCTAACTCAATTTATAGTCTTCCGGTTGGCGATAACAAAGATTAAAATCAGAACAATCTAGAGTAATCTAGAACTTCTCTGTATCGTGATCTAGAACAAACTCTGCAAGGGGCCCCTGAGGAGAGCGAATCTGTGCTAGTTTCCCATATGATCCTGTGTTAATTCATCAATTTCATGCCGTTTGAAACATTTTCCCATTTAAATACACACAAATTGACGCACAAGTATTAACTGTTATATTGGACCGAAATACTATATATGGATTAATTACACAAATTTATTGGAAGGTTATCTTCAGTAAGTATTACTTAAATTTTTATAAGACACTATTTCTAACCTATTTTTTTTTTAATTATACGCCCCTCTTGACTATTTGATTTTTTATATTTCTTTAAAAGACTTATTTCTAAATCTGATTTTATAAAGTATGTTTTAAACCTTGGAGGATTTTGTTTAAAAGTTACTTTCTTAGGAACGATCTTGTGAAGCATTTTATTTAGTATGTCATTAAATTCAGCGACTATTTCATCTGTATCTGATAAATTAAAGAGTATGGACCAATCCGGTTATATAACATCATCATAAAGGAAATTAAAATCGCACTTTTTTTTTTAATCCCAGGGTTATTACAGCTGGTAGTCGGTGTACAAATTTTTGCTAGTGGTACGAATTTCACGAAAACGTCTTTGGAATCATTTCAGTTGTAGTAATTATGTTTCTGCATAACGTCACATACTTGGTAGGTACCTATTTAAAAAATCTTAAAGCAACCTTTATCTTAGCGACAATTAAACAGTCAAAGTCAAGGGCATTGCACAATATTTATTTTCAATTTTAGACGAAAATGAATTATCTAGATGCCAAATATATAATGATGCCGATGACTTGCCAAAATGTAATTATTTAATTAGCATGATATGATATGATAAAAATTTAAGTAGTTTAATAATCCAAATATAATACAATTTTATCACATGTTGGTAAATGTTTTTTATTCCTTTAATAGCTTTACAATAACATTTCATATATTTTATATACATTTTCATAAAGGACGATTAGATTAAACCACTGCACTAAAGCCAGGCAAACCTTTTGCATTTAATCCAGTAATCTTGTATGTGGCTCCGTGATCTGGAGGTAGTAATTCTTCACCACCTAAAGCAATCCGGGCACTGGTAACATAGAGTTCATCCAAATTTGGTCCACCAAAGGCGACAGAGGTAATCTAAAAAATAAACAATAAAAGGAAATATGCATGGAATATTATCGCTGGAGTAGGTAACTTCTTTAAATGGTGTTGAAAGAGAAAATGTCAATAAAAGGACTACGACAGATGATACATTTTTTGGAAATGACAATTACCTAAATATTCAAGCTGTAGTTCCATAAAAAGTGACGCACTCGATTTTTCGGGTAATTTTAAAGTTCTGTAGATCTTAAACCGGTGGACCGATTTAAACATTTTTTTTCTCAGTTTATAGCAAAATTCATTCTCTGTGAGCCGGATTGGAAGCAATGATGAGTTCTTCCATATTTCATGGAAATTAATGGACAATTTTAAACTCAAGTTTTTTCACAAGTTTTCAAAACACCCTGTGGATTATTCTCGCATTCATGGAAAAATTATTCATTCTGCATTCGATGAACCATTCATTGATTTATCTCTAAAATTGTCCGAATTACAGCTTTTTTGCTGAAACCTTGCGTATTACCAACTTTCAGAATTTACCGAGTTTTATAAACTGATACGAATTTTAAAAAACATTTTTATTAAACACAAAATTATAAACTTGTTCAGGATTTATTTAAGGCATTTTGTGTAATTTTAGTCTCTAAAACTTCTTTAATGACACTAAATTAATGACACAACACAAAGTATGGAGGCATACAACAAATTAATTGCTATGGCAACGGCAATTGCTTTTTCAAAAGAATGTGATCCTACAATGAAATAAATTTCCACCTCTTTATTATTAGAAGGACAAAGGAATTACCTACCAATAAATAAAAAAAAATTCAAAATCGGTCCACTGGTTTAAACAAAAAAGAAAAAAAGTTAGGTCAAAAATCAAATGCGTCACTTTTTTTGGAACTGAGTGTATTTAAAAACCTTGACAATTTCTATTGGTTTATATGCTATACAATTCTGCAGTGATTATGACCACTCATCATGTGCATCATTTCTCAATACACGAAAAAGCAGGGTTCACGTAAAAACGTTATATCTCGGAAAATACCAGCGATAAAACAGTGAACAAAAAAACAAAATGTTTATTAAAAAATGGTTAATCGAATGCAGAATGAATGATTTTTCCATGAATGCGAGAATAATCCACAGGGTGTTTTGAAAGCCTGTGAAAAAACTTAGGTTTAAAATTCTCCATTAATTTCCATGAAATATGGAAGAACTCACCATTGCTTCTAATCCGGCTCATAGAGAATGAATTTTGCTATAAACTGAGAAAAAAAATTTTCAAATCGGTCCACCGGTTGAAGAAATAAAGAACTTTAAAATTACCCGAAAAATCGAGTGCGTCACTTTTTATGGAACTGAGTGTATTTCGGAATTATTATCCACTGTAAATAAAATTAACAAGAACGTGACCAGTTATCGGCAACGGAATTTGTACCTGTTTAGCTGGCAGAGGAATACTTTCCAAAAGAGATTCTGGCTTTCGGGGATTAATTTTGATCACTCTGGAGCCACCAAATAATGCTACCCATAAGTTACCATCAGTATCAATCGTCATACCGTCAGGGCCGCCGGGTATATCATGCCTGGATAGTGTGAATATTGGAGAACGATTTGCTAAAAATATATAAATTTTTCATAAAATCTAAACAAACAGTGTTACTAATGTAATTTCCCCACCATGACTGTTACCAGGAATTCTGGAACAGTTTTTCCGATTTTACCAAAAACTTTGAAACATAAGATGATGACGAATTTTCGGAAATCGGGTACTGGTACTATTGTAAGGAAAAAAGTCCTGGAGGACCAAGTGGTGGTTTTGAGGAGGTTGAAGTAAGTAATTGATTTATTTTGTTTGACAGAGGCTTTTTAAAAACACGTTTTTAGAACTCAGTAAGCTATTAAATTTGCCACCCATTTATTCAATATTTCTTATGTAGGTACCAAAGGAAAGATCCTAAACTATAAAGTTACCCAGCATATGGACAGGCCGACGAATCTACAGACTTTTTTAAGAAATACAACACAATTATGTCTAATTTTATTATAAGGAAGTAAATATGTACGTAAGCTATAAATAACTCTTCATTAATTAATTCAGTCGAGGTTTACGAGTCTCGCCCCGCACTTGTCTCTTACCAATTGTTCCATTGACTATATCAAAATCAAACTCGTCTATTGTGTTCTTTGGAGAATCGATATAGTAGAATTTTTTCAGTTCCGTATTAATAGCAATCCCATTTGAGACAGTAACATCAGAAAAGAATTTTGTAAGTTTGCCCTTTTCGAAAGAATAAAAAGAGGCTTTTCCAGGCAGAAATCCACCCTTTTCTGTCATGCTGATACTACCTAAAAACAAAAACAAAGAAGAAACATATAAAGAGATATGATTCCAAACTTCTTTGAATATTCTTATTGCGATACCGTATGTAGATTCCACATGTACCAAATAGTATATATATATATATATTAAATGCCATGAAAAGTTTGGTTAAAGCCGTAATCATTATTTTAAAGAAGCTCCAGACGGAGACGGTACCAACTTGGTTGCTGAAATGATAGTACCTTGGTAAATGTGGAAACTGTAGTGCTTCACTGCTTCATATTAAGGCAATGATATAACTATTGAAATATTCACCCCGTACCTGCCCATAATCTTCCTGTAGAATCGCATTTGCCATCATTGAATTTAAGTCCGGTTACCTCTGGATGCTTCTCAATTTCAGCAATTTTCTTTTCTACAGTATAACTGTCGCTTTCTCCATCCCAACTGATGACAGCTAATTCACGGTCCAGAGACACAAGAAATTTATTCTTTTGACCTCTCACGGGAATAATTATCGACCCAGATTTTGGCGCTTAAATGGAAAGAAATCGTCACTTATTTATGATATTACTTCTACGTTAGGTATTGATACAAAAGAAATTATATTTAACAAATTATTATTAATGAAAATATTATTACTCCAAAGGACTCGTTCAATGTTTTTATTTAGGTACTATTTTTACTATACAGTAAAGACCGATGAGGTTCGAACATGGGTATTAGTTTGCGCGATTTACTTGTGCCCGTTGTAGGCAAGCGGACACAGTGCTGGGAATCGTGGATCTCCGCGTTGTAGCCGATGGCTCTCGCGTCTACTGTTCCTTGTTTGGATTCTTTTACAATAATTTTTATTACACCTGCAACACTCGAGGTGCAGCGACAATTAATTTTATGTTGTAGAATCACATTTTTGTTGCGAAAGAACAAACAATGGAAATACTTAAATGTCTTTTGAGATTTTTTTAAATTACAATAATTAATCCTATCTAGGATGAATTATTGAAGTTAGAAAAATTTCGAAACGTTGGTCCAAAATACGTAAATCAAATTTCTTTCAGACATGAGTTCTACATCCCAACACGGTTAATGAGATACTAACAACAGTTTGCTGACTGCCGAGCAGTGAGTGGCCACAGCGCACTGCCGCACCCTTCTCCTAATGTACAAATTTCGAACTGAGGCGAGTTGTCAGCCACTCGTATATTCGTCCCAATCCCTGTCGCGTTCGAAGCATCCTGGACTTATCTGTATAACTTACCTGTTGAAACCTTTGTAGTTTTATTTGTCGCAGGAACATATCTGTAAAGAGCTTTGCCTGGAATGTCGACGAAATATAGGCTTTGCGTCTCTTCGTCCCAGTGCGGACCCTCGCCTAATTCCAAATTTTCAACGATCCTCTCAATCTTTGGTCCCATTTTATTATCTAAAACATAATTACTATTATCGTTTCTTTAATGCAATCTATCATAATACGAGAACGACAAATAACGTTAAGCTACAGATAAAAATGTCTACCCATCCTAGTTACCTACTCAATCTTGGTATTATGTTATGTTGAGAAAAATAAATCTAAGGATTTATAAGGACATACATATCTAGATTATATATACAGTGTGACCCATTTTGTGTGGAAATATCCCTGTGAAAAATGTGTCTATTATCAGATTTTAACGGGGCTTTTTTTTAAATATAGACTATCGAAAACTCAATCTTTTACAAAAATTTAGAGATTAATTCCAATTTTCAAGATCAACTATAGTTTTTTTTTTGTGTTAAAAACGGACAAATTTGATTTTTTTATTAAAAATCTAAATATACCACTGGGTTCAGAAACACCTCAAATGGGTAAATCCAAAATCTCGTGCAAAAAATTGGAGAATCGTCCCTCCTAAAAGAAATATTAACAGATTTGCCAAAGTAAAAAAAAAATTTTTGCGCAAGTTAAATAAAATAGAGAAAGTGTTTTGCCGTTTACCCCAAGAAAGAACCGTACCGTTTTTCCATAGTTTCCATAAAATAGAATGCACGATTTCACTAAAATGATCATCTCCTAAATATTTTGCAATACAATAACACTACTATTACTATCTAAATTATAACGACTGCTCTATACTGCCTATACCTTTCCAAAGTTCTATTTCTTATCTGAATAGAACGCGTTTAATTGATCAAATATCAATTATTATTACATATAATAGTATTTTATATAACAAGTGGCTAAAAAGGTGTTTTTGTTACGACTGTGGAGTTTATAGTACGAGCCGAAGGCGAGTGTTAAAAATACAAAAATCTCTAAATTTTCATTATGCCACCCCATAAAATCTTTATACTGTCGTATAGAGAAAAAAATGCTGATTCCAAAAACAAAATAAAAAATATAGTATACTATTTGAAAAAGTAAAGTTGATTACCATAGCAACTAAAAACTAAAACTAAAAAAAGATTCCGACGCGGTCATCAAATATAAAAAACTTAGATATAATACTTGAAAATCGAACATGTGGAAAAAAATGCTTCATCTTTCGAGTTCCTATTTCTTAAAATTTCGCTTAAGACAGATACTTACTATTATTTAATTTATCACTAATTTTAAAGGTTCAATTTCACAGCAGCACTCAAAAATAATGCATGCAAAGCGTGTACGCCAAAATGTATGGGAACTGGAAACCATTATCAAAAGATAAGTGGATGAGAACAAGGTTAAATAAATAACAATAACATTATAAATAACATTTTTCGCATTTTGACTAATAATATGCTATTTTGCTAAATTCAAAATCGTTTATTAAAGTGGCACTTTGCCACGTAGAAATGTCACTTTGCTATATAGAAATGTCACTGTTAATAAAAAACAGTTTGAGAGCGGCTTTTAAAATATCTTCAGAACAATTTTCTAAATTGTTTTCAGTAGCAAGACTCATTTTTATAATTAATATATAACTTAAAATCAATTCGACTCACAAAAATAAAACTTAATTGTTGTTACGTAAATAAACAAAGCCATGGCAGGTTACGGAAATCCTACACAAGTACCTACTATGATATTTTTTAAATTTCAAACTTTGTCATGTTTTTATGTCTATCACTATTTGATTATAATCACCTACTAACACAAAACGCAAAAAAATAGTATAAACAAATCTCGTAAGAAAACCAGTTTTACTAAACTCATATAGTTTTGAGTTACTCGCTCGCTGCGCTCGCTCGTACTCAAACACTATATTCGTTTAGTAAAACTTTGCTTTTCTATACTAGTTGTTTAATGTACTATTAATTAGTCTCATTTAATTGAACATAAAGTAGGTACCTATTAATAATTTTTAATATAATTTTAACTTTTCGCATTTTCAAAAAAATCAAAACGTAGGTATTATTTCTGTGTACATTAATCAGAGGATGTTAAACATCGACTAAAGACAAACCTTATAATTAATTCTAACTTACCAACGTGGAACCTGTTGTATCAGAACTTCACTTTGAATTTGTTTTCGATACAAATACGATCCTACTTAAATAATATTGTTGACTGAATTATAATAATAATATCAGTCAACGATAATATCTAATCTACATGTTTAAAGTATTTATTTTTATGAGATACAAGTAACAAATAATGCTGAGTCAGTAGGTAATACCTTTACTTGAAATCAGATCTGTTGCAATTTTTTATTTCACTCTTTCATTTTCACGCATACAGATTAGGAACCGTAACAGATTGTAAATAGAAAAATTTATGTACGCAACGAGGGCCCTGTATGTCATACATCGGAAAGAGCATCACAGGATTTACAGGGTGGAGAGTGGGGAAGATACAACATAATATCTGGATGCAGGTAACGCCACACAATAGGTAATTAATAATAATAAATTTTTTTAGATTATTTAAAATTAGGATTTTAACAAAATCCTGCGAGTTAGAGGCGAAGAAAGTACTAATTCAGAAATAGAAATTATTATACATACCTATATACAGGGTGAGTCAATAGTGCGTATTTCTTCTGTATCTCCTGTCTCGGTAGAGATAGAGGCATGGTTCAAAAATTTAATTAAATCGTACATTTTATAAAATTATTATCAATTATACAGGGCGATCCGTTAAATTGGTAAATGAACTAATATATATTTTTTAAATGGAATGACCCAATTTTTTTAATTATGTTTGAGGACCAATATGATGACCTATTCAGTGGTAAAATATTTTTAAAATTTGTTGGATGGTTAATGAAATAAAAAATATTTTTATGGAAAATTGATGTTTGCAGGTATCTTTTTGAAAATTGATCTTGGACTTATTTTTGGAGTGTAATTTTAAAAAATGTACTTTTTCTCACAATTTAATTAAAATTTTGAACCATGCCTCTATCTCGAACGAGACAGGAGATACAGAAGAAACACGCACTATTGACTCACCCTATATGTATTTTTAATTTTTTAAACAATGTAAGTGGTTAAATCATTTACAGACTGTCTCAGGAGGAAGTTAATATTGGTAACAACTTTTTGAGACATAAAAATTAGTTCTAAATTAAAGACAAAAACGTATTATTCACTTTATACTCACTTTTGTAATTTAAACTTGTTTTAAAAAAAATGTAACTGTAACTGTTCATATATTTTTCTAAAAAGTATATCGTGAACAGGCTATAGGCAATCAAAAGTATTTATCAAAAGTATTTAAGTAAAATCTCTCAAATTTTAACCATCCTTCAGAGAAATTTTGGTGTGGACAAGTGCATTCCAATCCCTTTCAACTCCACAGGCCAACCATTGCCCACATGCCCGTCATTGGCGTTGGATTGTATTGGAATTTGGTTTGTACGCGGCTTTAAACGATTTACAAGGTTTGTATTTATTCATGTGTGCGTGTTTTGTGCGGAATTAGATAATTTGGACGTATAAAACGGCTTTATTATAGTTAGTGGCATATCGTGTGGTTTATCACACAATGCCATAATTGTTTACATTTTATTGTTCAGGATATCCGCATTGGCAGTTCATCCTCAATTTGTCGTCTTGTCAAAAATAAAATAAAATGATAATTTAACTACTTATATATAACTAGTTAAATTATAATTGTGTGCAAATAAAAGAATGTAAGTTCGCCGTTGTATAAACTGATTTTGTGATAACTACTACATATTTTTGCAAAGGTTCCCGAAAAAGTCTCATCAGCAAAGGGAACCAACCGTGGGTTAAATTCATTAGTAAAAGAAGTGAAAAAATACCTACATTTGCAGTGCTGTGCTCACAACATTTTGAAGAGACAGACTATATGAGAGAACTGCCTTCAAAGTACTTATAAAAGAAAATACTTTTGCCATTTATAAATTTTAGTTTATTTCCTTTTCATGTTTTGTACCATACTTTTTAAAATGCATTACCCAGTAAACACACACATATGATATGTAGCATAGGAAGAAAAAAAAACAGCTAAATTTGACATACCTCCATACGTTTTGACCAGCAATGTGGCAGAGACGATTGGATGCCTGAAATTAACAAACAACCAGGGAAACCGTCTGTTCAACATGTAAGTATAGTGCCACCGTAATATCCAATTTTCCAAAAAAATTTTCTTGGTAAAATCTTAACCTAACTTTGCTGACAATTTGTCATTATTGCGTTTTATCAACGTTCTTCTTTTTAAAATAGACCCTTCTAATATAACAAAGTGTATATAAAATTGTATAAGACTGATTTTAGGTCTTATTCTTTTCAGATTCAACCGCTTGTGAATGGTTCCATTAAACTTCGACTAAACAGAGAAAAATGAAGTGAAATAAATAAAGTATGTCTTTTGTTATTATTATATACCATATTATATCCTATATAAATATATTTAATTTTTTTGTTCTCTAATTATATATGCGTCTTTTTAAATATAAATATATAGAAACATTTCCGAGTAATTTTTTATCAAAATAAAATGCTGTTCATTTTATTCTTGCGCTCTTCTTAGCATAAAGATTTAAAAGGAAGGAAATGGTCCTATGAAAGTAGAGAAAATAGAATACTTGACTTGATCCTGATCTTTCTGAGTATATCTTGTATCCATAGCACTTTTAGTCATTTTAACTCATTTTGTAAATTGCCTGTTCAATACCTCATAAAATTTCGTTCCAAGAACGTCACACTTCACACTCCCGATCTCGTCTCGTGGGAAACGCCACTGATTATCTTCACCACTTTCACTTTCAGTTGTAATTTTAATTTTTGCAGTTTTAGCTTGGATCCTTTAGAACATTTAAAATCTCTCTCAGACAGTAGATTTATAAAGTTTCAATATTGTAAATTATTAAAAATAATTATAGGTTGGAATTTCAACCAACAAATGGCATCTTATTTTATTAGATCAAGGCAATTAAAACTTTATTAATAATGCACCGAACAAGATTTTGGTTGATAGTACAGGATCCAAGCAGAAATATTGACAAAATTGGCGTATATTCGAAAATTTTAGATAAATGCATATTTCTTAGGTTAGTTGTGACGTCACGGCGCGTCACCCATTCTTCTGTTTAGATATTTAGCACACTGGCTTATCGCGCGAAGCGCGGGTTTATTACCGAAGGGGTTAATGGGGTAACTACCCCCCTCAAGGTTAATCGGTTAGCCATCAAATTTTAAATATTTGGGAAACAAATTACAAAGCAAAAGTATCGGCCAGGAGCCTTCCCACGGTCCATATTGCCCATGAAAAACTTTTTCCACCCTTCCCAGCTTGTCGTCAAATCATTTGTTTTGAGTCAGCTCGGCCCTAGTAATTGTGAAAGTAATCACATAATTAAGGAAGTACGATTTTTAGAACCATATTGCTCTAGTTCATAATAAAAATTATATTGCTATATATTTTGTCTAACTTAGTTTTTTTTTAATTATCCTTATTATTCATTCTGATGTTTCTCTAATAACGTGAGGAAATTGCCTATTAATATTTTAATTAAGAATATTCTAAATAACACAAAATTCAATCAAATAAGTTGATTAATTTGTAACAATAATTAGAAATAATGACCTGGGGTTAATTAAAATCCTTATAATACTCTTATAAAAAGAGAGAAAAATGAGAACTTTGCAGTAGAAGTTGAGTACGATGGCGCCAGTTATTGAAATCATCACCGAAAGAGCCACTCTTGGCGAAGGGCCCCACTGGGACGAAGCAACACAAACTTTGTACTATGTGGACATATTCGGCCAAACTATTAACAAATATGTTCCTTCATCGGGTATCCACAAAAAAGTTAAAATAGGTATGTTTTTTTAATTTGCTTGGTTTATTTAACTAAATATTTACAAATATCTACGTCGGTGAGATTCTACTACCTTTACATCAATGAAGAAAAAAAATGTCTTGGTCTGTACCTATATTCTCTAAAAAATAAAACTAATGATAAAAATTAAAAATTACTCTTAAGAGGCAGTCGATTATTATAATATTATAGAATTGCTTCACATTCTGTCTCTCTATTCTACTACTGTTGTAAATATCTTCCGATGATATCCATACTTGGTTGATGCAGAATTTTTCATTGAACTATCATCATGCGTAACACTCCCCTTAGCATCATTTAGTTTCTGAACTTATTCATTTACTTATCGATTTATTTCACAATTAATAGGGTCTAGCTAGCAATATATATTACAGTTCTGCTTCCAAATTGAGCCAATAAGAGCCAAGGTAGAAAACGTTTAAACAAAAAAAAATTTCGAATGTGACGTAATAACATAAATTGAAGCTAATTAAAACCTTTATAAGAAAACATTAACAGTTCACGTACCGGTTAAGGTAACAAATATACAAGGAAATTAAGTTGCCTTTTGTAACAATTTGCCTATCTGCATAAATAAAGTTTGTAATAATTATTTCAGTAATCATTGACATTTTTCAGAGGGAGGACCCGTAGCCCTGGTTGTACCTGTGGAAGGAACTAACAATAAATTCTTGATAGGCCTTGGAAGAAAACTAGTTGTGGCAACTTGGGATGGAGAAAGTGATAAAATCTCCAACATTGAGGAACTTCTAGAAGTTGAAAATGAACCAGGTTTCACCAACAACCGGTGGAATGATGGAAAAGCAGATCCAACTGGCAGATTGTGGGCAGGTAAATAGTTTGTATTGAAATATTTTCTCAAGAATTACGACAAGGCAGCACAACCAAAAAATTTTATAGTTAGAACGCTTTATATTTTATATCCAACTGGATGCTATTATGATTGCATTTATTAAAGACACTTTTCTGAAGTCCTGAACTTATTTTTTAATACCTAATTATTGATTCAATTATATAAGGTACTATGGGTCCAGAACCAGAAATTGGAAAATTGGAGAAAGAAAAGGGCGCATTGTATACATTAATTGGAAAAAATAAGGTTAAAACTCATTTGACTAAAGTCAGTATTGCAAACGGTTTAGCTTGGAATGTGAAATTAAAGAAGATGTATTACATTGATTCTCCCAGAAGAACAGTAGATCAGTATGACTATAATATAGAAAAGGGAGAAATATGTAAGTACCTCTAATATTAATTAATATTAATGTTAATTATTTAATCTCATGCAATTCAATTTTGTTTCGTTCAATCAATAGCTTCACCAATTTCAATACATATGCTATTCACATTTTATTTACATGAGGGGAGGCTTTGGAAAATCTGAATTCTGTTGGTATGAATGACTGTTTTAATTATTGAGGTTATGTTGAAAAGTCAAAAACATAACCACAAATTCAAATTGGTTCTACATAGTTGCCAGAGTAAGACCCTAAAGAAAGCACAGCAATGTTATCAATAAAAAATTTGGCAATTCAGCCAAAAATAAATGACAGTGACGATCAATAAAATCTGTCACTTCAATATTTTGTCAATAGTAGACAACCCTGAGACAACCTAAGAAAAACATATCATAGCCTCCCCTCATGTAAATAAAATGTGAATAGCATATATACATTTTTTAAAGTTTTTAAATAAACCCTTTCATAATAGTAGGAGAGCCCTCGACTAAAATTTCGAGTTATCGCGACACGTGTAATTTCATGAAAAATGTTTAGTTCGAGTCAATATAAGAATTAAACAAGTTTCATTTATGAAGGAAAATCCCAGGAGTTTTTTTATGTACTTTGCCGCCTCAAAGGCTTTTTTTCCGGGAAAATGTCGGCGCTTGGCGTCGTTTAGGAAATAGCGTTTAAGATTTCGTGTTTTCGCAATTTTTTCAATTTTTCAAATTTCTCCAAACACGCGTCTGGTGGCCGAGCTTAATAACTCGCATTCGAGATGGACCGGTGGCGTATTTTTTTTTTTGAAAACTAGATGTAATTGAGAAAATCCTGAGGCGTAATCGTTTTTCTCGATTTTGCCTCCTAAGAAAATTATGATTTTTTGAAAAGAATCGATTTTGTTGGATTTTTTACGATTTTTCAAATATACGCCCTTTAGAAACACGCCACAGCCTTTCCCTTTGGATCTAGAGAATCCGGACCCGGACGGCGGGCAAGAAGAAAAAAAAACGAAGAAATATTTTATTTTCTTTATGTCCATCTCCGATAGTAGCCGAGATATGAATTTTTTAAAAAGGTCGATTTTGACGAAAAACTGTACTTTTCCGGGAGCTCTTGCTCCCCTCCCCGGAGGATTTTTTCTACCGAACCTTCAGGAGAACTAAAACCTTCCTTTCGGATCCTTGAAAATTTCATTGTTTAATATCTATCCGCGGCCGAGCTCGGATAATCGAATAACTTATGACCCATTTTTTTTACATCTATAATTTTTTCACCCGTTTAGCAACGAGATAGACATCAGTCGCTATAGAATTTTTTTTTCATATTGATACAAACTATTGAAAAAAAAAATTTAATTCTCGTGTCGCGATGAGGTCGAAAATCCTGGTCGAGGGCTTTCCTACTATAAAATAAATGATTCTAAACCATATTCCTAAGAATAGGCAACCAGGTAAACATTTTCTGCATACGGTAAATATGCAGAAATATAGTGATATAATATTAAATGACAACCCCATCCCATAAAGGCTCTGAAAGAGCTTTGTGTGAGAGGGAACTACATAAAATTAATTAAACTAATTGTAAAATTATTTCTTTATGTTGATTTCTTTTAGGCAATCGCAAGCCAATTTTTAATCTGGATCATCACGATATTCCTGGAGTTCCTGATGGTATGACAATAGATACGAATGGAAACCTTTGGGTCGCTGTTTTTGATGGTGGACGTTTGTTGCACATCAATCCAAATACATCGGAATTGCTAACCACTATCACTTTTCCTGCCAAACAAGTTAGAATTTTCTACTTATTTTTTTAATTATTTTGTTTACTATATTTACAGGATAATCCTTATGCGTAAACCGTATTTCCAAGTTCCAATTATACCAAACAAATTGCAATATGGGGATAACTGAAAGGAAAACTTAATTGACCTCTCAGATGTGACTGCGCCGCGGTTGTGACGATTTTGACCAAAATAAAATTCATTATTTTTCTTTAACTTGACAGGATAAAAAATATGCCTCATATAAGAAAAATAGTAAACGGCTTTATAGATGATAATAAGATTTTTGCATTCCTCCTGTATAAATAAACTACTGACTTAAACTGACCGAAACTCTGTTTTAAAATAATCTTTTGCAGATAACATCGGCTGCTTTTGGGGGCCCAAATCTGGATGAACTTTATGTAACTAGTGCTCAATTAGTGGTGAATGGGGAAAGACAACCTCATCCAGCTGGAGCAGTTTTTAGAGTGACTGGCACTGGTGCTAAAGGATTGCCAGGAGTTAAAGTTAAATTGTAAACAAAGAAATTAAAAGAGAATATATGATTGCTTTGATTATAATAATAAACAAAGTTTAAACTTAAACCTATTATTATTGTGATTTTATTAAATATATATTAGTCATGTCTTCTCATTTCTTCTGCCACAGTCCACAGATAACCTGCGAAACTTCTTCACTAGTCTGTGGCAGTTATGTCTTAAAGTATAAAGTTTTAAAGAATGGCGTTGGGTCTCTGTTAAGGCTAATGGAAATGTCACCATCACAGCAATGGCACAGAATTAATAACAATCAGAACCCAAACTCAAAGTTTTCACCATTTATCATTTGTAGCCAGATTCGGTGACCTTCAATATACATCGGCCATATTCTTAGTCAAAACGTTCAGGGCCGTACTCGAATAATTTGTAGCTCTTTCATAAACCAGTCTTATATAATTGTATCATTTCCTCCGTTTAGCATTATTTTTTTTCATACACAATAGATATCAGGGTTTTGCTATTTAGGAAACACTATTATCGATGAAAAATATTTTCCTAAAATTAATTTATAGTCGAATTGGTTCATTCTACCACCACTTTTATTACACCAAACACTTAAATAACTGATTATACATTGACGAAATTGTCTAGAGACTTGCGAACACTAGTTGTATAAAAATTATACTAGCCGCGTACTGTCGCTAATACTGGCCTGGCACATTCACTTCTTAAGAACATGGCGGACTAACGTGCGCGAAGACGGTGCGCGAACTTTTCCCGCCAATAGGAGTTAGGATTCTGATTGTTATTAATTCTGTGGCAATGGCAATGCAGCCATGGTCAGCTCGATCTTTTATTGCGCCATCTACGACAATTGCTAAACGTTATGTTGGCAACCATGAGGACACTTCTCTATGTTGGCAACACGTGACCTGTCAAAATTTGCCGGCTGACAGATTTGAAGTTTCATCGTTCCCCGTTCGTTTATGATTTGATTTTTGATTGTCAAATTATTGTTCATTGATTAAAAATGGTCCGAACTGCCATTGCAGACGATTATCTGTTAACGTACATTTCGACTATTGCGAAGCAAAACTCTTGCGCTGTTGGATTAATTTTAGGGCAGGTAAAGTTATCCTAAAAGTGCAAAACATATGTTTACATTATTATTTGTAGTCTTGTTTAGGTAAAGATTATATTATCCACTTTGCTAAAACTCCTGCATTTCAATCAGAAGAACTTAAGAAGCAAGGACACTGTGCTAGGCAACTTAAAAGCGTGTCTGAAATTAATGAAAATTGGATAGCTGATCACGCTCGCCATGCTACTCGAATGCTGCCAGGTGGAATGTACGTTTTAGGAATATTTATTATATCTCCTGAAGATCTGTTGAGTCCGTTTAGCCCAAAAATTAAATCGGTGCTTTCGACAATTCATAAACAATTAGATTTGAACCACTACTTATATGGAAATGCAGACAATGAAAAACTAATTATACATTATTCTCCTAAATCTCTAAAGTATTTCGCTAAATCCTATGATGTTGTTACATCAAACGTTCAACCCGCGGAGGTCAAGTTTTTGCCAAAAGCCAGTAGATGGACCAATGTTGAATGTGATTTTGAAATTGACCAGTTATATTATTTAAAAACTAATGAAGCTGACTGGCCTTTACAAAAGCACATGAAAGTAAGTGAAAAAATTTTTTTTTGTAATATTAAGGTCAGTGAGCAAAATAACGAGGCTCGCCTACTCTCCTATCTTTCAGCGAAACAATGCTCGCCTCATATGCTTTGATTGTGTTTATGAGTTAATCCATCACTGGATGAATGTAATATAAGTAAAGTTGTAAAATGGGCAGCACAGCGAGTAAATTAATTGAAAATTCTAGGGAAACTAACATCGTGTTTGAATTTAAGGTTATATTAGAAGAAATAAATGAAAACCTTGAACATGGTGTATTTTTATTTGATGGGGAGGCAAAAGATGGGAACGAAAATATAGAAAACATTGGGAAAAAGAAGAAAGTGGCACGCTCATCGAATAAAGGGTTACAAGATATGCAGGAAAATTCTAAACCTATGCAGGCTTCAATATTTCAGACATTTGTAAGTAATTCAAAACAATATATTACAATTATGTTAGGTAATTTTTAACAATATTTTGGTATAAAGTTGTGTTTCAGATATTCACAGCATTTCCTATAAAAACATCCTAGATTTTATGTTTGATAAAATTATATTTTATCTTTAATATTTCTTTCAGAATTCAAATTGTTCTAAGGGAAATCCAATTCATGAAATTTTTGAAAGTGGCGGACAACTAAGGATAGTTGGTAAAGTAGCTTGTAAATTGTGGTTACAGCCTAAAATATCTATTAATGATGCATCAAAAGCTGTCAAACAGGATATTATGCGAAGTTTATCTACTAGGCTAGAAATGCATTGGGACTCTCTCACGGAAGAAGAAAATTCAGAAGGTATTTTGTTAACAAGTTATTGAATGAACGTGTCATCTTGTGAAACAAACATTTTATAATTTTAGAACTCTTTGAAACCTTTTAGAAACCACAGATTTAAGAAAATTCTTATTTTCAGACATAAACTGTGTTCACGAGCCACCAAGACGAGTGCTAATTACACTACCTAACAGCAAAATAACTCTCTCTGATTACCTCTTCCCTGGGGAAGGTGCTCAAGATGCTAAAATATCTCTGGCCGAATTACTTGATATAAAAATTGATGATAATTTAGAAATCCAAGATATTGAGGGTCAAGCGGGTGAGTCTAGAAATATTTTAGAAACTGATTTTTTTTTTCAACAATATTTTATGCAGCAAAAAACGTGCAAACAGGAGATGGAATTGACATTTTCTATTATGTTTTAAGCAAATTTCATTCGTACTTCTTCATTTAACACAATATGAAACCTTACCTCTCTGTAGATATACCGTGCTTTCAGATTTCATACCTACATCGAAATACAGCAATCGTGTACATTCGAAGTAGAGGGAAGATCGTAGCCTGTGTAGTAAATTCACGTTCACCGTTTATAGTTTACGACAGTGCAGTAAGTTTGATATTTTGTAGGTCCCAATATTGCGGTTGGACTCACGAACTTGACCGAATGCTCTCTTGTGTAGTCTTGTGTTGGCGGGCAAATCTCAATTAGGTTCAAACCTATATTTTGACATAAGCGAGTTCATGTCTGCGCCTTCCTGATGTAAAATTTTTCCAATTTATTTTTATAGTCATTTACCTGGGTATACCGGGTGCCACAGGATACTGGCTCACCCCTATATTTCCTTTATTTTTTAACTTATCCATTTGAAATTTGGGGGGCATAAACTACCGTTTAAAATGTATTTCTGCACATTACAAACATGGTACCACTTCCGGTTTATCCGGAAATTACCTCAACTTTCGATTTTCAAATGGAACACCCTGTATATTTTTACATACTTGGACGCAGGGCAACATTCTGCATACACCATGTAAGTTTCGCGAATTTTTGAGCCGATGTTCAATTTCAACAGTTGTTAGTGAAACAAAAAGAAAAATTGTATTTTTCCTTTGAAGTTTACCTACCGTATAACGAATTTTGGAATTCCAATGTACTCTAGATGGATTTCTGAAAATGCTTGAAAAAATTGAACATCGGCTCAAAAATTCGCGAAACTTACATGGTGTATGCAGATGTTGTCCTGCATCCAAATATGTAAAAATATACAGGGTGTTCCATTTGAAAATCGAAAGTTGAGGTAATTTCCGGATAAACCGGACGTGGTACCATAGTGTTTGTAATGTGCAGAAATACATTTTAAACGGTAGTTTATGCCCCCCAAATTTCAAATGGATAAGTTAAAAAATAAAGGAACTATAGGGGTGAGCCACTATGCTGTGGCACCCGGTATTATAAATTTTTGGCATGTAATTTAAGGTATTTTTCTAGATATAATCTGTTCATACTCTAGTATATTGTGATATTAGTTAGCTTTTTTGTTTCTTTTTTCCAGATAGTACCGACTACTATAATAGTGCCTTAGAAAGTGAAAGCGAAGAGGTTCTCCCAAAATTACCAACAGATGCAAATAAATTTATGTACATTGTTGGCTTAGGTGTTGCACTACTTGTGTTAATCCTGTCTCTCCTAATACACTTTTACACTAAATGAAGTATATAGGTGTAATAAGCATATTGTTTTATAAAACGAGTTAAGTAGGTATTGCGGTTGCCCTAAATAATAAAATAAACAAAATGTGGCTTGAAAACATTTGTTGTATTTAAGATATAAGATTAAAATTTTTAATAAGATTAGTGGTTTTTTTATTTCATACTGACAGATTACTAAAGAAGGGCCAAGGTATTATCAATATTTATAGAGGGAATAAACTGACATAAAAATTGAGTAGTGCAAAAATGAATTTACTGGTAAAAACTTGTATTTTCAGGCCTTGCAGACCCGTTGGTAATCTAATCTCTGAAACTGTTGACTATTGGAGCAAAATTGATTTTTCTTGTTATATTGTATAGTTCATGGTATTTTATGGCACTGTAAATTTGCATCGTGTGAAATCTTTACTTGCTACGCCAATGTTGAATTTCCTTCTCCCCCCCCCCAGACCGCTGTCAGATTCTGAGACGTTACTGAGATCTTTAAACTTGATCCAACTAAATCCAAAAACTATGAAATTTCATAGTTAATAATTTCTTATAAAACACCGCATGCGTTGGCGATTGAGGTAACGTGAATGAAGAACGTCGTAAAACATAATGAAAATTGAGGGTTATTTATTAAATTTATTTAAAGACGTAAATTAAAGCAATAATACAAATATAAATCAAATATCAAATAAAGGAATTTGTGCAGGCTAATTTTAATTAAATTTGCATTTTGAGAAATCCATTTCAGGGTGCTGTTCCATAAACCTAAAAAAATTAAAAAATTAGTACTGCAAACCCTTTATCAGTTGATCAAAACATACTTCTTAATAACATCTTGTTTTTTCTGTTCATCGCTAGTAGGTAATCCTAGTTCCTTCTGTCTCTGGTCGTACATCATTTTTTCAACAAGTCCTCGTGTTTCTCCATCTAGGTCGCTTAGTTTGGACGGTTCTGGATTGATTTTTTTCGTACTTATTTCAGGATCAGAGTTAACTAGTTTATTCCACCAATTCATTTTATTAACCTGTGGAGAAACAACTCTGGAGATATACATTTTAATGAAAATTGAAAAAAAATGGTAACGCAATGCACTACACTAGATGTATCAACGACACATATAAAGTACAAAGACGTGGAAAGATTGTTGTAATTGAAGCTAGACAATGTATGAAATGTGTGTAGCCACTATCAGATGGCGATCCTGTTCTCGTGATCTTTCATTACTGTATATCTATATTGGACATATTTTTAAGGGATAATATTAACAAAACAAAGGAAAATTTAATACTCCCTCCTGGCAGTGACCTTCCGAATATTTTAGACAGTTACTATGCTTCAATTAAAAAAATATTTTTCTACGCCTTTATAATTTTTATATGTATATTTTTGGACTCTGGTTAGTATACATATAACATATAATATAGGTATTATTTTCTTTCACTAGACATTCTCTTTAAGATGATTGTGTTGACGGATTTTCCACGAGTGTAAATTTAAAAATATGGCAAACGCAAAATGTTAAAATAATTAAATATTATCATTTCTAAATTGGGACAGTCAGAAGAAAGTTAATGTAACTAATTTAAGCATAGCACCTGTTTAGAAGTATGTATTAAGTATTATCAATAATTTGTACCTTTTCTAAATTAAATAATAGTGACTTTCCATCCTCGATCACCCAAGTGGATTCTTCTACTTTTATTTCGTATGGAAAATCATCATCTATTATAGGCGGCTGTCCTTTGAGTCCAAATGTAAAGTGTTTCTTTGTTAGATTAACCACGAGATCTTTTTGTTTAACCCTGAAGCTTACGTTTAGAGGTATACGAAGCTGAAACAAAGAATACAAAGATTAATACTGTTTATGTTTTCATACAGGGGGTCAACAAACATTTAATATTTTATTATTAATTTTGTAAGAAATGGCAAGTTATTAGTTTACATAAAAAAAAATTAGGATGGTACCGGTACCTAATTTATTATCCAACAAAATGCAAACATTTAGCATTTAGTGCTAGTTCTTCTCCGTACAAATGTGATAATTTTGGTGAGTTTTTTTTGTAGTGCTCATTAAGTGTGAACGGTTTTAAATGGTTATTGTTAAAGATAGAATGATCGGACAAACGTCGTCTGAGAGGATTAGAAAAAAAGTTTTTTTATGCATTAAAGAGAAAAAACAAATAGGCATCATTTGTTTTTTCTCTGTCAATTTTGGAAAATATTAATAGGCGTATCTTTGTTAATGAAACGCCCTATATATTTTTGCACCATTTAATAGATATATTTTTTCTAAATACAATGATGTGCATAATGTGGTAGTTTGGAGTGAAATTTTTAATTATTGGATTTATTTTAGTTAATAAATACATAGATACTAAGGTTATACACATTTATTTCTTATTTAGATAATTTAGTTAAGCAAATTATAATTTTTTATCTTTCATTTCCCCATTTCGCCAAATTCAATTGCTTGTAAAAAAATCAATAAAGGTGCGACAAACATCTGTTCACATGCTTTTGTTTACTGATTGTTTTATAATGTCCCATATGATTTGAAACAAATTTATACAGGGTGGTTTTCTCTACAGAAATGAAAAAATTAAATTAAAAAAGTCCAGTCCTGGAATTTTTAAATATTAAAAACGTCATTATATCAACTGTGATAAGTACACAAATTAATTGTATAAAATTTCAACAAATTATGATAAATAGTAAGGAAGTTCTGGCCAAAAGAAATATTGGCCATTAGTAGTTTATCATTCTGTATCTCAGAATAAGCGCAACAGACAAATTTCTATACCCATTCGGGGATAGTCAAGGATTCCTCTATCATCCTTAGAAGTATGTACAGGGTGTTTACGCGAGAATTGAACCCCGCCTAGATCCTTTCTCTTTGACACAATTTGAAAAATAAAAATTCGTTCCTATACGATTCTTTCCGTAGTTAACTTTCAAATTATCCATCATAATTTCCTATATCTCATCATATACAAGAGTGTTGCATATATTTTTTTCATCTTATGGTGATACCCTGTTTCTAATTATCGTAGTTGGTGCAGTTTTCATTCTAAACACAAATATATACAATAATTACGAGTTTTTTCCAAAAATAAGGACAAAAAAATTATTTTATTTTATAAAAAACTAGTAGTATTATGTGTGTTCAGAATGAAAAATTGCACCAACTACGACAATTAGATACACGGTGTCACTGAAATGAAAAAAAAAATATGCAACTCTCTGTATAATGAGATATAGGAAATTATGACGGACATAAATATTTGAGAACAAAGCAGTCAGGAGTTATGCCGATTTGAAAAGGGGTAAAATTTACGGTGTGACGTTTTGACTGTTGAGCAGTTTATTTGAGAACTACGGAAAAAATCGTTTAGGAACGAATTCTTATTTTTCATATTGTGTCAAAGAGGAAGGATCTAGGCGGGGGTTCAATTCTCGCGTGAACACCCTGTACACTACTGTACAGTTCGTCATGAAACACCCTGTATATAGGCATTGCATACAAACAAACTTGTTGTCTAATGCATCTGGTGAAGACGTTGACGCTGCCACGGGACTTATCGCTGATTGATCGATTTTTGCGAATTAGATGTGATTGGGTCAAGGTTCATGTTGTTCTAGCAGGTGAATCTAAGTCATTGATACACGAAGACGTTAGCACCGTACTCGGCACAATCGCGATAGTCAAACTTGATCATGATTATACATATATTCTTTTCTGGTGAACCGGTACGCGGTCAAGAATTCGTTGGAGAACTGTGTGTTATTGAATGCTCGATTCCAAGACAGGTATTTAATTCGATGGACGTGACTCGCTTGCACGCGTGAGAATAATGGATTTATTTCGTTCCACTTGGTAATACGCAAGTAGCAAGTATCACAACTTGTGCAATGTTGATAATAACAGATTTTCTTGCATTATGAACAGTTTATTTAAAAAACGAACTTTTAAGCTTGTAATACAACCGACTAGTGATGTGTAAAAAACTGCAAAAATTTACATTAAAGTTTCACGTTTCAAATTTTCTCCAATATTCATTATTATATTATGATACAGTCACTTGCCAAAAAGTACCCAAACTTCGAACTAATTCTATAGCTGCTTGTAATTTTTCTGCGGATTCCTAAACTTTAGGGTATCAACTTCAAATATTAAAAATCAAAAAGAATAGATGTGCTTTTACCCCTAAGAAGGTGAAAACCACTCCTGAAGTTCAGAATTTAATACTGACTCAAGTATTAAGAGTTATAGTTATTTCAAAAAAATTCATGTACAGGGTGTTTCCTATAAAACTATACCCCCCCCCCTTATTTCGGTCAATTACCACTGATTTTAATTTTTCAAAAACCGGTCTAACACATATTTAGATCCGCCCTACCTTTCTGATTATAAATATGTATAATACTTATATATGTAAAAAATACAGGGCATTCCATAAAAAAAACTATACTTTTTTCCACCCTTCGTATACGTTGAAGGGAGAAAAAAAAGTAATAGCATATATGAAATCTACGAAAAATTCTGTGTAGGTTTTGAAAATTTTGATCCGTAAATAAGTGACCGAAATAAGGGGGGGTATAGTTTTGAAGGAAACACCCTAAAGTTTAAATTCAATTACTTACGCCATTTTTATAGCAAATATATAAGTGGCATATATATTTGTAATCAGGACGAGGCTAATCCAAATATGTAAAAATATATAGGGTGTTCTATTTAAAAAAACCATACTTTTTTCTGCCCCTCGTATACGGTTGAAGTAGGAAAAAAAGTAATAGCATATTCAAAATCTACGGAAAATTCTGTGTTGGACCGGTTTTTGAAAAATTAAAATCAATAAGGAGGGGTATAGTTTTATAGGAAACACCCTGTACATGTGTTTGAGGTCGCTGATTACGAATCTCAAGGCAGAATTTTAGATTTCGCGATTGCACCCTTAATATGGCCGATATAATAGGGGTACAATGGAAAAACATATTTTGTTTGTTTTGAGCAAGTAGAACGTTTTCTTTGCAAATTCTTATATTTTAGGACATACAACTTATATATTATTAAGAAAAATGATTGCTCTTACCCCTAAGAGGGTGAAAACCACCCCCAAATAAAAAAAATCAATAATTAACGAAGTACTGAGAATAAATTAATGAAACTTATAATATATGTTTTTGGAATCGCTGATCAAGAATGTGGAGTCAGAAATTAAAAAAAATTATGTTGCACCCTCAGTATGGCCAATATAAAAGGGGTAAAATGGATGAATTAATCATTTTTTGTTTATTTTGAGGAATTAGGACTTTCTTAGCAGATTGTTACATTTTGAGGCATAAAACTCATCCCCTAATAAGAAAAATAATTACTCTTACCCCTAAGAGGGTGAAAATCACCCCTAAAGTCAAAAGTTCTGAGACTAAATTACCGCGAAATGAGCAATATCGTAATTTGCTAAAACGAGGCGTGCTTCTTATTTTGGTCATATCTCTTTTGCAATTAACGCTAAAAATCATCCAATAAAAGCATTTTGAAGGTCTTTTAATCCTTTTTAAGGTCACAACAGGACAAAGGTTGTCAGTTTTTCTATATTCATCTTAAATGCGTCAAAAAAAGTTAAGAGTTATAGCTTCAAACACTTCTATCCTGTATGTTAATTATAACTTTTGACATCCTTTATGGCTATCTAAAAAGCAAATGTTGAAATCACATTATCCAGATTGAACGATAAATCTTCTTACAAGCTTAATTAAATATTACCACTTGTCACATAACAAGCGTACTTTTGCATGCGCATAGTAGCTGTTTAATTGCGGATAAGTAGTGAAAATTAATGTTTGGTCATTAGGATCAAGATTAATTCAATAAATATTCCCACTGATATTATCCCACTTAACACAATCTGCACATCCACGTCCCTGCCAGTGGTATTTTGGTGGATTTTGTGATTCGAAAAATGCCACGTATTATTGACGTCACAATCGTCACATCTGTTCACGTTATTTATGTCGACCTGAAAGTCACTTGGAAATGTTGTGTTATTTTGTGAGTCCAAATGTGTCACGTGTTATTTACGTAATTAAATCACACGTTTTATGTGTAAAAAGTTATGACAATATTTTCAAAAGATATTTACGTGTCAAATAGCTACTCCACACAGAGGTGAGTACTATTTGTTCACTCATACATACATATAGTCATAAATGATTTTACTGATATTTGGTATTTTAATTAAGTAGGTAAGTATTTTACATTTCACATATTTAGGTGAATCCTTATAATTTTTATTATTAATAAAAGAATTTCCTACTTATTTTAATTATACATACACCTGATGTAATAATTAACTAAAAACATTTTTATAAAACAGTTATGTTTCATAAATCGTCAGATGGGCACATTAATGTTCGGATAGGTATTCTGTATTTTATTTATTTACTCCATATTGTCCATACAAATAAACTCTTCCAGGGTAGATTGCCGACTACTAATAACACAATATTGTAACTCCAAAGCTATTACGTAATGTACATTATAGTAACTATAATGTGACTATAAATTCACTTCAAAATTTAACTTTCGTAAAGTTGCATTCTGACAACATCGCCACAAGCACCTGATTGGTGACCGATGAGTGAGTCACTTCGTCACTTGTCTTGTTGAGAGGTATGTCTACTTATACCTAGTGCTTTTATTTAATAATTAAAACCGTGTTTGAAAGTTTGACTTCTGTGAAAGTCTTTGTGTTGTGTTTTGTTGTTGTATTTCAATGAACGAAATTAAATTCATACGGGCTATTAGTGTGACGACAAAGTCGCCGCTGTATCCAAACATTCCAAACAAACTGTTACGGGTCACTTTTCGTTCCACGTAACTGGGTCTAGATGTAAACACCAGAAGCAGAATTTTAGTAAACAAATCAAATCTTATAATTATCCCAAGCACAGCGTAAGTGTGGGGTCTAGGCGAATATTAAAATCCTTGAGTTAGGCAGAGGCTATCGGTAAACGACCATCTTGGTGTCGAAGAGTAGAAAGACGCTCGGACAGGTGTTCTCGGTGTGAAACATATTTTGGTAATCATCTTGATGGATTTTTTAGTTTTCACCGTTTGAAACGGATTTCCTATTTGGATATTTTATGGATTTTATGTACCAGTGGGTATTTTCTGGGAAATCTACTCCGTTAAGGGATATATTAGACGCCTTGTTCTGAAGTTTTTTGTTGTAAGTAGACACGCTCATTCTAAAGTAATTTTACCGACAATCGCCTGGTCTCTGTGTTGTATAGGTAATCACACGTCCGAAAAATAGAGGTCCAGCCACCAGTCGCCACGAGGAATTGGGTTAATTGGAAAAAAGAACCCTCCATGAGGTGAGGTTATGTTATTTTTTATAACTATTGTCATAAATTGCGGTGAGTGCTTGTGCTAATTCTAGCTGTATTGTTCTAGGTTTTTTTTTATACTCCAAAAAGTTTCTTCGTCATAAAACCAGTGCGCTGAGCATATTATGCTGTTGGTCAAATTTGTGGTTGCGAAGCCTAGTCACTGTGTGTTGAACCTAAGAGGGTCCAGTTAAGTCGTGGGAATCGGAGCCCACTGACGCCTGTCACCGGGTAGCTGAAGGGGACGTTGGTAGGAAGAGGATGGTGTTACTAGGGCTGGTTGTTAGGCTACTGGTAAGGCTACTTGTAATCAGAGGACCTGTCCTTGGTGAGGCTGCGCTTCTGTGCCTTCGTCGTCCGACCCCCAGGATCTCCCTCCAGAGTTTCAACAAGATCATCCTCGTCGGAAGGTTGGAGCGACTTCTATTTTTCCTATTTCTCTCCTCTTCGACATCTGTAAAGTATAGGGCAGGTAACATTCGCCCTGAAGGTAGGATAATTTTAGTTTAGTGTATTTTAATATTGCCAAGTTTGTACCACGCTACTCCACGTTAATCTACGTTACACCATTTGTGATTATTACTGCTGTGTTTTCATCGAACTATTATATTTGTGTTATAGCTATTAGTCTTTGCGATTGAATCATATTTATCAATTTTTTACACTTATTGTACATTACTTAGTATTTTGTTTAGCACTTTTTCTACGGTTGTTTACACTGCGTGTGCTTATTCGGCTGTTTTTGAATATACTTATACCCTGATTATATTTTATTTGGCTAATCTTTTACAATTGTTTACCCGTTATGTAATCGAGATAATTTGCTGCTCGTTAACCCTGTTTGTTTATGACACTTGTGTACCGTTATAACTATACCAACATATGTTTTTGTGCTTCGGCACCGTGGGGTGGTTTTCATAATTTGAGTAGTATATCTATGGGTTTTGTCCGGGTAGTATTACAAGGGGGGGGGGGGGAATTTCATGGGTTTAACAGGGCAGTTTTTAAGGATTTTACTTTAGATATAAGGTGCATTGTTTTTTTTCATTCCCGTATATGTATAATTGTGGCCCTCGTAGACGAGTGCATAAAACTTATTTGTTGATAAGCCCTTTTGATCATTAAAACTTTTACACGCACGCTAGTTTATTTTCTGTTGTATAACCCACACCCACCACGACTAGCTAGCCAGTGTAGTCTCCCATGCTTCGTCTGGAGTGCACTATAAATTTTTTTTGTAACTCGAAAGGGGGGTGAACAACTAATACACCCCCGTTCATTGAAGCATATCATACTAAACTTAAATATCTATTTTACGACGTTACAAAACTTTAAGGTTATGAAGATTTTAATATTTTATAAAAGTAGCTAGATACCTAGCGTTGATAGTTATATTCCTCGACTTTTGTAAAAACTGCTTTTAATACATTTAAAATTCACAAACGGAAACATCATATAATATACAAAACAAAGGTAAAACAGTTTGTTTGGATACAAAAAATGGCCGCTAATACGTCATCACTAATAAAGTGTATAAAGTCCTAGATTATGTACTCGTTACATAAATAGCTATTATTCTCTTGATGGTCATTTCCCACTGACACTTCGCCCTAGAATTATATATCTATAATTTGGTAAATATTGTAGTTTATTGGTTAAAAATAAAGACAATTTATTATGATTATTTATTATTATTATTTTAATAATGACTAATGATTTATTTTCATGAATTTAATACGAGTATTAACGTTTTAACTTGTCATGTTCAATATTTTTAATGTACACTATTGTTGAATAATTGTGTTGTCTAATTTTTCAACTAATTTGACCTGTGTAAACTATGTACCTAATAACACCAATAAAACTACTTACTAAATATTTAAACAGTATTGGAATCTACGACTGTGTTGCATACGCGAAAGACTCATCTTCATGAAAGGTTGCACAAAAAAGATTTTATGGGTTTGTGTCAACCTTATGTGGGACATACTGTATGTGATACAAAAAGTCACATTTTGCATTTGAATGTAAAATTTCACTAATGTAACTGGTATCAAAATTTACTTTTTAAATATATTCTTGCATAATTGAATTCTCATTTGGAATCTTCCAACGATGTGAAATAAGTAGGTATTTGTTTTTAAAATGGTGTCATATTTGGAAAAAGCTTCATTCAATATCGGTCGCAAAAGTTGACTTTTTAAAGATGTCGCTTTAATCCGCCCATATTAAAAATATTTTTAATCCTCTGGATTAAAAGTATATTTAGGTGGTGCTGAACTTCACAAATATACTTTTAATCCTAGGATTCAAAATATTTTTAATACGGAGGATTAAAAGTGACATGTTATATTAGTAAAGAAAACGTTAAAATTTTTTGGCATGGCGTGCAAAAGAGGATAAAGACACTCAAAACTAATAAGAAAATATGTACTTTTGATGTAGGCATTAGAAAAACATATGTATACAACATAATACATTTAAAAAAAATGCATATCTAGATAGCAGAAGTTCTTGAAAAAATATATTTATAGATTGAAGCTGAATTCTCATATGTATCCGATATCCGATGATGATTTGTTGATCCGAAATTTTTCCTATTGGTGGAATTATTTGAAATTTGAATATCAAATTTTACCAATAGCAAAACTTTCGGATCATCGTATTATTGGATATCCGATACATGAAAATTCAGTTTTTAATGTATGCTCACCATCAAGTGAACCTCAAAAGCACATTAAGGTAAGTATCATGTAAATTTTATGTTAAATTAATGCCATAAGAATGTGGATTCATACCTGAACATTTAACGCTTTTTAAGTGATCTTTTAGTCACAAAATAGTAAATATGAAGTTTAATTCATGTGTAAAATTTGTCACAAGGATGTTGATTAAATTCGTCGTTTCTTCACTTTTTAAGTGATTTTTAAGTCGCATAACAGTAAATATGAAGTTCGATTTAAGTGCAAAATTTGTCACAAGAATGTGTTTTTGCAGCAACAAAATTGTGGCAATCTCGTGGAATGAATCCACCAAAATGTGAGTCGCATTTGTGACGTGGTTACCCACGGACATTAAGCGTCCCCAGGACGTGGAAATAACGCAACTGCATCTTTTGACGTTGACATCACACTTGTGACACCACGTTACTTCCACGTCATTTTCACGTGATTTGGTTAAGTGGGATATTATGACACTTATAATAATGGCCAGTGTTTACACCGGTGACTTTTAATCTGAGTCATAGACGGAGGTGACAAAAATAGTATCAATTTCGTTAATTGCACGAGCCGTAGCCAAGGGCGTCGCCTCCAAAATTTCCAGGGAGAAGCAGAGCAAATTTTTTTAGAAATGTCGTAGTGCTTTTATTGGAATTTTATTGTAGGTACCTTTGGATACATGAATGATAGAAAAATTGCAATCAAATTTATTTGTGAATATTAATTTAGCCAATTTTAACACTATATCAAAAGCCAGGGGGGCGATACCCCTACCCCCCTTGGCGACGCTCATGACCGTAGCGCAATTGTTACTTGTTACTTTGATAAAATAATTGACTCGCTTGGCATACGGAAAGGTTTTACTAACACCATGAGGGTTGTACTGAGTGGTCCTGAAGAGGGCCACCGCCTGGGACAACTTGGCTTGACATCCCCAAAAACGCATCACCTTATTATACCCCCTATAGCAATAATTTACTCAATGAATGGACAATAGTATCACCCATTCTAAAATCCTGAAATCCACGCTAATGACGGTGAGTGTGCACAACCTGAGATGCATTAAGACTCGTAGGTACTTTCGCAACACAACACTCGGTTTATAAATTGGAATTCTGAGTAATTTAAAGCCCGTATCCCTTTTGCGCAACTACTGACGTAGTCTCGGTCTAATTGTTCAGTTGGTTACTGTAAAGGTCGCCCGGCTCGATCTCAAGTTATGCCCGCCCGCGACTTTTCCCTACCTTGCATGCAGTTCTTGTACATAGTGCATACCATGTAACTTTGTAATTGGTGCATAAGCCACCTACCTACCTCTTTATCTTGCTAGGACACCTGACACCAAGGATGCAGCCTGGAGCATTTTACTTTTATCACATTGTATTCATGGTTTTTGTGATCATTTTTGCATAATTTATTCATTGAAAATCGAAATGTAAGAAGTCCAGGATAATTTAAATGAAGACCATTTATATTATTGATAGTAAAAATGTATTATTTATTTATTTATCCTGCATCCGCCAGGAAATATAAAGGTATACTAAACATTATTTAAATATAATGTAAGATACAACACAAAACAAAAAGAGAATAGGTAAAAGAAGTTAATTGACATACAAAAATTGAATATTCCGAGTTGGCATTAGCTTAAATTCAAATAGTATTTACAAGAAATTAGTATCGACTTCGACGGCATTACTCCTTTAACTGTTTGACACTTTTTCCGGTAGGTGGCATTTTAATGACAGTCAAGCCAACTTGATATGTTCATCCCTCTAACCCCTAGCAACCCCAACTTTAAAATTGCAAATGGAACTACTCTACTTCTAACACATCATTTTAAAGCCCTTTGCATTGCGAATATACGTTTTTGGGAATCGGTTGAGATTTGACAAAGTTCTTGGCTAAAACCGACATTCGTATACTAATTTCTAAAGTTGGGGTTTCTAGGGGTTAGGGGGTGAACAGAGCAAGTTGGCTGGACTGTCAAAAATGCCCCCTTCCTCCAAGAACAGAAATCGGCACGTCTCGGCGAATTCAATTTTTTTTTTCGGTTTTGTAATTATAGGGGATTAAGTTTTCGTTGAAAGACCCTGTATATGCATATATGTGTGCATATCGGTAACCGAAGTTAATAAACTAATTTGAACCGGTCCTGCAGGATGTCCACTATGTTCAGTCCATGGTCAGCCTGTGAGGATTCGTCTGTACTGCAGTGTCCGCCTACTGGAGCCTCACAACCTAAGCTTATAATCAAATTAGCTCTATGTAATTTGAAGATTATTGCTTTGTACTATTATTACCAATATATTCGGTTTGGTTTGTTTTTCTTGTGCTTATGCGACCAAACGTAACCCAAAAATATTATTCTCTTACATACTCAAGTTAGTTTCTTACTGCTTTAATAATTTTTCACGCTGCTAAATTATACACAATAATTTTTATTCCATTGCGGTAATCGCCATAAGATATTTTAATATGTTACTTACTGATTACAAACAGGATTGACCTTACTGTTTTTTTTATATAATTTGGCCGAGATCACGTTTATTCCTTATTTAACTCTATTAAATGTCTTAACCTGCTTGAATGAATTTTTTTCATTGCAATTATATTTCGGATAGGTACGGTGATTCGCAAAAATCTACAAATTATATTTATATCTATAAAAAAATGCATACCTACGTAACGGTAAATGTAATGGCAATTATATTAAGGTAATTATTTACAAACCCGGAAAGGATACAGCAGTCATTAAACATAAATTATCTTACATCTTTTATTTGTATATTATGGTATGTATTGGCCTATAATTGATGGCTTTTTTTATGTGGCTATACGAATTCTTAGAAAGAAAATTAACGATGAGGAGGAGGATTATAACGATAATCTGATATCAACTCTTACAAAAGGTTCTGTACATTATTAACTATAATAACATTCCTACATAATTAACAAATATAAATTATTTCTAGAGGCCACCTTAGCGGATCTCTTGATGCATTTTATAATTTAATTTTTGTTGTGGATGGAATTCCAAATTTGCAATACAGTTCCTGCAATATGGGTAAATTCCAACACTTGGTTATCTCAATGAAGACGATCCCAACGCTTTTTCAATCAGACCATACATTATGCGGATGTTTGTAATATTTAATAGAAGTTTAAATAACCTGGCATTTTTCTGTAATTTTTTACGAGTGTACAATTTAATAATAGCGTTTGGATTACAATGTTGATTGCAATCATTTTTCCAAATACAGGATTTTATAAATTATTTTTACATTAATTCGAACATCAACATATTTTAAAAAAATCAGTGTATTTTGGTGACATAGGTGAAAAGAGAATTATTTTCTGTAACTAATGGTGTAAAAATCCAATATGGCGGCCATAAGAAAAAAAAAGTCGACTATCGTTGCTCAAAATCTAGAAGGCTTAGAAAATTTCTATCAACGCCATTCAATTGGTAGTGGTCAAAAATATAACCTTACCAAATTTCATTAAATTAGCATAAACGGTATAGAAGATATTAATTTTGTTTTGAAAACAAGATTTTCAATTTTTTCAGGATACACCGCGAAGGAATCAAGATATCCAGCATTTCTTGGCAGGAAATTGTAGAGCATAAAATAGCGCAACTTTTGTCAAATTTAACAGATCCTCTATCCTATTATAGTTTTATATTATAGTTTTCGAGATACCAATGGTGGGCATCGAAAAATTTACCACCGTGTATACGGGGTGTTCCATTTAAAATAATCTTGTTTTATTTTCCACCCTGTATATTTTAGGAGATTTTTAATATCCGGTTTCAGAATATAAAAATTCATAAAAAATCGTGTCAATTTCTTTTTTGAATCAGTTAAATCGGCAGAGGATAAGGCGGGTGTCAATTTTAAGAGACTTATGGTACATATTTTAATCGAAATTTGCGAGTTTATTGTAGAGATTAGAAGAAAATGTCTTATACAAAAGTTGCAGGGTATTAACTATATTTTTATTTGGCAGTAATCAAAAAACAATTGAATGCCGATTTTTTCAGATATGGACTGGACATAACCTATGTTTTTTCCAATGGAACACCCTATATGTTTTTTTTCTGATTACACTGATATAGCATACTTGATAGTTTTATACAGGATGTTTTGATTTATTAATCAAAAATGAAAAGATTGTAGGTAAATATTCCGACTAGAGTTTAAACATTTTGCGTTAACGTTAGAGGGCCGATGAATGAAAACAATAGAAACTGTTATTGTTTTGATATTGTTTTCATCCAGGGCTCTCTTTGCTAACGCAAAAAGTTTAAACTCTAGTAGGAGTATTTACCTACAACCTTTTTATTTTTTATTAATAATTCAAAACATCCTGTATAAAACTATCAAGTATGCTATATCAGTGTAATCAGAAAAAAAAAACAGGTTATGTTCATATCTGAAAAAATCGGCATTCAATTGTTTTTTATTGCTGTCAAATAAACATTTAGTAAATACCCTGCAACTTTTGTATAAGACATTTTTGTTTAATTTCTACAATAAACTCGCAAATTCTGATTAAAATGTGTACCAAACAAAATGACAATATCAGTACAATATCAAAAACGGTGAGTTTTAGAGGAAATGTTTATGATTCATATTTTATTTCGATGTTCTACATCGTTCCCTGAAGCCTTAAAAACTGGCCCATGCTAGTTTAAAACTGGGACGCTCTGTATGTAAAATCAGTTCTATGAAAGTACCACGTAAATATCTATTTCTTGTTTGATCTTAATTAAGGTTTAACACATTTAAACTTTTCTGGTAAAATTTTACGTTATACCCAAGCAGACGCACAGTTTGGCACAGTTTATGCCAAGGTTAGTTTTCAAGTTAGACAAATTCTACAGATTTTTAATCGAATTCTTAACTTAACGTTGGTAAACATGAAATAACAGAGGCTCCAATACACTTCCCTGCAGAACACCACTGTTTTGTCGTTTTGCGCGCACATTCATGCTTTCATTAAATACTAGGTATTCAGTGTTATTCTGTAAGCCATTGAAAAGTATTCAATATTGGATATTTCCCAATAATTGGAAAGATTCCAATGACGTTGTCATTTTCGTATTCTGTAACCACCATGGTTGAGATAAAATATGGTTAGTTTTATCTCGGCTCGATTTTCGTACTGTACTGCGCAAGTAGAAAAACTTGTTGAGTGCCACTAAATAGCTATCTGTTTTCTGCAAAGTGGGAACTGTCAACTGTCAAATAACAAATTGTCAAATCTGCTACACAACATTTAAGAATGTTAAGTTTTGGTTATTTGAATTTATTAATTTAGTCTGGTGGTATCAGTTTTAATTGAAAAATGCTCAAAGGTCATGGGGGACTCCTTTAACCACGGCGAGAAATTGAAGAGGATCAAATCTTTGACAATATAGCAAAAGATGCTTGCCAGCTATGCTATTCAATTTGTCTCGTTTGGACAAGAACTTACTTAAATTCGTCTACGAGAAATCAACAGAAAAATACAAGATAACTCTAGAAAAACAAACAAGATCACAAAATTTACAGGATTCAAAAAATAGTTATGTTATGCTTTATTATGTAGTTATTATTATGTTTTTCCATGTCCTTTTTAATAGTAAGTAGATTTCAACTTTGTTGAATATCACTTCATTACTTTAAACTATATATTCTTCCATCGAATATTATGAACAATTATGTAAACATTATCTAACATTCTATATTCAATGAAAGAATAAATTATTTTCAATTAAAGTCTACAAATGTGAAATGTTACAACTTTTATTTATTAAAAATCATGATTATAATTTCAAAGTTTATTTCATATTATGTCAAATACATTCTAATTAAAAGTGCAGGTAAACATTACGATAATAAGCACGAGCTATATATAAATCATTGATTTTCAATTTGTAGGTACTTAATTTCAAGATTAGATGTTATTTAGAAATAGCAAAATCTATCCAATTATTCTACTTTATATTTAAAATTCGCGCCAAGATTTCTACTTGATGACGTAGTCCTAGCGGTAGTCAAAATGTGCGCCGTGACATACCATGTTATATCTCTACCATGTGTAACCACAATGAATTCAATTTATTGAATCAAATCTTGAAAATCTTAACAACCGATTTTTGCTCTTGTTATTAAGTTTCCAATAGAACATAACCTCAAACGTTTATTTTGAATAACTGATTTGTGCAACGATAGAAGGCGTTTGTAACTCATAATGAATAGACAATTTATTTTCATTATAAATGCAGTCGAAAATATAATTGAAGCGTGAGTATTTAAAACAATGTGATAAAGTAAAAATAAAATATTTCTAAATTAATCAAACAATAAATACTTCAAATGCACGATAATTGTAATTGTCGCCCCAAATTATTTTTAATTCATCTGGGCCACGATACACATAAGCTTACGCGGTATGTTCTTGCGCATCCTAAAGCTATCTCTCTCGCACAATATGACGTCAGCTGGATTACAAAATTCGAAATTCGTGATGTAATAGGTATGGAGAATTGTGATAAATATTATTGTCGCTGCTTTTAGGGCATTTTTCTTAGTTTTGTTATCATTTCTATCAAGTTGTTGCTATATGATTAAATTTAATAAACACATAATATATATTTATCAATGATCTATTCTATAACTTTCTCTTATAGCGCTATAAACATATACAACTCTATAAAATTATAGCAGGATGTAAATGGCAACTTTACTTTTTATTATTACTTATTAAGACAGCCTATCTTATTACTTTCTATTTTCTATAATATTCAGCAGTTTATTTAAATGCAAATTACAAATAAAAATGTCATTCACCAAGTCTAGGGTTAGGTTTTTCTATAACACTTTACATCTCCGTTATAAATTTACAGTTGCATTTTATGGTATAGAATAGACACTATTTTATATTGGATGTAAAAAGCCAAGGTCAAAGGCTTACATCCCTTACAGCCAGCGCTGTAAAATGGTTTACAGAATAGCACCACAAGTTTTTATTATTTTTGAACTAAATTTTTTATGAAGTAAGAAAAACAACAAATTATAAAAATATGTAGCTTTATTTAAATTTAAGACATGCAAAATTTAAACCTTTTACTTTTTCTACATAGGTTTCATACAGAAAAATAACTTAAGAACAGATTAAAATTTACTTAACTTAATATTCTTTACATTGATTTTGTCCTGGCGACTACAAGCAATAACCCACTGTTTTATTAAATTAGCATCCTTTGGAAACCGAAAATACTTTATATTACTCCCTTTGGTCACTCGGGTATAGTTTTTATATTTTGCCACAGCACAATTCAACATTTTAGCCGTAAATCACAACGTTAGACGATTTACACGTTTACATATTATAACATGTTTATATCACTATACTATTACAAAACACGTTTTATTAAGAAAATAGCATTGAAATTATAAGAAAACTTGGAGAACATAATATTCTACAGATCAACAAATTCAAACCAAAGCAAAGCACTGCGACTGTGTCAGTGTCAAGTATCTGCCAGCTGACGTCATGCGCGGCGATTTCATTTTTAGGTCCGTCTAATGAGCATACCATGTTTTCTTATACCATGATCTGGGCCAACCAAAGACGTGAATTTGCTCGTTCATAGAATAGGATACTGTTTTAAATAACGAACATATATGGCAAATTGCTGTGGACTTGTTCTTTTAGCAGGGGCCACATCACCAAATTTTCGCGACCACAAATCACAATTCAAAATACACCGCAGAATGGCGCAAAAACAACAAAAGTGAGGTTAATCTTCTTCTTCTTTCAAATTTATTACGCACTATTTGTCAATAATTGTACTAACCGTTTTAAATTTAGTGACTAAGATTGAATGTTCCCAATATGGTTTACAGAATTGCAAAATTTCTCAATATTGGAAACACCCTTGGAAATGTGATTGAAACATAAATTGGACTCTATTCAATATTGGGAACTTTTCAATGGCTTACAGAATAACACTGATTGTCATCTTTAAGTGTAAATACGAGTAGACGCATCGTAGCTAAATTTGCAGACAATCAAGTTTCCCATTCTAATTTTTATTTTGCGCAAAAAAGGCAAATGTAAATTTAATATTTACTTATACAAAAGTTAAATTCAAAGAAAGGTCAATGCCACATTTTACTTCTTGGCTGATTTCAAAATCAATTATTATTCAACACATTGAATAATCCAAAATAAGCAAATAAGGAAGTTTCCTCCATTTGAGATACGATGTTCAAGAACTGAAAAACTAAGAGTTACAACACAGGGAACGACAATTCTCAACAATTCTGTAAACAAATGCATTGTTGCTGGGACGAGCAAGCATGGCAAGGTTAATACCGATTTTTTATTTCGAAGGTTAATAGTACTACACATGTAAATTTAATATTATATGTGGTAATCTCTTGAATTAACATTAAATTATATGTTACTTTGTGTTTAAATACTACCATTTTTTCAGAAAACGATTTTATTGACATTGCGCACATTTACGATTGTTACTGCAGTATGCGGATGCATCTTTTTTTATCTCTCTTTATTATCATTTAATTATTCTTAGTCATTTCTGTATTACTTAGAATGTCATATAATTCCACACACACCTTCTGGTACAACTTACATAATTATGAATAAGTGTACGCAGACACAGTCACGTTCGTATGATTAAACCTTTCAAAGCGTTTTTTATTTATCACATGCCACCAAGGAGTCGGTTTCAATACTACCAAAAAAAATTGTCGAAAAAAGACAACGAATAGAGGTTTATATAGTTTAACTTTATTATAATATTGAGCCATTTTCTTTATTGGTGCACCTGCAGTACTAATAATGTTGAGTTTGCAACCAAATCAGTAATACAGGCGTAAAACAAGTTTTACTTCCTCAAGTGAATCACCACAAAGGAATGACCATTTTAAAAGGATTTATTAAAAAAAAATGACAGTGGGGAATGTCTGAAAATCTTTCAAGCGTCTATGCTAATGACAAATGTCACCAATGCATGGGTCACGGTGTAAGACAATTAGGTGATGAAACGCCTCAATTAGAGTGTCTCCAAACTGTTAACGCAAGAGACGCGAAATCGTAAGACAAAGAGAGAGAGTACGTGGCCGCGAGGGCAGCGCGGGCTGCGCCCCGCATCGTTCCTAATTAATTTCCACTTCATTTTACCAGGTCGAAAAATATACCACTCGATGCAGAAAAATATGTAGAACACGATTGTTGAAAAATTATGTGTCTAAATTGTCGGCTACTGTGCAAAAAAAAAATAAAAACCATAAATGAAATTGGACGCCGACACGTTTAACTCGAAACGCTGCTAAAACCGTTCAAGTTATGAAAAAAATTAACATAAACAATTTTATAGAGAACTAAATTTCCTATAAAAAAGTCAGTGGTGGCATTAGTCTATCTTTAATAGTTTTGGTGTGAGGGCGCCTCAAATTCGCGCGCTGATCTTTTGTTAAATTAAACTTATCGTTTTCCAGCGCACAACTTTCAGCCACACCGTCGTGAGCCACCCTCACGCTTAAAATATTCAAGATAGACATATGCCGTCACTGACTTTTTTATAGGAAATTTAGTTCTCTATAAAATTGTTTATGTTAATTTTTTTCATAATTCGAACGGTTTTAGCAGCGTTTCGAGTTAAACGTGCCGGCGTCCAATTTCATTTATGGTTTTTATTTTTTTTTGCACAGTAGCCGACAATTTAGACACATAATTTTTCAACAATCGTGTTCTACATATTTTTCTGCATCGAATGGTATATTTTTCGACCTGGTAAAATGAAGTGGATATTAACTAGGGAAGATGCGAGGCGCAGCCCGCGCGGCCCTCGCGGCCACCTACTCTCTCTCTTTGTCTTACGATTTCGCGTCTCTTGCGTTAACAGTTTGGCGACACTCTAACCATACGATAAATTGAGGCGTTTCATCACCTAATTGTCTTACACCGTGGCATGGATTCAAAACTAGCGCCATGCTACGTCCTTTTAACTGCACCCTCTTCTCCTTCAGCCAAGAAGGCTGCCAGGAATAAATGCACGACTAATCATGCACCACCATAAAAGTTCAAGATAACATTAAAAAACCAAAGACATTGTCATTATCGTTGGTTGCGTTGCAAAATGCAGATAGCATAGGTATTGTGTGTTTAAGCAAAATTAAACGACAGTAAAATTTAAATCAATGTCGCATACCCATCGTATTTGGCATTTGGTCTGTTAAGTTCAACACGTTATCACGTTTAACCCGAGCAGAATAACCTTCGAAGGAGCATTGGCATGGTTTATTACTACATACCGTGCCTGGATGATCTTCTAGGCTCTAGAGTCAAGAGTAATCAATGTCGTTAACAAACGCCACGTTCCACTGATTTCAACATATCGTTAAAATATTTGTTTATTTGTTTATATCATCTACGAGTACAAATATGTATATGGCACAAGACTTTAAGATCTGAATCTAATTGAACTAAAATGGTAAGTGGACGTACTCCAGATATGGCGGCCATTTTTGTCAACAATCTTGTCGAATAGCTTAAAAATTCCTTACTAGTAAATAATTTAAATGTTTGTCTACTTTTCTCAGTTATGTCACATACGGTATAAATATAATGCTACTGGCTGATAATTTTATTATGTACTTTGTATTTAGAAATAACGCGTCAGTATCTACTGGTTTCTGGTCATTTGACGTATTGGCCAGTTCTGAAATGCCCCAGGGATACGCACTTGGACTGTTCATGAGTTTTGTTTTATGAACGATATTGATTTTAATGATAACTGGACATATCGAACATATTTTATACAATAGAAACTTACGAGCATTGTAACAAGTTTATACTAGAGGGGCAAGTGGAGCAACAACGCATAGGTAATTTGAAACTTAAAGTGTGTTGACACCATACTGTGGCTGTAGGCCAGTCGTTGAAGGTAAAAATAGGTTATTACCTCCGAATTCTTTCAACCTCCATCGATTTTAATGAAAATTTGGAATTAAGCTCATCTTACCCTTAACTTCAAAAGTGACATATACCCGAAATAAAGTAATTTGTAAAGGAATAACGGTCAATACCAATTCTGGTGGGAAAGGCTCATTTCTTTTAAAAAATTTGAATGGCCCACCGTTTTTGCATCGTAACTCGCTTAGTTATAATGCAATCGACTTTTAACAGTGCTCATTTTAAAGGTCTTTCCAAGCACTACAAAAAATGTTTTATAAGTTTTTCCTGAAAAATGCATCGGTTTTCCGTTATTTAACGTCGTTGCAAAAAAAAGTCTTCTTTAACGGATTGTACGACACTTTTGTCACTCCATTTTTTCCACTGGCCATTTTTTCCCATACTTTTTTTTTCCATTGGACATTTTTTCCCATAGTTTTTTTTTCATGGGCCATTTATTACCATAGTTTTTATTTCATATGTCATTTTTTGCCATAGTTTATTTTTCCATAAGTCATTTTTTCTCATGGTTTATTTTACGATTGTACGACACTTTTCTCACTCCATTTTTTCCACTGACCATTTTTTCCCATAGGTCATTTTTTCCCATAGTTTATTTTTCCACTATGTTTTTATTTATTGACAATTTATTGACATTTGTTTTCTGTCAAACGTATAATTTAACGAAGTAAAATGGTCGAAGCAGAAGTCCATATTGTCCGCTCATACGAAGAAAAAAAAAAGAAGGCAGGATTGCAGAGTATCGTCACAACGTGGGCAACAGCATCTCGTTTTTATTCCCGATTTTGGAGACATAGAATGTTTTTGATAGTATGTAAGATCTGAAATATCTTAATATATTTACGAATAAATTTTTTTTATTGAAAATTTTTGTGGGAAATTTTAGTGGAAAAAAGGTCAGTGGGAAAAAGAAGCAATGGGAAAAGTGGCCTATGGAAAAGTTGGTCAGTGGGAAAAAGAAGCAATGAGAAAAGTATCCTATCGAAAAAAAGGTCAGTGGGAAAAAGAATTAGTGGGAAAAGTGGCCTATGGAAAAAATGGAGTGAAAAAAACGACTGGGAAAAAGTGGAGTGACAAAAATGTCTCACTACCCTTCAACGAGCCATAACTCCCTTTATTTTGTACCTAGAGCATTCACAAAAAAAAACAATCTCTTTGGTTTTTTTACAAGCTTCATTTTTGGTCATTACAAGTATTCGAGTTATTCGCGAAAAACCGTCCAAAAACGTGCATTTTTAACACGAAAAATCTAAGTTTACAATCGCGAATAATTCGAAAAATATCGATCTATCGAAAAAACTTTATAGAACATTTTTTACTTAAAATTGGTCCCTTTATGCATTTCCGGTTATTTTGAGTGAAAACATTTCCACCCCCAAGAAGGGGTGGCATCCACCCTGTGGGTAAAAGCGCACATCGGCATCGGCGCTATGTCACTATTGCTCCTTGAGCCATCCCCTAACTACTCACCAAATTTCACGTCAATCGGTCAAAGTTCAAAGAATTCGGAGCAGAAAACCTTCAACTGGGAGGTATTACAAGGATGGCCAATATGGCCATATTATTGTTTAAAAAATAATTATTACATTATACGTTATCTCTGCAGGGCGGAATACGCGACTAATTCTCTATATTCCACGGTAAAACTTACTAAATAATAATGCGCAGGTCGTACCCATTACTGCGGTCGCCAGTTGCTGGGGGATGCTCCAATAACACATGTTATTGGAGCATACAGAGTTGGCTTCTGTTTGATTTCTGCGCTTTAATATGTAATCATACTTGTGATTTGTTTAGTGTTATTTATAATAAAATTTTCTGTTTTTTATAATGAATTATTGAACTTGATCCGAAATTAATCGTCAATATTTAGTAACAACTGAAGCCAACCCTGTCTCATTCTCGATATATCTCAAACTGGGCGGTGTTTTATGCGTGATTTTTCCACCCATTATATCGCTAAGGAGAAGTATACATCTCCATTTACATTTTCTACAACAGAAACTCTATTCATGGTTTCTTAAAATTATTATTGGTACATCACTAGCGAATTATTTAAAAGTAAATGTTTGGGGTCTATTAAAGCACCTAACACTTAAGATATCTAGATGTAAATTTTTACAACACGTAAAACACTAACATAATTATTTTTTAAATTGGCACAGCACAATCAAAATAACGAATAAAACGACAAATTTTTTTGGAACATATTTTTTTGGCCCAGTGAGTAGCAGTGAGGCATGATATATAATAATATACCGGGTGGCCGGGAGTCAATGTACGCCCCCAATTTTTTGGTTGTTTTTGAATTTAAAAATTTCGTTTTTGGTATACGTGAATAAGACAAAAGTGGGCTATTTTTAGACTAACAGGAACGAAAATATCACTTCCGGTTGAACCGGAAGTGACATCAACTTTTTTTTCTTAAATGGAATGACCATGTTTTTTTTGTGGCGTTTTATAAAACATGAAATTCTAACTGCAGCGGTTTTTTGAATTTCAAAAATTCCAAAAAATAAGTGAGATACGAACGATTTTTTATTTGGTACAAAATGGCCGCGTCAGATGAATGCGTTGTAAGAAAATTACTAAGTCGGCTATGGAAATTATTAGCAAGGTAGTAAGCTTGTCTGTAAACAATAAAATAGTTATTTAAATTACTGATAGATACGACTATTTTTAGGTTTTTCTCAAAAAACGGAATTTAATTTTCATTTTCATTTCCGTAGGGGTCCTATGGAAAATTTTTAAATGGGACAGTTCTATTTTTTTTTTATTATTCGGACATAATGATTCATAAGCTTTAATATTTTCGCCAATAATCATTTCTTAACGAGATCCTTTGTAATAATAAAAGTGTTTTTAAAAGGTTCATTAAAATTGTTACTTGTTTAATTTGTGCTTACCTTTTAAATACACTTTTATTATTACAAAGGATCTCGTTAAGAAATGACTATTGGCGAAAAAATTAAAGCTTATGAATCATTATGTCCGAATAATAAAAAAAAAATAGTACGGTGCCATTTAAAAATTTTCCATAGGACCCCTACGGAAATGAAAATGAAAATTAAATTCCGTTTTTTGAGAAAAACCTAAAAATAGTCGTATCTATCAGTAATTTAAATAACTATTTTATTGTTTACAGACAAGCTTACTGGCTTGCTAATAATTTCCATAGCCTACTTAGTAATTTTCTTACATCGCATTCATCTGACGCGGCCATTTTGTACAAAATAAAAAATCGTTCGTATCTCACTTATTTTTTGGAATTTTTGAAATTCTAAAAAACCGCAGCAGTTAGAATTTCATGTTTTATAAAACACCACAAAAAAAACATGGTCATTCCATTTAAGAAAAGAAAGTTGATGTCACTTCCGGTTCAACCGGAAGTGATATTTTCGTTCCTGTTAGTCTAAAAATAACCCACTTTTGCCTTATTCACGTATACCAAAAACGAAATTTTTAAATTCAAAAACAACAAAAAAATTGGGGGCGTACATTGACTCGTGGCCACCCGGTATAGAATTTTATGTGTATACTCTTTGAAATTTTCTACGGATTTCTACCATATTTTACTACAAAAAAAGAGCAAGAACTACCACCCAGATTTATATATTTTTTAAACATCCGATATAAATAGTGGTAAGAACTACTTAGTAGCCTCTTCTATTTACTAAGTGTATTAACCATTTGCGGCTAATTGTTAAGTACCATATAATATACCACCTCATTAATTTTAATTCCTCTCGACAAAACGTATAATATTAATGAATGTATCATTAATACTATCATTTTAATTATACAAAACAATTGCATATACATATAATCATTAGTGAATTAGGGTCAATGTAAATTAACTTAGCAAAAACAGTAGTAAACAATAAAACATGTATATTTTCGAATAAATTGGATAGCAGAAAGGGAAACGATTTTGATGTTATTGTGTTTAAAAATATAAACAATAAAATATGTCGCTTTTATTATAATTCTCAAGAATATTTCTAACATTCACTAACGCTTTAGATCTTACGCTATTAAGCTAAGATATTCGTAAAAAACGAACATGTCTCATTGGAGTGTCCTTTAGAAATTTGTTTAACTGACTAGTTTACTGAAATGCTCTGAACATCGTCAATTCGCGTGATCGCCTTATACAAATATAGCGCAAAATTATTGTTAGATTAAATTTTAGATAAATAGTTATTTTTAATAAGCCTTTCTCTATAAATGGAATTTTTTATACGATTTTTATAGATATACGATAAGATACCGGATTATAAATTTCGTTATAATATTAACACAAGGCAATCCGATGAAGATAATACAGAAATAATTCTTTAATAGACGACTCCCGGAAAGGCAATGTTTAATTATTTGTTGGAAGTGACCTCTTGACAACAAATAAGTCTAGTTATAATTTCCTCTAGAATAGTTCGAATCAATATTTGAACAGGAACACGACCATTTTGCAGAAAATATTTCAACCGGTGGTGTCCATGTGAGGACATTTATGCAAAATAATGCATAAGAAAATGATTAATTATTTAAAAAGTAACGTGTTGAATATGGAACGCGCAGGTAATTAAAATAAATTCCCGACCTTAAGACCGGATAATTAATTGAACTTTTGTAGAGATCTATTTTAGTGTGTGCAAGGCTGTTTAAAAACTGCCACCTTATCTGGACAAATCGTTAACTTCTTTCTCTAAAATATCTTTAATTGCCCATGTGGAAAACGTAATATGTGTTAATTAATAAACAAACATGAATGCTATTTAAAAAAAATCGCACATATTTTCCGGTAGACTGGATACGACTTATTTTATCAAGAACAAATCTTTAATTAAGTTTCCGTTTACGCAATTTATTCATAATGGAAAAACGTGTATATTTTAGGTCAATGCTAAATTATCATATGTTATTTTTCTCAGAAATATTTCCAGTGTCATCCAATTATGGGACCAAGTAAGTCGCATCTAAGATAATATGGATATAAACAATTTAAATTAAAAAAGAAAAATATAGACAATATTTTAAAATTCCAATTTAATTTCTTTACTACTTAATCATAAAAATACTAGAATAAAGTCAATTTTGGCTTTGTATACATAACAATTTTGAAACACCGAAAAATATTAACTTAACGGTAAATAAAAAAGAAAAATATTTAAATTAGACAATCACCGAAATCAAAGCCACTGCCTGTCCAGAACCAAACATGCTCGCGACAACAGATTCTAACTCACTATAGGCCTGCAGAAATAGAAAAAACGGTGTAACTAATTCGTTTCAGATAGCCGTAGGTAAAAACAGGTGTATTTAGTTATAAGGAATATACCTCTGCGATTCCTCCCAAATCAAATAAACAGAACATTGTTTAAAAGTCACTTTTATGTGAAAAAATCATGAAATTTGGATTTTTTTAAAAATTACAGTAAGACTGCAGTAGATTAATTTTCTTGAATGTTTCTGTTTACTAGGTAATTCCAAACCGGTTAATTTAAGCCCCTGCTGATTTCATTTCATTGATTATTTATTTAAATAATTGCCGAAAACCATCGAAATTTTCGAAAATTTCAAGCATTTTTTACTCTGAAAGGAAAAATGCTAGATTCTTGAAACTTTGGTGGAATATGTGTCTCATTACCCTCAACTTATAAAAAAAAATTTCGTTTCAAAATGTTTATTAGTTTTCGAGAAATTCTATTTGTTTATTAAAAAGGTCCCAAATGTTTAATGAAAAATTGACCTATTAACGTTATCAAAAATAATTCAACCACAGCTCATTTTTTTCGTCAAGACGTCAATTTTACGAATCTGTTATGGGCGTATCGATTTTCAATAATTTTGACCGTCAAAATGGCGTTAACAACATTGCTACTTTTCGGAGCAGCTTTTTTTGCAAATAACTTTACAACAAATGAACGTATCTGCACAAATCTTTCATATTTGAGTTGCTGGTATTTTTCTACAAATTTATAAAAAAAAATTGTTGCTCTGGGACATGTAGGAGCCGAGATAATTTTTAAAATTGTTTAATGCGCCAAACGTTTATTTATTAATATTTATGGCCAAAATTGAAACTGGTTGTTAATAAGATTTTGAATTTTGTGAATTCAAGTCCTATTGAAAACGGGCCCTTTTTGAGGTCAAAATATAATTTTTAATAATTAGTGATTTTAGAGCGTCTTCAATTTGTTTGGCTCAAGGGACAGGTGAATTTTTGATCAAACGAGTTTCAAATTGGGGTAGCGAGAAAAATTCGTCATATCTCCGTTATTTTCCGGCCAATTTCGACGTTTTTTTTTTTAATTTGGGGTAGCTCACGAAAATAATAACAATGGGCACATTTGCAATATCCAAATAATAAACAAATAATTGTTATAAACAATTTTTTTTTTTTTTTAATTTTTTCTTTTTTGGGCTTATGCAACTTATAATGTGCTAATGTATTAAATATAAATTTATAAAGATTATATAATGGTAACAATGTATGCACAAACTATTTCTCCATCAAACAATATACATACGATGTTACAGCATTGTTACCATTATATAATCTTTATAAATTTATATTTAATACATTAGCACACTATAAGTTGCATAAGCCCAAAAAAGAAAAAATAAAAAAAAAAAAATTGTTTATTATTTGGATATTGCAAATGTGCCCATTGTTATTATTTTCGTGAGCTACCCCAAATTAAAAAAAAAAACGTCGAAATTGGTCGGAAAATAACGGAGATATGACGAATTTTTCTCGCTACCCCAATTTGAAACTCGTTTGATCAAAAATTCACCTGTCCCTTGAGCCAAACAAATTGAAGACGCTCTAAAATCACTAATTATTAAAAATTATATTTTGACCTCAAAAAGGGCCCGTTTTCAATAGGACTTGAATTCACAAAATTCAAAATCTTATTAACAACCAGTTTCAATTTTGGCCATAAATATTAATAAATAAACGTTTGGCGCATTAAACAATTTTAAAAATTATCTCGGCTCCTACATGACCCAGAGCAACAATTTTTTTTTATAAATTTGTAGAAAAATACCAGCAACTCAAATATGAAAGATTTGTGCAGATACGTTCATTTGTTGTAAAGTTATTTGCAAAAAACGCTGCTCCGAAAAGTAGCAATGTTGTTAACGCCATTTTGACGGTCAAAATTATTGAAAATCGATACGCCCATAACAGATTCGTAAAACTGACGTCTTGACGAAAAAAATGAGCTGTGGTTGAATTATTTTTGATAACGTTAATAGGTCAATTTTTCATTAAACATTTGGGACCTTTTTAATAAACAAATAGAATTTCTCGAAAACTAATAAACATTTTGAAACGAAATTTTTTTTGTAAGTTGAGGGTAATGAGACACATATTCCACCAAAGTTTCAAGAATCTAGCATTTTTCCTTTCAGAGTAAAAAATGCTTGAAATTTTCGAAAATTTCGATGGTTTTCGGCAATTATTTAAATAAATAATCAATAAAATGAAATCAACCGGGGCTTAAATTAACCGGTTTGGAATTACCTAGTAAACAGAAACATTCAAGAAAATTAATCTACTGCAGTCTTACTGTAATTTTTAAAAAAATCCAAATTTCATGATTTTTTCACATAAAAGTGACTTTTAAACAATGTTCTGTTTATTTGATTTGGGAGGAATCGCAGAGGTATATTCCTTTTAACTAAATACACCTGTTTTTACCTACGGCTATCTGAAACGAATTAGTTACAGATTCCCGTTCACATCGTCTAATTCTACAGGCCTACTACACTACTTTACCAAAGATTAAAAATTAAAAATATTTAAGGTAATTTGCGTTCTCATTGTCTCATAAAAACCACACATACAAATAATTTTAATTTAATTTAATTTTAATACAGATTTACTGAGTTCATTTGTTCGGAATGATGATTTTAATTTGCCTCAGGGTGGAATCGAACCATCGATCATCGCAATCAAGTAAGTGGGTATTAACGCATTTACTCACTCGAATACAGTGCTTCTTGCCATGCAACGCTTTAAAAGGTTTCCAGGTTACAATAGACGCAACAAATGTTTATTTACTAACAACAATGCGCCATATTGTGAAGAAACCAAGCTGTTCATTAATTTTACAATAATAACAAGTGTATTTCCCAATGCGCCTACCTACAACAATATACAATAAGTATGCAATAAAACCATATAAAATAATCACTATTTTTCAGCGCTAAAATTGCAACACTATCGTCGGCTCTTTTTCTGCTGGAAGAAAGCCATGTAACCATTATGTTAAAAAAAATCACGAAAATTCACTGTCAATGCTATAACACTAAGTCAATGTTAGCAGTGTCCCTTGCGTAACGCCCACAGTGCAAGGAATACTAAATTGCACAGAAATAAATATAGATGTCACACTTTGCGGCAACCTCGGGCCATTTTAAACTCAACAACATCGAAACTAAATTCTCCCAGTTCATTGGTCGATTATTGCAAAATTTGCATTATTAACAATCAACCGATGATTTTGAAATAATTTAAACAGTTGGCAAAACAATTGCGAGTCGGTAAGTGCGGGACGATATTGTTAATTGTGTGCAGTTCTGTGATTTTTCTGTGTAAACAACAATGGTTGTCACCGGTTACGAGGTAAGAGAATCAGAGCAATGCAATGAGAAGCAATTTCGTTATGCAAGCGTATAATAAATAGATGTTGGTAAATTAAGTTATGGTCTATAGTTTCTCGTTTATTATAAGCGAATGCAATTAAACGGGTTGCAAGACACGATAAGAGATATCCGTATATAGACGGTGATTGATAAAGGATAATAACAGCTGAACTGCATTATTATTATTATTAAATGTGGATTGGAAAGTGCAAGATATTATTTTGACCAGCGCATTCGCCATTTATTAGCATGTATTCCAGGCTGAGCAAATCGGTACAATTTTAAGTGTTGTTTTTTTATTTTTTAATACTAACACTATACAGGGTGATCTACCACGAGTGTGCCAAACTTCAGAGGCTGGTAATTTATCAAAAATAAATGGACTTTCATTAATAAACATATGTCCTAAAACGCATAATAAGGGAGCTACAACCCCTTGAATGGGGTTAATGAATATCAATTTTTCGCTTAAGCAATGTAAATGACATAATACTACAAATCAGAAATATCAATTGTTTTTAAACATAGGTGACTTCAAGCCACTTGATTTGAAGATTGATCGAATTAAGTTTTGCATATTTCACATGAAAACGCAAATTATTCAAAAACGGCTGGTGTGACAGAAATTTTGAAAAATACTTTTTTCTGAGTCATTGCATGGGAAATAATGTTATGTAAAAGTTTTGCTTCGGAAGTGACGTCAAAAAAAATTTTAATCACCACCATATCGGACTTATAATCGAAAAATTGATATTCATCAACCCCTCCAAGGGGTTGTAGCTCCCTTATTATGCGTTTTAGGACATATGTTTATTAATGAAAGTCCATTTATTTTTGATAAATTACCAGCCTCTGAAGTTTGGCACACTCGTGGTAGATCACCCTGTATAGTCATGATAGACAATGAGTCTCCAGAACTAATCGTTACAAGGTGCAACCACCATAATTAAGTCGGTATTGGAGAGTACCTACTTACACGGATTGATTTTGCACGAAAAAGTTAATGTTCTTAACTAAATAAAAAAGCACGATTTTTGAGGCTTTCTCTCAAATAACTCGAGAACTGCGCAATTATTTGTTTGGAAATATTAATATAAGTACATCCCAAAACAAAAAGAGTATTATTACTCACGAAAAAAAACCTACGCGTTTTAATATCAAGTACCTATAAAATTTTTGTACCGGTTTTGACGAATTTAATTTGGATTCATTATACAAAAATGCAATCTAAAAAAATATATGAAATATGTGAAAGTAGATTAAACTATTAATATTAACGCATTATTTAATATAATAATAATAAATGTTTGTTTTCCATAAAGGCAATATTAGGTACGTTGAATAGGGTTAGTCAAAAGTTACGTTACATCAGTTACAAACTAAATAAAGAAATCATACACATAGAATATCCAGACATTTTCACAGCAAAAATAACTTAAGTTTGTTTTAAAATTAAACATATTACTTACATAGCGAGCATACCAAAATATTCTAAACGTAACGGTCGGTTTCCCTCATTTGAAAAATTTTGGTAAAAATACAGTTTGGCTTAGGAGTAAAATTGTCTTATAGCTACGTTTGCTACGAACAGTACCCCAAACATCCTCTTAAAACCTTACGATTTTTTGCGATTGCAAAAATCTGAATATTCCATAATTTTAATTTTTTAAACGCCCTGTAAGATTAAATGAATATTGACATACGGCTATAGTTAACAATACCTATGCGTAAGAATGTGACGAATAAAAATATCCCATTAAACACCTGGAAAGTTACAGGTCAGCAATGAGAAAAGTTATACGATCTGTATGTAGTGTCAACTATGGCGTTCCACAGGGATCTCTTTGAAGTCTTCTGCAGATTTCAAAATTACTTAATAACGAACATAAATAAAGTAACAAATGTTAATTTTATCTGGCGTTGCGTGAATAGTTTATTAATTGACTAACTTAAATACAGTTTGACCCATTTTGAGTGGAAACTCCCCTGTAAAAACTATGTCTATTATCCGATTTTAATGGGACTTTTTTTAAAAAGTAGACCATCGCAAACTCTACTTTATGACAAAAATTTAGAGATTAATTGCAATTTTCAAAACCTATTATAATTTTTTTCAATGTTAAAAATGGACAAATTTGATTAGCATTACCACTGGATTCAGAAACATCTCAAATGGGTAAATCCCAAATTTCGTGAAAAAATATTGCATAATGACAGACATTTATAACTAAATTAATGTGGGTAGTGTTTTATAATTTTTACATGTTTTTTCTAAAAATCCCATGAAAAAGAAATAAAAGAAAGATAAATTAAGTGGGATAGTTTTAATAAATATTGTCTTTTAAACAAACTTAATCATATAGAACTTAAAACATAATTCCTACCTATTAACAATTAAAAATACTAGTAATTAGGTAGATATGTATACAGGGTGAGTTCACTTTAAATGCGGAAACTTCGAGAATCGATTCTTTATTGAAAAATAAGTGGTTTGTCCTATAAACATTTTTCATATGGGACTTGGTTTTCGAGATACAGGACGTTGAACTTTTTTTTTTTTAGTTTTCGACAAATAACTTTAAAGTGGTTAAGACCGAATTTTATAAAATTTGGGTTTTGTTTATGTTAGATTAAAGTTTATCAAATGATCTGAAAAATTTGAAAATATCGCCCCCGCAGTCTGCTAATAGAAATGAAAAAAAAAAATATATTAATAAATGTCTTTATTGTCTCTCAATTGCTTTATTTTTCCTCTCTCAATTTTTAAAATCGTTTCAAACAATTTAGACTGAAAACGACCAAAGATGATAAAGACCCTTTGAAACGACTTTACGTAATAGCAGACACCGGCTCATTGGCAAATAAAATAAACATTAGGGAGCATTACAATAAACCATTTGACCTCAATTAACCGGAAAACTATCAAAAATAGCGAAAATTTACTAGAGATATTTTATGTTCAGAAAATATCGGAAAATAAAAAAAATTATATCCATTTTTTGAGACGACCATAGGCGTAGAAGTTCTTTTTTAAAAAGGGGTCCGTGGTCCCCATATCACGCCTTCGGGGGCGATATTTTCAAATTTTTCAGATCATTTGATAAACTTTAATCTAACATAAACAAAACCCAAATTTTATAAAAATCGGTCTAACCACTTTAAAGTTATTCGTCGAAAACTAAAAAAAAAAAAAAGTTCAACGTCCTGTATCTCGAAAACCAAGCCCCATATGAAAAATGTTTATAGGACAAACTACACTTATTTTTCAATAAAGAATCGATTCTCGACGTTTCCCCATTTAAAGTGAACTCACCAAAATAACAACACACATTTTTTCATGAAATTTTGGAATTGCCCATTTGAGATGTTTCTGAATCCAGTGGTAGTTAGATTTTTAATAAAAAAATCATTAACTTTTGTTCATTTTTAACATCGAAAAAAAATTATAGTAGGTCTTAAAAATTTAAAGTTTTCGATGATCCATCTTTTAAAAAAAGTTTAATTTAATTTGGAATGCCTTTAGGGTGTTTTAAAAAAATTTTGGGTCTAGTCTAGATTTTGACTTAGTGGAGAAAAGCAATGGGGCTTTTATACGAAACAATGCCTTGTTCCATGCACAACACAACGCTTTCCATTTGTTGTACGGCCTATTTTACAGTTTTTTACTTGAATTCTTGTACATACATGTCTGTGGCTCTTTTGTATCTCCCCGGTGAAAAATTCCTTGTAAGCTCTCAGTTTCATCGAACTATACCCAGTGGCCAATTACCTTTGAACGGTTAGCAATTGTAGATTTAGAGATATTTCAATTTATTGGTATGTTCTTTGAGTCATTCATATGTCTTTTAGTATCTTGGATAAATTAATAAATTAGAATCAAAATTCGTCGTTACAGAATATATTATAGTAGGTATATGATATGTAAGTAATTTATTACGTGGAGTGATGAAGCCCTTAAGATATATGAGTGAAGATGAAAAACATAATGCGTATACCTACTGGTGCATGCTGGCGCCAAAATAACTGAAAATGACTATATTGCGTGTTCCACTACTCGTAATTAATTTTAGACCTATACGAGTTACAGAAAACGAAATAACTATTATTTATACTCACTAGATTTATGTAGTAATTCCAATGATTAATGACGAAATCAGTTAAGTTTATGGATTACTTTCAAAACAATTTAATTTTCATGCGCACTTTATCTCTTAATTCCGAAGTAAAAAATATAATATTTTCTTGGCATTGGGACTATAATGATAGACATCAATCAATAATTTCTGATATATGAGGCGTACCTACCACGCACTATCCAGGAAGAGAAATACACTATAATAGTAACATTTGAATACATTTTTTTTATACCTACTTCGATATTTTCAATTACAAGTATAACAAAGGTCATTTCCTCTTTGCTGTATTTATAAATGAAGATAGACTGTCATATTGCTTACGTTACGTGTTTTCGAAAATAGTGTCTTTATTAAAAAAGCTGAGAGAACACATTATTTGCATCAGAAAATTATTTATAATTTTTTGTCATTTTATAAAAAAATCTATTCTGAAAGAATTAGAAAAAGTTCATTTATATAGCGCTAACGAAACTTATTTTCTTCCTCAAGACAATGCTAAGGCAGGACCGGCCTCAGATAAGATTGTCTGTACAAAGTTCTTATTACATAATTTTTTTAGGTAAGTAAAATTAAAAACATTTTAGTATTTTTTTGTTGTAAAAGATGTTTTCCATCAGGCTTCTTATATGCATAGATATATATTTTACAGCCATTATTATTATTTTAAATATTTCTGGACTATATTATTTCATATTTTGAATTTTTCTATTTTAAAATTAATTTTTTTGTCTTATAGGTGTTATAGGGAATTTTTATCGATTGGATACTGCTTAAAAAAATACACTGATTGATAAAAACAGTTTTTCTAAAAGTGGGCCTTAAAAACATGTTTCCCCTCCATTACATAAGATGTGACCTTATGAAATATTCCGGAATTGAAATGTACTGCAGAAGCTTATTATTTCAATAATTCTGAGATTTTCACGCGGTCGAATTATCAAAAACACAGGAAATAAATATCAAGGATTATTGTAATATTTTTTAATTCATTTCATAATTCCCGAGTTAGCTGGAATACGCCTATCTACTACACCTACTACGATGAATATTGTTAAAATCGGGGACGAACAAAACTAGCACAACTGAGTTATAAATCAACAACAATGGCCACAAATATAATAAATTATTAATATTACAATATCCAGCTTTTATCAAAACTCAATACCGTCTAGTTGAAATAACTCATTCTTAAAAAGGCTAGTATAAAATTAATAATTCATTTATTTTATCGGAATACATTACAGGTATGTTGGGATAGGTAGGTTATGGTATTTTTCCGGTTTGCCGCCTAATTTTACTTTATTAGTTTTGGATCAATAATATTTATTCGGTAATTACCAACACCTAATAAAATACTAAAAATTTTTACATTTACCCTTGGATTACTGATGTTTTATTCATTTTCATCAGGCATTTAACACTTTGTTGGTAATGCGTTATTTACATATCAGAACTGTCATATATTAAAACCAGTGTCACCTATGGCAAAAGGATAAATGCCCATTTATATATTGAATACATTACCATTAACTGTTTTTGATACGTTATGATACTGCGCAAAAATTCGTTGTTTGCTCATATGTCGTTACGTCTCCAGAAGTTAAAACTAAGTAGGTACATTACAGTTTGTAAAAGTAACTAAAAAAAAAAACACAAGCATCAATGTACCTACTATAATATTCTCTATGGCAGAGGAAGGCTAAATATTCAGTCCAATTCAAATCAATTCAAATTATTCAATTTTAAAAATAACATTCACAGAATTTACAGAATACGGCACTGAATACCAGTGCCGTATTCAGCCAAATACGTTATTAATGGTTTACAAGCAGCAAGAAGCACAACGCTTTATTGACAATATTCTTAATGATAGCCATAAACAATGATAAATCATAAAAAAAAAAGAAAAAATACAGGGCCGTATTTTTAAAAACAAGTTACAGGTGGTCCAGCTTAGGCGAAACTTTTAATTTAAAATCTGATTAGATGAAGTTATAGTAACTTTCACACCTATTAAGAAACCTTTTGATATTTTCTTAAATAAGGACACAACATTGAAAAAACAAAAATCTTAAATTTTCCATTATTTAAGATATCTCGAAAAGTATAAAAGATATTAGGAACTTCAAGGGGTTGATTTATTGGTTCAGAAATTGAGCAACTTTTACCCTATTTAACCTTTGCTATACTTTACAAAATATTATAATTACTGTCTCTCTGAATTAGTTGCGATCCTGTATACAGGGTGTTCCAAAAGTATGCGGCCAAACTCTTAGAGCGTGTAGAGGGGCTCAAAACAAAACGAAAATTATTTATACACATTTGGTCAATACTGCATATTAAAGGAGCTATAACCTTTCAAAGACGAAGAGAATAAATTTTTTTATGCTCTAACCGAGGCTGTAATTCAGAATCCAAAAAAAGGTAGGCACATCAAAATTTAGATGCTACTTTTTATTTAGATGCTCAACTGTGTCCAATATTCATTTTTGAAAGAACTGCTCAGGGGCGGCGCGATTGGGGCCTAGGTTAGGTATAACTTTAAAATTTGATTTTTCAATCTTTATTACGCAAAATGATACAAATTTGATTGATTGAAACCTACTATAATTATTATTATAATATTATTCTAATACACTACTTGAAGCATGAAATGCAATAAAAATTTAAAAGTGGATTTTCTCGAAAGGTATATAATTTTTCTGTAATAATGATTGAAAAATCAAATTTTAAAGTAAAACTTTTAATAACGCGAACGGATTCAAAAATATTTATTAATATACCTAACCTAAACTCCATACGCGCCGCTCCTGAACAGTTTTTTCAAAAATGAATTTAGGATATGGTAACGTCCAAATTTTGATGTACCTACCTTTTTCGGATACTGAATTATAGAGCATAAAAAAATTGATTGTCTTCATCTTTGGTAGGTCATAACTCCTTTAATATGCAGTATTGACCAAATATGTATAGAACATTTACGTTTTGTTTTGAGCCCTCTACATGCTGTAAGAGTTTGGCCGCATTTTGGAACACCCTGTATATTTATCCAACTTGAAAACTTGCGTAAATACAAAAATATTTTCTCCAAGATCCAAGAACACTTTGTTTTTAATAGGTGTATGTAATAAAGACTCTGTACAGGGTGTCCCACGTAAGAGGCTTACTTTATTTCCTGGCTTTATTACTGGGCTAAAATGAAAAATTAAAATCTAATCTTACGCATTTTTTTATAAGGAATCCAATTGTAAGGTCGAATAAACGATAGAACCTCTAATATATAAGGTACCTATTGTCAAAAAACTGATTACCCAAAATTTTTTTCACCCTGTAAATTATCAAGGAAATCGATATGGTATATAATTGTGGTTATAAAGGCATATGCCATTTATACTTCTTCTTCTTCCGAGCCAGAAATATAGCTAACATCCGACATAATTTTGGCGACAACCGCCTATATTACGAAATAATTGAAAAGTTGCCAATCTTCTGATTTCAAAAATATATCACACATGCCCATTATCTTTAGTAGGTAGTTATTTTTCTTTAATTTCAAGAATCAAGGAAAGTATTAGAATTAGCCTCGGAATTAGCTTTTTATCGCATTTTGTTGCCAATTTCTACTAAAGATAATGGACATGTGTCATATATTTTTAAAATCAGGGGATTGGCTACTTTCCAATTATTTCACAATATAAGGTTGTCGCCATTGTTTGTAGGATGTTAGCTATTTCTGGCTAAACCGGAAGTTAGATGTATGAATGACCTCCTTCCCAAAATACTAAACACATATATTTTGCAAAGTTTAGGAATACCGAAAGACAAGAAAACAAAAAAAGGCTTTTTTCACTTTTTCAACGAATATTCCATTTTCAAAAAAACCTGCTTGTTTACGAACACTAGGTATTTTTTTACGCTAACATCTGACAGAGTCAACGACTATCTCACAAAAAACTGGACGCCAACTATCCATAAATAAACAACGCAGTTATGCACACACCCGCGATGTTTTCGATCATTTTTGTATGTAGTTTCATAATTTAGTATTAGAATTTAAAAATCACGTACACAGGGTGAATTTTTTCATAGGAGCCCTAAAAATGAAAATTAGTTGAGCCGGCCCTGGAATTTTCTGTCTTTGATTATGCATGTAAATTGACAATTAATAGTATACTATATACCCACAATACGAGCTGATTCTAGTGATTAGTTTAAAGGATATTACCTTAAGAAGTATTGGGCAAAACTCATAAATCACCCTGTAGATCAATAAAAAAAAGTCTCAGGCGTTTTTTAATAGTCATTTCTAATTCACCTAAGTGACCTCTATCTACCATAAGATTTTGTCCCTTTCCTCGTGAATGACTGTATATTTTTGGATTCAGAAAATTAAGAACATTTTTTTGGTATGAAAATATACGGGGTGTTCCATTTAAAAAAACCTTATTTTCCATCCTGTATATTTTATTTTAGGAGACGTTTAATATAAGTTTTCAAAGTATGTATAAAAATTCATCAAAAATCGTGTCCACTGCTTTTTTGAATGAGTCAAATCGGTAGAGGATAAGGGAGGGGGTGTCAATTTTAAGAGACTTACCGTGTACATGGTGATCATTTGAAAATTCTACCTTTTAAACCCTTTTACTTCTCTTAAAAATATAGCTAGAAAAAAACAGAAAACTTTTGTTTTTGTATAAGTTATGAGTCTGTATCTATCTTAATGAATATACAGGGAGCGCCACATAGTCACATTTTTAGATATTTAGATAGCCCTTTCATTCCCTTTATAAATGTATATAATTGTTATATATTTCATCTTCAAATAACTTTGTTATTTCAATAAATATATTTGGGTTACAACTAAATTATTTTTTTAGACAAAAAAATGTGACTATGTGGCGCTCCCTGTATATTCATTAAGATAGATGCAGATTCATAACATATACAAAAACTTGGTAAAATATGCTACAGATCTACGTTTTATTTTTTTTTCTAGCTACATTTTTAAGCAAAATAATAGGGTTTAAAAAGTAGAATTTTCATACAATCACCCTGTACATAATAAATTTCAATATCCATATTAATTAAATATCGTTATCGGTATCTAAAATTATGAAAAGCGAACTTAGTATGAGAATCATTAAAATATATTCTACGAAGGCTTGCCCACAAAATTTATCAACAACTACAACACTTCAATGACAACAAAACACCGACTTAACACCAGCACCGCATTGTTTTTGTTTATTATAGATTTATCATATTTATCATATCTTTCTGTGAAAAACGGATGCGGCCTTTAAAGGAAATAAGGATGCGGCGGCAATCAAAAGCCAATTCTCCGATTGTAATATCTATTTGGGACAGACTTCCCAATGACTCAAACATGTACCAAATAGATTACAGATACTTATTTTTAACTATTCTGGAAGTCAAATGACTCAAATCACACTCATAAGAAATAAATCATATATGCATACTATTTGTTATATTAACATATGCTTCAGCCCACAAAGAAGTTACCACCATGGCTATTTTTAACTTTTTATATTTTGCACGTTTTGCAATAGTTAAATTTTATAGTTATACAGAACAAGCCAATTATTTTAATTAAGAAAGGCAATGATTGATTCCGAGATATCCTGGAAATACTCAGATTAGAATGCGGTCTCGACGTCTTTGGTCTTTGGGTTGGAATGTATTTAGGAATATTTTACATAATACAAAAAAAATACGAGAAAAAAATTATGGCCATTTCGTCGCCATACTTAAATCAAATACAATCAAACTAGTTTGGTAAATTCCTCCATGTTTCTACTGACTACTCCCGGACCTTGCTTAACGCTGTGGATATATCGTTTGCACAATTTATATCTCACGCAATAAAAATGAAGTACGATATGAGCACATGGCAAATATTTAGATTGCAGGTTATAATAATTTATTGTGTAGAAAATCGTCCAATAACTAGTAAAAACTTTAAAATGAAATCATTAGGCGGCTTCTCATTTCGTTTCTCAATGGCAGTACCATAATATCATTATAATTATAACAAGTGTCTCTATTTACATAACAATTGTTTTACAAGCAACTTACATTTATCCTTCAGGGCCTACTTCTACTCTTAAACTTTTTAAAAATCGTGGTGAATAATAATTATTTCAGTACTGAATATGGTCTCATTTTTTGGGAAAAAAATCGTGTAATTCATAATTAATCACCCTGCACATAAGGTTACCACAGGTTAAATAAAAACAACTGCAGAAGGTTCAATGCTGTTTCTGAAAATATGTAAATGGTAGTTGTCAAAACAAAGTGATCTGCAAACTAGTTATAATAATACTCCTCAATGACGAATAAATAAAGATGGCCATCAGGTACTCTATAACTTTTACTTCTTAAATTCCTTATTAGCCAGTTTATTTTTTATGGTTCGGATGACGTTGGTTACAGCAGGTCAGCTTAAAATGGAGCAAAATCAAGGTTATTTTTTTCAAGAATTTATGTAATACCTGACATTCAAATTTCAACAGGAAATTAGACTACTTGACGAAACATTTCAATTAAAATGTAACAAATTTACAGTAATCTACACCTACAACACAAATCACGACGAAACAAAACTAATGACTGCCAGCGAATGCGTAAATGTGATTTATGAAACGTGCCTTGTTTATTTTTAATAACGTGAAAAGCTTTAAATTGCTTTATTTATATCATAACGTAATGGTTATTTCGAAATATGCAAATAAAAATAATAAGGCATGAATCGTGCTCAAAATGTCTAAATATCCAGAAAAAAATCCTTAAGAGGATTCAATTAATAATCGATTTAATAAGTTCTCACGACGAGAAACAATCAATATTTAAGAAAACTTTCAACATACCACAAAGAAATAATTATATACTATTTTAATAATTTTAACAAATTCTATTATACAACGTATTCAAGAAGTAGTGTAAATATGTTACGGATATATTATAGAATTTCTCAAAGAGTTGTATCAAAGGCTAGTTTCATACTCTTTTCTACCATGATTAGAAGTCTAGTGGAATATTTGCCAAGTCTGGTGATCCCCAAGGCTCAGATCGTGGACCCTTATTGTTCATAATGTTTATTAACGATATAGTATCTGACCTTCATGTCTCCCTTGTATGCAGACGACTATATATAGATTCATAAATACAATATTTGATTGTATCTGCTTACTAAATGATTTGCAAGGTGCCTCTGAATATTGGAAAAAGCAATACATATCATATCTTATACTAAAAAAATTGTAACAATAATTAAATAAAAAAATAAAATATCCTACTCAATGATCACATCGTGAAAAGATGAGGATAATTGAAAGATCTTGGTGTAATATTTGATTGCAAGCTTACTTTTGTTGATCACATTTCCTTCATTATCAGTGCAGCCTATAAAAGTTTAGGTTTGCTCCTCCGGGACACATACAATTTTAGAGATGATAGTACTTTATTTTTCTACTTTAATGCATTTGTTCATATTAGTAATATTGAAAATATCCAACGCGAATTCCTAAAGTACTTCGTTTAAAAAAAAATGATGGAAATCCTGAAATAGGGATTTCCTATGACAGTTTGCTTCAGAAATTTCATGTTAATGATTCGTGTACTAGACATAAGCTTTATTTAGTACTTATATAAAATTCTTTGCAATAATATCGCTTGCCCTGAAATTCTCGTTATGATCAATTTTCACATAGCACCCATTTTCACACGCAATATTTTTCTATTCTATTGGTCAACATCTAGAACAAATATACTCAGTCAGTTTCTCACCTTTACATGTAATGTGTTCGAATTACTAACTATACGTCATGCAATCAATAGATATTTCTCAACGTAATGTGATGTAACTAATTTTTGACGTATATTGTATTGTATTTCACTGATCGAATATTATTATTGTATTTTCTTTCCTGTTCTATAAAAGAATTAGTATGTCGGGCAGTGTATGAATAAAACAAAATAAAATAAAATAAAAATGAAATACAATAAAAAATATATAAAACTAGCTTTTGGTCCTTGGAGGACAAGCTAGACTAGGGGGTTAATTTTACAAAAGTTTATTTGAAGCAATTTTCTTTGTGCTTTTTGTGACCACTTACGCGACTTACTCTTGTATCTATATCAGTATATTTTTTGAAGTCTCTTTCCAGATTTCTTTCACTCCTATCCCAACCACTTTTAAGTTAAGTTAGTACTGAGTTGTAAAAAACCCGCTGGTAAACAAGCAGTCAAGTAATTAATTGATAATCCCCCGTATAATTAAAATCCGTGAATTATTATAAATAATGACCGACTCGGAAACAAAAATCATTAGTTACTAAAACCGGTTAAAATATTAATCCGTGTCCGTTTTAATCCGCTTCTTTTTGCAATATAGTCTAGAAATTGCAAGCAACCCATTTCCGGTTATTGATGCTCCGAGTTAATGTTGCTAATTACATAATACGCTCGACCTCCGTAAATAACGTTGTGAGTACGAGTCCTTCGTTTCAAGTCAGTATGCCTCTTTAACACGTCATCTGGATACGTCATAAAAGTAATAAAACGCCGGAGTTCAGTCCAGTCCGCATCAGTTGCAGATCAGTTCCAGATCAGTCCAAGATCAATCCGAAACTGTCACCGTTTTCACTATCCGTCCGTAACCGCCGCTCCGACTTGTAGAAATATATTTTCTTGAAAATAATATTGGTAAGAATACACCGTGGTCCGCTACTATTCGTTCGTCGTACCGCTTTCAGTTAAGTATAGATATTCAGAGATCTTATTGTTCGTGAGTACCGCTGTATTATACTACTAAATCAAACTAGAGCTAATTAGTAATTCCCCCGTTGGTCTTTTGTTTTATAAAATATGCATCGGCCGGTTAGATTTGCTCGCTCGGGCAATCGTAATGGCTTCAATGCATAAAGTTCTACCGGGGACCTTCACTTACGAAAAATAGTCCTTGTTAAATAGCTCTACGTTTGTGGCAGTAGTTCGCCGTATTGTAAACCCCTCTGTATAGACAAGAATATCTATAGCTTACCGACTGCCCGCCGTTCATACTATATTCTGTTGGAAATTCCGTTTGCTTGCCGTCCGAAATCGTTTCAGCCGCAAAAACAGACACCGGCTATCAAAACTCACCGCCTTCCGAAATAAAATCATATTCACGCGTATATCTTGATTGCCAGCCCGCATATTTATTATCATTATCAAATTTGTACACACCTGACTGCAAAGTTGCTGAAATATCCTGTTTATTTAGTTATTCACTACTGTTCTAATAAATAAATACGTTGGTATACATAGGTAAAATTCACGAGTTATTATTTCAGTTATTTATTTCTAATTAACCCGTTTGAGAAATTGTCCAAGTCGAGTTGACAAGACAATCATCTTAAGATCCCTGGACATAACCGTATCTCCATCTGTTAGCTACCCCTAAACGTTCTCACACCGGAGAACCAAACAAGTGCTGTTCCTTGCACTTAAAAATTAAGGAACTGGCGCCCGAGCTTCCGTCTAAAAAGTGTTACAAAGCCAGAGAGTTCTGTTTGTAAGTAGCCAGTTACAAACATTACAGGTTACGTAAGTAGACGCCATTACAATGTACATTGAAAAAATCACTAGTCATAATTACCTATGAGATTATAAGAAAAAAATATGTGAACACTAGTTACGAGACATATAATTAATGTTTCTAAATCATTTTCCCTTCCTAAAAATATACAGAGTGGCTAAAAATGATTTTTCAATTTAGAAGTTTTTTAATTGAATTTCCCCAATTTTTTCAAATGGAACATCATGTATATTGTAGATATGAAAAACAAACACTTTTTTGTATGTACAGGGTGGCCCATTTTCGAGCCTCATCATTGGTATCTCGGAAACCGTAAACAGGGTAGATTAAAGTATGGCAAAGTTGCGCAATTTGATGCTTATCAAAATGCTGTGTTGCAGTTTGTAAAATTCCTAATACTTTCGGAAATTTCCGGAAAGAACCGAAATCTCATAAAATCTTTTTTATTTTTTCCTGACGTTAATTGACGATAAATTTCAAAACAAATTACACTTCGTCATTGCCACTTTTTATCCTCTGCAAGATAACGCTGTCAAATTTGAAGTCCGACGTTTTGTCTTCCAGAAATCATCATCAACATATTTTTTTTTTTAAATACGCAAATACGAATCTGGACCTTTTGTTTTATTTTATCTTATCAATTATCATTTCAATGCAATGTGTCCGCCCATCTCTTTTATATTGAGCTTATTTCTGCAATATAATAACATTGAAATAAAAGTATTCGATTTATCCTATTTTTTTAAATCCTATTTAGTTATTTTGGATTTGGAAATAAATAAAAATTATTATATTATAAGCGCTTTTGTTATAATTATAATTACTTTTTATTCATTTTTAATCTAGCGTTTAATCAGTATTATAAATTTAGATATTTTATTTTTTACCTAACTAATAAATTTTGGATGTTAAAAAAATAATTTGTTTCAAAAATAGTGTCGTATCAAATATTAAAAAAAAAAAAATACAGAAAATGTCAGTTTTTGTAATCGAAATATTTGAAAATCAAAATTTATGGTGGGTCATAGCTTTTAGGCAGTCCAAAGGTAACAAAAAATAAAAAAAAATAAGTTAATGATGGTTTCTGGAAGACGAAACGTCGGATTTCAAATTTGACAGTGCCATCTTGTATATGATACAAAGTGGCAATGACGAAGTGTTATTCGTTTTGAAATTTGTCTTTAAATAACGTCAGAAAAAAATTAAAAATATTTTATGAAATTTCAGTTTTTTTCGGAAATTTCCGAAAGTATTAGCAATTTCCCAAACTGTAACACAGCATTTTGATAAGCATGAAATTGTGCAACTTTGCCATAATTTAATGTACCTCTTAGAGATCCCAATGATAGGGCTGGAAAATGGGCCACCCTGTACAGGGAGAGTTTTATAAGAGTTAACGCTGCCCTTTATTTTCTTAATTACAGACATATTTATATAAAAGCAAAGTATATCTTATAGTATTTTTTCTCTACTTTTTGCATGCAATCTTCAAATTTCCATCATGCATAAACTATACAGGGTGTGAAAAAAAGTTTAATTTTTGAAATGGAACACTATGTATATTTTTATAAAGTTAGTTAGAATTTTTTCTTCTAAATCCAAAAATGTATAAGTACTTAATAGTTCTCGGTTGTGCCTTACCTTGAAAAATGAACACACTACAAGCAAAAAAACGAAAAATCATGAATTTGGGTGTTTCCATTAAACATTTGGATGCCAGATGGTGCTCCAGTTTTTACCTAACGCAAAATTGTAAAAACATATTTGAACAATATATATCAAGTTTGGATTGGAAATTTTGGATCAATATAGCCAGCGAGAAGACCGGATTTGAACCTTCTTGATTTCTTCCTTTAGGGTACCCCGAGGGGTACCCTCAAAAGTAGAATCCATAAAAGTGGAAGTATAGACAATGTAGAAAATTTAAAAACTACAGTAAGAAACGAAATACCTACATCTGATAATTCAAAATACTGTTGTTTTTGATAATGTAAATCGTAATTTTGAAACATGTAATACGTGCATTGCAAATAATGGTAATTTAGTTGACCAAATATTAGATTAAAGTCATTATTATATTATTGTCAAGTTAGTTAAATTTATAAACTCGGGTATAAATTTTGTAATTGCATACTTAGAAAGAAGAAAAGGTTAATAAAAACACCCAAATTCATGACTCTTTCGTTTTTTAATTGCTTGTAGTGTGTTCATTTTTCAAAATAAGGCAAACTAATATCATTTTTGGATTCAGAAGGAAAAATTATATCTAGGTATATAAAAATATACAGGGTGTTCCATTTAAAAAAATCGAGAAAATTAAATTCAAAAAGCTCTAAATTGAAAAATAATATTTGGCCACCCTCTATATTTTTAGTGAAAATGATTTAAAAACATTAATTGGATGTCTCGTAACTAGTATTCACATAATGTTTTCTTATAATCTTATAATTGTGACTAGTGATTTTTACAATATGCAATATGCATATGCAGAGATTATCAATAATATAGGAGTGAAAGAAGTCTAGAAAGGGGCTTCAAAAAATTTACTAATATGTATAAATATAGTATTTCATTTAAAAAAAGGCATGCGATCCTGATCTTATCTTGGCTCGCCCTGTATATTCGAAAACATTTCCGGTTATAGACTTTTTTTATCTAGTTTACTTCTATCTAGTATTTTTTTTATTTATAGCTATCATGATTCGAGCTATCGAAGTCCGACCCCACTTACAAGATGAACCAATATGTTTTCGGTGAAATAACATTGGTTTTTTTTGTCAATCTACGATCGTGACGCATCTAATAAAAAGTCATTAAGTACCAATTTTCTAATACACAGGGTGTTTATACACTTTCATATTTCGCTTATCTTAAATCCAAATATCTGGAAATTTTTACATTAAAAGAATGAGATGTTTAGAAACTCAAGCGGCAATTTCCCCCCAAAAATATTTTATCGCATGACGGCAAGTTTAAAATTATTCGTTATCGACTAGCCGTTTTAATTACCCAATTAATAGACCCATAAAAACACTACAGCCAGCTGAGATACTCATAAAACACTCTAACTATGTTGGATTATTTAAATAACAATTCTTGAACCATAAATATTCGTGTATTTGTTTTCCACATTAGTTGAAAACAAAATTAAATTCCGTACGTTACGTGTAGAAAATATGAATGCAACAAATACATTAAGTGACCATTCACCTTGACGAAACATATCTAAATTTATACAGCGAACCCTATAAATATTTATAATATGCATTTGTCCCCGAATTAAGTACTATTAAGTTATTGATTTAATAACTCTGCTAGGCTTACGATACGGGGTAACTTTATTTGATGTCTGTTATTACCCAACGGGCTCCTTGACTATGAGCTAACAAGCATTACGTGCAATAAAATATGCAGCATTGTCTCCGAAGAGGTTGCCGAGTTCAAATAAGTTAACAATTTTATAATTATACTTGATTACTATATTTTCGAATGGTTATTTTTTTTTAAATTATAAACTGTGCGACTATAATGTCAAGCAGGAATGAATTAAAATTTGCATAAAAATTTAAAACACGGTAACAGGCTAATAACTGTCATTAACGGAAACCTTAAAAATTAAAATACATCTGGTTAATTTTACAATATTTACTGCATATTATCCTTCACCTGTAGTGGAAAGGGTATCAGTAATGGTAATTTTTCCTTATTTTTAGTTTAAGGTTTTCACAAATTTACACTAATCTGGTATTTTTACTTGCTTTTATTTAACTCACTATGTACATAGTTTCATCAGTTTTCGGTTTTCAGAATGTTTTTCAAATCTTGCAACTTTTATTTAATACACTTCTAAATCTTGCACAGTAGTTACTGTTGGATGACAATACAATATTTCACCGTTACTTTTGCAAATATCCCCACGTATACAAATCGTTTCTGATATAATTAATTGATGCAATTTTGCACAGTTAATGTTAATAATTTAATTGAAGTATGTATGACTAAAAAATAGAAAATAAAAAAATAAAAGATTTTTTGTTTAAACTTGCTTTTCTTAAGAAAGTTGTACCAAGAAGTAAAAAATAACTTCTTTTTTGTTGTGAAAGTTTTTTGACAAATTGCGAACATTTCCTACCTAACTTTTTTCACAAAATCCAAAATTTACCCATTACGTCAGGATTTTGAGATATTTGAGGTTAAACGACCAAGAAAGGCCTTTTTGGCTTGTAGAAAAAAAAATTTCAGCTGGTTGCATCATCTAGTACTACCTTTCCCCTTTTCGATTGCCCATCTAAGATTTTTCCTATTGGAGTTATGGCTTTGTAAAGATGAATAAATTTGAATATTTATAAAATCAAATATCATTACTGCTCCTGCTTCTTATGATATCTACACTTCGCACATAAATTATGGAATAGGTAAAAAAATGAGTCAAGTTTATGCATTCATATTTTTGTCAGTATTGAAGCAAATTCAATAATTTTTTTATTGCGGATAGGTCATTTCTTCTGCAGTTTAATACCGTATGTTCGATTTAACTACGAGTTTTGTTATACAGGGAAATGCGAAAAGTATGAGGGCATGTAAATTCCCTAAAATTTCAATTTGATTTGTGGCAATTAGGAGCCTATGAAAATTTATTTTTATAAGTGTTTCGGTTACGGCCTATCCTATTGTACTCACTGCGTCAAGCAATTTGCCATACGGCTCTTGGTAAATAAAAAATTGGCAATTCTTTGAAAATTGTTATGTTGCCAATAACTGTTAAAAAAACAATAGTTTTAGTGGATTTTGTTTCATTTGTTCAATAGGGTTAAGGTCTGGGCTTCTGGCCGGCCAATTCACAAGTTAATACCAGTTTCAGCCAGATTATCCCGTACTACTCGCGCAGTATGAGGACGTGCATTGTCATGCATCAGAATAAAGAGCCCAGACCTTAACGCTATTGAAGATTTGTGGGACTATATGGGAAAGGAAGTTCGCTCGGCAGTTAATATGCCGCAAATTTTGGATGAGTTAAGACTAATTTTGTTGAAAGCCTGGCAAAATGTCAATCAAATGTTAATTCGAGATTTAATTTAAAGTATGTCTAATCGATGCCAAACTGTAGTAAATGCCAGGGGAGGTAATACCCTTTATTAGTTTGCATTATTGTTTAGTTTTTGTTATTGTTATCGTTCTTTTTCCTGTTAAATAAATTTATTAAGTTATTTTTATTCCAACTTGTATTATTAATCTCGATATTGGTAACCGAAACACTGATAAAAATAAATTTTCATAGGCTCCTAATTACCACAGATCAAATTAAAATTTTAGGAAATTTACATGCCCTCATACTTTTCGCGTTTCCCTGTATAACAAAACTCGTAGTTAAATCGAGCATACGCTATTAAACTGCAGAAGAAATGACCTATCCGCAATAAAAAAATTATTGAAATTGCTTCAATATTAACAAAAATATGAATGTATAAACTTGACTCATTTTTTTACCTAAGTATTCCATAATTTATGTGCGAAGTGTATTAATAATGTCTTTATTTTCTGAAACCGGTAAACTATTGAACAAATCATGGATGTTATGAATCACAACAGCCTTAGATGTTTTAAAATCTTCGCTCTACGAGCTCGTATTTCAAACCGACAGTTATGATACTCATAACATTCCTAGAGATGTTAATAGCTATAACGGGTTCATGGTTTACTATTTAAGGGCTTTAAACGATTTTTACAACAATACGCTTTACTTTGCTTTTGAGCAGTCGCTTTTAAATTATTTACAATATATGAATAACAAATGCACCTTATTTCCTGGATAGGTACCCAAAAAGTAAAATATTTTTTTACATTTCCAGCGAATTTATTTTATAATTAAATTTTCAAATTTGTTTCGAGGTTTAGTATACTCCATCCAAAGTTTAGTATGATCGTTATTATTATTAGTATTATAACGTACTCTTTTTAAATTGAAAATACAAAATTTACTCGATGTGTACTATGATCATACCGGGTGGCCACGAGAACCGGTTCAGGCATATAGCTCTTTTGTTTATGAACCAACTGTTTTGAAATTTGGAACATGTATATAAGACTTATTTTCCAATTTGGTGACCAAATTCTATCTGATCACGTTGCAAAATTTGCAATTTTTTTCAAAAATAATTTAAAAATTTTTAATTTTATTTTTCAATCCAGAAGGCTGTGACTTGGGAAAATGTGTATCTGTAGAATTATTATTTGTGTGAATAACAGAATGGAGATAGATACATTTTCCCAAGTCACAGCCTTCTGGATTGAAAAATAAATTTAAAAATTTTAAAATTATTTTTGAAAAAAATTGCAAATTTTGCAACGTGATCAGATAGAATTTGGTCGGTAGATTCCTCGGTAGATTCCAAAAATAATAAAATATACATACAGAGTGTTCTATTTAAAAAATCAAATTTGATCTTATTTCCGTCGAAACCGGAAGTTGGCCATTTTAAATCTACACGTCACCAAATTGGAAAATAGGTCTTATGTACATGTTCCAAATTTCAAAATCATAAACAAAGGAGCTATAGCCTTGGGCCGGTTCTCGTGGCCACCCGTATACTGGGTCCTACAAAAGTCTGGAAACGGTCGATTTTCTCCAAAACTACACCTTTTTCGAAAAAAAAAAAATGGTTGATACAAAGCATCCCAGTTTTTGGAAATCTACCAAATGGTAATATCAAATTCTCAGCAGGTGTTTAGTTTCAAGGTCATTTGAAGGTCATCTTGTGTTTTTTAAATGGAACATGTATTTTTATTCTGGCATCTGAAAGATCATCAAATTCTACGTATAAATCATTTGAACATCACATCCCTGGTAACTGTCCTCTTCAGGGATTCAATGTTTCCATTTAAAAAACACAAGATGACCTTCAAATGACCTTGAAATTAAACACCTACAGATAATTTGATATGCGGAATGCCAAAACGGATTAGAAAATAAAAACCCGCAGAAATTTGGTAATCCACATGGGGAACTCTTGAATCTCTACATGGGATAGGTATATCGTAACCTATTCGACAACTAGGCGAGTCACCGTTAAACAAAATAAATTAAACATTTTCCACTCCACCCAAACGTGATTCTCCTCATTAAAAATTAATTTAGAACAGATGTTGCGCAAATTGAACGTAATAAATTATCACGATAGATTCTTTGTGTTTGTTATCATTTTAATTACGGGTTTCGGGAGTGTAGGTTTAAATTTTTCTATTAATAAACAAATTAAAATTTCACAACATATTTTTTTAATAACAATATGCTCCATATAAAAAATACCAAGGTCTAAAATTTCAATAACAAAAATTGGTGAGCTACACGTTACAGATTCGACAAACAAGTAAAAACGTATTTCCTTGTTTAATTATTGTTAATTATATAGTTCTACAGCTAAAAAGCAAATCAATTGATTCAAGAGGCAATTATTTAATTATAAACCCAAACATCAGTTATTTCGGTTTTGGACACGTTTATAAAATCAATTTATTGTTATGTAAAACGTGGTAAAAAATATTGGGAAAGTTTAATTAGAAGTGCTTCTTATCTAACATCCATTCGTCATAAATTTTGTGGATATTGCGAATTTGAAAAATAAAATTCTACAGGTTGTCCGTTTTAAATAGCATCATCGCATTCAAAAAGTTATTCTAAGTTAAGTAGACCACATTGGCCACATCTTATAGTGCACATAAAAAACGTCGGCTGTTTTCAGTTCTAATCGGCATCAAAGACGCCGACGTTTTTTATGTGCACTATAATTATAAAAATGTGGTATACTTTAAGAAGGTGTAATTTAATGCTATATAATGCAAAATAAACAATTATTATTGCAACTGAAAAGAATCAATGCATTGACAAGAAAGTCATTCTTTTACAAAGTACCTAATAATAGTTGCATGGAATTGGTGTGTCGACTTTATTTTTGGAGAGGAAGTTGGTTGGTCCTTAAGTCCTTAAATATAATTATTTTTATTTTCAGGAAATTTGAATTATTAGACATGTCTATTACGCTATATGTTTGAATAGTTTCCTCTTGCCCCAGGCATCAGTTAAGTATGCCTTCTTGATTATAAATATTTTGAGTTGTTCGTTTGTTCCGTAGATATGCGTATTGTACTTACGCAACATCGAATAATAAAAATAAACAACTTTCTTAAAAATTGCTGAATACTGAAATTTAGATCTTAATCAATTTAATTTTAAAGGTAAATGTACCTATTACATTATTATTATTACGTTATGAGACATGTAAATAATCAAATAAGTTAGATGAACAATGCGAATAGTTATTTTGAAATGGCCTCATTGCATGAAAAGTGGTTCCTAAGTAATTAGCTAAATTTAAAAATTTTATACATTGAATTGTGTCAGGATTTATAAGAAACAAACCATATTCATATATATTATTAAGTATTAGGAGCGTTAAGAACGCCATATACAAAAGAGTCTGATTAAGGAAATATTTCATAGTTTTGCTTGTCTTCTTATTGTGAAAAAAAGTATGGTAATATTAATATTCTCAATATAAACCAATTTTTAAACGTGATCAAACCAAAAAGTTTATAGGATCGTTGGAAGAAGAGAAGCAAATTGGCAAAAATTACAGTAGGTTGTTGTAATAATTATATTATTGTTTTTATTCGTAGATTTTGGAGCTTATACTGTTTTTATATTATACAGTGTGGAAAAAAAGTCTGGAACACATGAAATATCGCAAAATACGTTTTTCTCGAAAAAAACACTCGAAGGGGACAAAAGTTATTTTAAATTTGTCATCTTATGAAATACTTTAATTCCATGTACAGTGGCGTACGTTGAAGAGGCCAAAGAGGGCGCCTTTTTGCATTTTTTTCGAAACTTTTTTTATGAAAATATTTATACTACAATGCTCAAAAAATGTGCTCTTCCATTGTATTGAACAAAAAATGGGGATTGTCATTTAAAAAAAGGCGCCCCCTTTGGCCTCTTCAACGTACGCCACTGTACATAGAATTAAAGTATTTCAAAAGACGACAAATTTAAAATACCTTTTGACCCCTTCGAGCGTTTCTTCGAGAAAAACGTATTTTGCTCAGGTGTTCAGGTGACCAGACTTTTTTTCCACACTGTATATACAGGGGTGACATACCGGGTGGGCCACAAAAAACTGTACTTTTTAATTTTCTTTCATTCGGCTGATTATAAAGACCATAAGTCAAATAGTACGAAATGTCAAAATTCAAGATGGCGGACAAAATTGAAAATAGGCCTTCTTTTGCGCTCGTTCTTTTTAATTTGTCAAAATTGCGGAACTATTAACAGATATCGAAATAATGAACGTTCCTCTGCATTTTAAGACCACGACGATTTAAATCGTTTCACCGGTTGTGCCGATATAGCGAATTCATGCTTGCCATTTTTAACTCTGGAACAAAAATAGCTAATTTTGATACTTTGCCTGCTAATTCTTCATTTCTCAACCGATTTCAATGAACTTGGTGTTGTTATGTAGATAATAGAATAGATTCCTAAACGTTGTGAGTAAATTACCGAAATATCGAAATTCAAGATGGCGGACACGCCTTCTTTTGCGCTCGGATTCTTTAATTAAAAATTGTCAAAATTGTGGAACTATTAACTACTGATTCCGAAATAATGAACTTCCCTCTGCATTTTAAAATCACGAGTTAAATCGGTTTACTGGTTCGACGATCTAGCGAATCCAAGGAAAACTAAGTCAGTACTTTTAAAGCTACAACCGAGGCTAAAACAAAAAAAGTTTTGTAATTTTTCTTATCTTAACTAATTTCTATCAACTTGGTCTTGTTATGTATGCTGATAAGTTATTTTGGTTGCCACATAGGTACATACTGATCGGCCAGCTTATCAATATCACTCTGCAACTGTTGTATATAATATTTGATTTCCAATTTATATCATCTTCAATCACCTGACGATCAAAATCTCAAAATCGTGATCAGTGGCGTCAACAAAAATAGGTATTGATGGTTTATATTATAAAAAAAACTTCGTCTCAAAATAACAAAAATTTTCGTACTGCCAGTTTGACAGCTGGCAGCTGTCAAAATGAAATTCCCACATCAAAATCGTGATCAGTGACCTCAAAAACGTAGGTATTGATGGTTTAAACATAAAAATATTAGTTTACAAGACCAAAAAATTATTTTTAAAAATTTGAAATTTTTAATAACGAGAAAGGTGATTTCTACCCTATCTGGACCGTTTAGCAAAAAAATGATGAGAAACTAAAGTTTTCAGTGGCCAGATTCGGTTTCAGAGGACGTCAAAATACATAGGAAAATATGAGCCCTGTGTGGCTGTTATTTAAAAAATGCATTTTACGATAATAAAAATTTTGAATTGATATTTGGGCCACTAAATATGTAAGTACAATAATAATAAAAAGTAACGTTTCTCATAATAGTCATAAATGCTATAAAATCTATCAATTATTTGTGAAGTGAAGAAAAAAAAACACGACATTTTGTTTTTGTTGAATAAATATATTTATAGTCCATTTTCTAAAAATTCGCCAAAGTTCTAACTTCGTTGGCTCAAAACCAATTTTGATGATTTTTTTCAATTGTTATTTACAAATAAGTGTTTTTCTAATATAATCATAATTAAAAATTTTTTAACTTTTTTATTTATTTAAACAATTGCTTGAAATTTAATTATATAATGTTTTTGATGTCACAGATTACTAATCTGGCCTCAAAATCGGTCTAAAAAATAAATGGCGTCGAATGTCTAATTTTTTACTTTCTTATTTTTATTATATTTATCATCTGGGGGGTTCTTGGAGTCACTGATTACGAATTTGGCATTAAAACTAAAATAAAATCGAAAATGGCGGAAAAGGTTAATTTATTTTATTGAGATTTTATTTCTTATACCGCCTGGTGACAGCTACAATTATAAACCAAAACAAAACCCATTTATGTGAATCACAGCCACCTAATTTCATTTAAAAAAATTAAATAAAAAGTAGTTATTTCCAAAAAAAATCAAAAAGGCACATACGTAAAATGATCCGCTGGTTTAAAAAATGGCAGAAAACAGGACCTTGAAATTCAAAATTATCCTAAAAAATTTATAATATTGTCTAATTCACATCCCTCAAATTTAAATTTTTTATCTGAAGTAGAAAGGAAATTACCTACAGGTTTTCCCACTTTTAGGTGTGACTCCCGATATCGGATTTTTTTGGGTTTTATCTAATGTTTTCACCATTTTTCAGACACCGTTTTCTATTTTTGATAAATTGTAAAATAAAATTTGAGATCAGCACCCAAGAAACTTCTATACCGGGTGAAAACCAAAGTGGGTAGGTACGTCTGTAAGTTCTTTTCTACATCAGATAAAAATTTGAAATTTGGAGGTAGTGAATTAGATAATATTACACATTTTTTAGGATAATTTTAAATTCCAATGTACTTCCGGTTTGACCGAAATTGACCAAAACTTTTGATTTTCAAGATGGAACATCTGTTTTTTTACATTTTTGAGACCAGCGGATTATTTTACATACCTATACCTAATGGATATAATTTGGATTATTTCTGGAACTAACTATTTTTTATATAATTTTTAAATAGGTGGCCAAGATTCACATAAATGGCTTTTGTTTTGGTTTATAAGTAATTGTAGTTGTCACTCGGTATAAGAAATAAAATACCAATAAAAAAAATTTACCATTTTCCGCTACTTTGGATACGCCATTTTTTGTTTTATTTTAGTTTTAATGCAAAATTTGTAATCAGCGACCCCAAAACCCCCATTTATCTAATAAATATAATTAAAAAAATAATAATAAAAAATTAGACATTCGACGCCATTTGTTTTTAGACCGATTTTGAGGCCAGATTCGTAATTTGTGACCCCAAAAACATTATGTAGTCAAATTTCAGGTAATTGTTTAAATAAAGAAAAGAGTTATACATTTTTTAATTAAGAGTGTATTAGAAAAAACATTTATTTGTTAATAACAATTAAAAAAATAAAAAGCACACCTTTCTACCTATGGGGAATTTTTCTATAAACTTTTTCCGAAATTTAAAAAAAAATATCAAAATCGGTTCTGAGTCAACGAACTTAGAACTTCTTTTCTTTAGTAAATGGACTATTATGAGGATTTAACCCTCGCAGAGTAAGAAAATTAATAACAAAGAAAATTATTCTTCTTTATTTTATCGATTTAATCAATAAAACGTGTGACATTCACTAAAATGTACAAAAGAAGACTTTCGTTGGTCGTGATGCAAAAATTTTGGTTTACGTGTTTCTGATGACACCCACAATATAAACAAAATCGCACCTTTCTCCATTATGAAAATTTATACAAGTGACTACTGAAAAATATATTGATTTCAAAATAAATAAATACCTAAATAAATAAAAACATATACTGTCATTTAATAACACAAAACAATTTTTGTATTTAAATTTAAAAATATATTTTAGTATAATTAAATTATACTTACAAACGTTTACACGGTAGAGACAAGCTTACCTGCAAAAAAAAAGAATAATTAATAGGTACCACAAAGAAATAGTGATAAAAGTAAAAATAAATAAGAGTTTCTTATCTTTAATCTCTATACAATTTTTCACCCGTGATTAATACCAAACATTCAAATTTCCTTTGGACCCAGACATGCAAATATGAAATACGAAAATTATTAATTCTTCATGCGTTTCTGCATCATTTTTTCCTGGTAAGTACGATAACTTCGCAAGGCCAAAGCACTCTAGTGAATCGGCGAGTTATTTAACAAACCTTATAAACAATTACCCACTTAAGTTACTTAGCCTTTGAACGTAAGTAGTTAAAAAGTGGATTTAAAACGACTTTTAGAACACCGCGATGCACATGCACATATGTGCCTTATTATCCATCCTTGAATCGTTATGATTTATTGTAACTATAATGAGAGAAACCGTGATAATGTTTAACGTCGTTTATTAAAGCTGATGCGACGCGGTAAAAAGTCAGTGGTTTTATGGATATTAAATGAATGATGAGGCAACTCGAGTAAATTATAAATTATTAACGACTTGAAACGAGAAAAATACAATTCAATTAAATTTTTTCAAACGACTATCGACCTGGATTGCTAAAAAGTACTTGGAAGCCAAGTCAGCATTCATTCAGGATTATTTATAGGCCTGCAGAAATAGAAAAAACGGTGTAACTAATTCGTTTCAGATAGCCGTAGGTAAAAACATGTGTATTTAGTTATAAGGAATATATCTCTGCGATTCCTCCCAAATCAAATAAACAGAACATTGTTTATAAGTCACTTTTATGTGAAAAAATCATGAAATTTGGAGTTTTTTAAAAATTGCAGTAAGACTGCAGTAGATTAATTTTTTTGAATGTTTCTGTTTACTAGGTAATTCCAAACCGGTTAATTTAAGCCCCGGTTGATTTCATTTCATTGATTATTTATTTAAATAATTGCCGAAAACCATCGAAATTTTCGAAAATTTCAAGCATTTTTTACTCTGAAAGGAAAAATGCTAGACTCTTGAAACTTTGGTGGAATATGTGTCTCATTACCCTCAACTTAAAAAAAAAATTTCGTTTTAAAATGTTTATTAGTTTTCGAGAATTTCTATTTGTTTATTAAAAACGTCCCAAATGTTTAATGAAAAATTGACCTATTAACGTTATCAAAAATAATTCAACCACAGCTCATTTTTTTCGTCAAGACGTCAATTTTACGAATCTGTTATGGGCGTATCGATTTTCAATAATTTTGACCGTCAAAATGGCGTTAACAACATTGCTACTTTTCGGAGCAGCGTTTTTGCAAATAACTTTACAACAAATGAACGTATCTGCACAAATCTTTCATATTTGAGTTGCTGGTATTTTTCTACAAATTTATAAAAAAAAATTGTTGCTCTGGGACATGTAGGAGCCGAGATAATTTTTTAAATTGTTTAATGCGCCAAACGTTTATATATTAATATTTATGGCCAAAATTGAAACTGGTTGTTAATAAGATCTTGAATTTTGTGAATTCATCAAGTCCTATTGAAAACGGGCCCTTTTTGAGGTCAAAATCTAATTTTTAATAATTAGTGATTTTAGAGCGTCTTCAATTTGTTTGGCTCAAGGGACAGGCGAATTTTTAATCAAACGAGTATCAAATTGGGGTAGCGAGAAAAATTCGTCATATCTCCGTTATTTTCCGGCCAATTTCAACGTTTTTTTTTTATTTGGGGTAGCTCACGAAAATAATAACAATGGGCACATTTGCAATATCCAAATAATAAACAAATAATTGTTATAAACAATTTTTTTTTTTTTTTATTTTTCCTTTTTTGGGCTTATGCAACTTATAATGTGCTAATGTATTAAATATAAATTTATAAAGATTATATAATGGTAACAATGTATGCACAAACTATTTCTCCTTCAAACAATATACGATGTTACAGCATTGTTACCATTATATAATCTTTATAAATTTATATTTAATACATTAGCACATTATAAGTTGCATAAGCCCAAAAAAGAAAAAATTTAAAAAAAAAAAAATTGTTTATAACAATAATTATATGTTTATTATTTGGATATTGCAAATGTGCCCATTGTTATTATTTTCGTGAGCTACCCCAAATTAAAAAAAAAACGTCGAAATTGGCCGGAAAATAACGGAGATATGACGAATTTTTCTCGCTACCCCAATTTGAAACTCGTCTGATCAAAAATTCGCCTGTCCCTTGAGTCAAACAAATTAAGACGCTCTAAAATCACTAATTATTAAAAATTATATTTTGACCTCAAAAAGGGCCCGTTTTCAATAGGACTTGATGAATTCACAAAATTCAAGATCTTATTAACAACCAGTTTCAATTTTGGCCATAAATATTAATAAATAAACGTTTGGCGCATTAAACAATTTAAAAAATTATCTCGGCTCCTACATGTCCCAGAGCAACAATTTTTTTTTATAAATTTGTAGAAAAATACCAGCAACTCAAATATGAAAGATTTGTGCAGATACGTTCATTTGTTGTAAAGTTATTTGCAAAAAACGCTGCTCCGAAAAGTAGCAATGTTGTTAACGCCATTTTGACGGTCAAAATTATTGAAAATCGATACGCCCATAACAGATTCGTAAAATTGACGTCTTGACGAAAAAAATGAGCTGTGGTTGAATTATTTTTGATAACGTTAATAGGTCAATTTTTCATTAAACATTTGGGACGTTTTTAATAAACAAATAGAATTTCTCGAAAACTAATAAACATTTTAAAACGAAATTTTTTTTGTAAGTTGAGGGTAATGAGACACATATTCCACCAAAGTTTCAAGAGTCTAGCTTTTTTCCTTTCAGAGTAAAAAATGCTTGAAATTTTCGAAGATTTCGACGGTTTTCGGCAATTATTTAAATAAATAATCAATGAAATGAAATCAACCGGGGCTTAAATTAACCGGTTTGGAATTACCTAGTAAACAGAAACATTCAAAAAAATTAATCTACTGCAGTCTTACTGCAATTTTAAAAAAACTCCAAATTTCATGATTTTTTCACATAAAATTGACTTATAAACAATGTTCTGTTTATTTGATTTGGGAGGAATCGCAGAGGTATATTCCTTATAACTAAATACACCTGTTTTTACCTACGGCTATCTGAAACGAATTAGTTACAGATTGCCGTTCATATCGTCTAATTCTACAGGCCTATTACACAAATCAAGAAATGTTAGTAAAAATATAACAAGACGGGAACCGAACCCGGATGGACTGTATGAAAGGCAACTATGCTGATCATTACACCACCAACGCACATAGAAAACTATTTGTAATAAGATGTAGGTAGATATTAAAGCAGTTGTTTTATCCCACCACCAAAACCGAGACCAAAACTAAAGAACAGATAGATGAATGGTACTAGATTCATCATGGTAAAAATGGTAAATTCTCAGACGACTATATCAATGAGAGACATATTTTTTTTTTGTTCAATCAATATACCCATAATCTCATTTATTATTCGGCACGAAAGGACTCCTATTAAATTAAACAGCACCGTGGATTCTCGTAGTTTCCATTCAATAATTACGATTTCTTTCAAGTCACGCTCGAGGTTCTCAGGGTTTTAAAAAGTGTCATCATTCGGCATTGGTATTTATAAGTTTACTTGAAAAGAGACGAGATCATAAGAAATCGCTGCAGAACCGGATTGGCCTTTCCAAAACTGCTAAAGGAATTAAAAATGAATGAAACAAGAACTCAAAAAGAATAAAATTAAACTGAAAGTAAACGATCGTTCGATCGATAAAATACGTGTAACAGCATAGGGAAAGTTTATGGAATTTTTTCAGTTGAGTTAATCATCATTTCTTATAAGAGTATATTTTCAAAACGCTGCAGTAACTTTCATCCCTATGAACAGATTCTTAATATTTACATTATTACTAGCAATGTACAACGATTATTTCAAACTGAAGACAATGCGGTAGGTCTCTTGGCGGGTTAGCCAGATCCTGAATAGCAGCAGCCGAGGATACTAAAGGTGCACGGCAATACTGCCAATTCCTAATTAAAGGGTGTGTTTTTGACCACCTACGTGAAAGAAGGCCGTTTCAATTACACCAACTAAAAACAAGCATCGAAAAAATCAGTCATGAATAAAACATATCTTTCCTTGTTTCAATTTTAATAACGTTAAAATAATACTATAAAAGGATTGGGTAAGGACAGTTAACGATGCAAATTCGTCAATATAGTAGTGCAATATTTCATATTTTATTTCGAGAAATATAATATTTATACATAATGATCTGAAACGACAGCAACAGAAGTAGGTATATAAAAAATAAATCATAATACATACTTTTAACAACGAGTTATTTCATTTAATTATTACAAGGTGATCTATAAATTTACGAACATTTTTACATAAAACATAATTTTTTGAAGGAACATTGATTTATGTGTGTATTGATATTTAACGTGATGGTTCCGCATCACAAAAACTAAATCGTGAAGTTTAAGCGTACATGCTTCCAAGTGCCAATTACTTTATCATTGATTTTTTTACATCGACCGGTTCGTAATAAATTATAATTAAATAGATTGCATTGCATTTTTTTCTGCCTCACTAATAAATCGTATTCAAATGCCGAGTACTGTTTTAAGCTTACCAAACTCACACATTGCGTAATATCATAGATTTATAATTAGAAAAGGAAAAAAAAACAATCATTAAATATCAAATATTTTTACTTTAAGCTTAATTACATTGTACTAACCGTGAAAAATAGACATGTGGTCAGCAAACAAAACATAAATATTCAAGGGTAAAAGCTGTACCCATCACATCAGAAATATTTTAAATAAAAGATTTGCCTCTTTATGGGAAAAAAATCAAAAATTTAAAAAAATTAACGCGACTGTTATGAATCATTTTCTAATTTAATTCAACTGTTTTAACCTAGTTTGCATTGACTAATTCCACCTAATTTCGCTAAGCTAAAATATGTATTTTAAAGGTCATTTAACAATGCATATAAAGACAAATGCTATAGTAAGAAAGAAACATAATTATGGATTTTATCAATAAAAAATAAATATTTATGTCTGTTTTTAATCAATATTGTAGTAAAAATATGAGTCAAGGGTCTATTATTACTTTGATATATCATGAAAACAATTTCAATAGTTTCCCAATCTTTTAAGTCAATTGTTAATTATTCGCGGCTATTATATTTGAATAACAAATTTTGCAACGTATAATGTAGTATAATTGTATTTATAAGAAAGATTAAAAATGATTTATGTACTCTATTAACGAACTCGGCAATCAATTTGTTTTCGTTTACAAAATAGATAATAAACATATTCCTATGTTAATAATTAATTTATCACAAAAATAAAATTAGGACAACAAAAATTCATAGAACTATATTGAAAATTTAATAAACAATAATAATTATAATTAAAAAAAACAATAGACAGACAAACGGACATATATTTTTTTTAGAAATTTATTTTTTGATTTTTTTTCATTTGTATTTAGGGATTTGGGAATTGTTTAGTTAAAATTAAAATCTGACAGCTCTTCCTCACTCTAATTTATCGCCGAAATTAAAATCTAACAGCTCTTCCTCACTCTAATTTATCGCCGATTTTTCACATATTCTGCGGCGCTAAAGGCTTTTTTCCTTACCAGTTTGGCCTGCGCGGCCAAACTGGTAAGGATGGACGTTTTCGTGTCGGGGCTATCGAATTGCCGACATTCGTGGCGATCCGCGAAGCATTTTAAAAGTTATTAGCCGTTTGGTAGAGCCGTGTCGAAGAGGTTTGTAAAATTTGAGAAATTAAAAAGAGATACGAGACCAATGGCCGCCGGATGCGCGCGCACGACCAATCCCGATTCGTGTCTCGACGAAACTATTTGAAATTTCAACGTCGACGAACCGTCAAAATGCCGCTTTTAGGTTATCTCGAAATCTACAGTGCGTCGCAATAAAACTTTGAGGTTATGGTCCGAAATTGACGTTTCCTTAATATCGGGCCCACGACGGAACCGATTGCGGTTTCAGGATCCGGACGTCCTCGCCGACCCGAAACCGTTCTCGGTTCGTAGATGGCGCCCCTCTTTCACTTTGACATTTAAACGTCACTTTGACAGTTTTTTGACAGCCATCAAAAAATTTATTTTACGAAAACGTCACTTTGACAGCTGTCAAATTTTTCCTCGATTTCGCGCCGAATCGCTTACCCCATCGGGGAAGAACCCGCCGGGGCCAATTCTTTAATAACTTAATTCATCCGATAGCCAGCCCCGTAGGGGCTAAGCGATAGCCAGACCCGTAGGGGCTGGCTATCGCCTACAACCCATTCATCCGATAGCCAGCCCCGTAGGGGCTATCGCCTACAACCCATTTATAGAACCTACTTATAAATAGAGCCCCGCAGGGGCTCTGAATTTTTTTTTGTTTTCTTTTCAAATTTTAATCCTAAAATCCTGAATTTTTCCCAACTCCCCGACCCCTCGACCCCATGTCGGACTCTACTTCTTTCCCGAAATTTAAAAAACCGTCTTTCAACTAGAAACCCCGAGATAAAACAACTGATATAGAGGGTCAGCCTCGCAGAGATAGGTTAGGCAAGCCAGACCCGTAGGGTCTGGCGCCGCCTAACCTAGTTGTTTAGTTAAAATTTGATTCATTATTTTTAGTTACATTGGGAGTCAGGAAAAAACCTCCGAATCAGAATATTGAGTAGTAAAATGGCAAATATTTTGGAGCGGTGCTTTATTCAAGACATAAGAGTATTTTTTATCTCCACTAAACGGAAAATCTAAAGACACCATCAAATTTGCAAAAAGTAGAAGTAAGGTTTCCCATTTTGTTAAGGCTAACCTCATATTTTCGCTACTGGTTACTTAAGTTGGGTTAACCGCATACTGGTTACAAACATTTTTAACCGACTATTTTAGTGAAGCAACACAAAACAGAACTTGACACCAAATTTACATTTCTTACAATAAAAGGTTCTTTTAAAAAATGTTTACGTTTTGTATCTCGAAGACGAAGCATCTTGGGCATACTATGTTTTTTAAGTATAAGTGAAGGAATCACTTCTTGCATTTTCAACATGTATTATCTGCCGTTAATAATAAATGTATTATAATAAATAATAATATATTATATTACAAATAAGTGGGCGTGAAAACGATACACTACGGCGTAGCGGCAGTAATGAGAAAAACAGGTTATATTACAAAACGTCTATTTTTTTTTCCGTAAATCATGCATTTCTAACCTTGAGTACGAGATGCTAAATTTGGAAATAAAAAATCCAAAACAATGTAAATTACCTAGTTATCATACAAATATCATCAATAGCACTAAAAATAACACGGTGAGTCATAACAAACACTCCTAAAAAGAGAAATTGTTTAATATGTGTATTTTTATATGCGTTCGTGTGTTCTTGAACTTTCAGAGATATCTGAATTTGTATATTAATAATTGATGATTCTCTTGGATAAATAATAACAAAATTCGCGTAATGAAAAATTTACCATCAGTTTTATTGAACCAATAATCGACTACAAATAAACAAACTTTTATTATTAGACAATATTAACTTCTATTTCTCCTTTGAGTGCAAGCATACTTTCATTTAGAAGTTTTAGGTCTGATTTCCGACCGCGACACTGGGAATATTTTCAGTCGAAGGAATTAATTCTAGTATACTCGGATATTGAGTGTGTGGTCTTTAAAAGTGTACCCCCTCCCGCACAAAAGCCTTTTTCAGAACCTCCATAGTGATAAGGTGCACGATTGATATTTAAAATATAATGCTGCAAACAAAACTGTTATTATTGTAATCCATTTAAAACAGTTATTTTCAAATTGCCGAGCAATGATTTTATCACCAAATATTGTTAGATAATTTCGTTAATGGGAAAAATAAATTAATTTGTCGATTTGCAATTTCTAGAATTAATTTTAGGCTGTAAACCAGAACAAACTGTTATAATCCCTGAGACAAATCGTATACAATTCATTCACAAAGGAGAATTTCACTGATTTGGTAGCTTGTGTTTAATGATATATTTGCCATGTTCCAGGGAGCCTTAAATACGTTTCTCCATTCATTCATGCCACAAAGTATAAAGCCCTGCAGATTCTTTTCAAAACTTGATGAACCATGATGTAGACAAAGGCTTCCTCATGGTAAAATAATTGACAACGTGACTGAATTATTTCTAAGGCATTTAAAGAAACGCGAGAACCACGTTCGCGTGGATTTAGCCTTCATGAGGATTTCTACACGAAAGTCAACCAATTTCACAAAAAAACTCGGATCTTCAAGCAACACAGGCGACGCAGACACTTGCCTTTTCCTGTACGCGGATAGGAGCTCCTTTAACTGTGTTGTGTCAGCCACTGACATGGACGTTTTTTTGCTTCTGTGCTTCTCTGATTTTGGGCAATTTAACTGCAATGAACTTTGAATGATTTTTGGCGAAGTACACAATCGAATCATTTTGTAGCTTGACTAGCCATAATGTTGTTTTCTTCATTTTAAGGATTGAAAACAGGTATAATCAGTGGTATCTACTTGTTCACGTTCACTTATATTGTAATGCATGTTTTGTGCCGAATTGTGGCAGGATCATGAAGGTTCACTTTTCGTACCTTGCAAGACGCTAATTTGGTAGAACACGAAAAAAAAAATTCTGAACAACATTTGTATGTTATATTATTCAAGTTTCAGCAAGTTGTGCTTTGAGCAAAAAGCAAATGTTTTTCCTGCAGCTATTCTCCTTTCTTCATAATTTTCATTTGTAAGTCTATCAGTTCCATTTTCTTAGCCACAAGATTTTCTCTTCGTTAAAAAGGCTGCTCGTTGTTCGTCAATTCGTTCTTTGCTTGTCATTTCTTATTTCTACCTAAAACCATAAAAAAATGTAGTAGATTTCACTGTGATAACACCAATGTCCACTATTCAGAGAAAAATGACAGACATCTTGCTTTTAATCTTCTCAGAGAAATACTAATTGGAGTCCTGAGCTTTGCAGCTTTAACCAATCTTTAACTTCTTCACAAGCAATTTTTTTCGCTAGATGCCGCTGGTATGACTGCTGCCGTTGAAGATCGTCTTATAATTTCGTGTGCTGGCTCTTCAGAATCCTATAAACAATAATTGAATGAAACTTGATCTATGGTAGGAAATTGAAACTACTTCTTGCCGTGTCGATGAGCATGTAGTCTTAGTGCCGAACCGACAAAAATCGACAGAGGCCAAAAATCGACAAAATTCTTAGCAGTGTATGGATGGCCGGAAAATTTAGGATTAATGGTATACAAACTTTTTTACGATTTCCGGCAAAACTAGACCTCCTGTCGAAAAAGTTGTAGATAATTGAAAGATCTACAACTTTTATTTCAACCATTTTTCAACATAACCTCAAAACTATTGACAAAAACGCCAAAAACCAATTTTTTGATTTTTGATTTTTATCTCCCACAAAAATTATTCGATTTTAATGAAATTTGGTGAAAATATACATTTCTGTGTCTCAAATAAGCTGTAATTTTGTTGAAGCTAAATATTTGTTTTTTGATTTTATTGCTAATTTAATTTGAAAAAAGCCCCTAATTTTTTTTTAAATGAAATTTTAATTTTTGAAAATTTTAGAGCGGAATTTTTTTCGTTAACCTCTACTATAAGGTGGTGTAAAAAATTACACTGTTACTATGGAAAACATTGTCAAAAATGGGAAAAACTAAAACAAAGATCTTTTCAAGATCGTTTTTTCATTTCATTTCATTGGTTATTGAAGTGAAGTGTTGAGAGTGATGCAATGTAATATCAAATAAGGGAACTTTGATTAAAACCGTTTAAGGTTCGGGTTGATGAAAAACAAATTGTTTATTAAACAGTAATTTTACAAAAAAATATTGCTAAAAAATAAAAATTACCGTTTTTGGGCAAGAAAATTTTTTTTATGCTATATGGACAAAAATAAATTGAATTGGAAAGCTGCTCTACATCATTCAACATAGTTTTCGGTTTTTTCAGCATCTCCAACAAGGATACTATGGATGTTAAATTGAGGAAAACAGAAGAATTAACTTCCAAATAATTGCGTTTTCTGAAAAATATGTTTACAACTATGTATCACTTTAAAAATTATGTAACTGAAAAATAAATTAAAATATTATTTGAAAACTGCATTGAAAATCGATTGTTTTCAAATTGTTATTGTTTAAACAATTTGTTTTTCACCATACCGAACCTTAAACGGTTAATCGAAGTTTACTTATTTGATATTACATTGAAATTACCATTTTACATCACTTTCAACACCTAATTTCAATTCATTTCAATAATCAATGAAGAATTCGTGACATTCAAGGAAAAATCGATCCTGGAAAGATCTTTGTTTTGGTTTTTCCCATTATTGACAATGTTTTTCCATAGTAACAGTATGATTTTTTACACCATCTTAAAGTAGAAGTTTCAACGAAAATAATTCCGCCCTGAAATTTTCAAAAATCAAAATTTTGTTAGTCAACTTTTTTTATTGAAAATTAGGCCTTTTTTTCAAATTAAATTCGAAATAAAATCAAAAAACAAATATTTCGCTTCACAAAAATTACAGCCTATTTATTATTGTGGGAGATAAAAATAAAAAATAAAAAAATTGGTTTTTGGCGTTTTTTTCAATAATTTTCAGGTTATGTTGAAAAATGGTTGTAATAAAAGTTGTAAATCTTTCAATTATCTACTGCATTTAGTTTTGCCGGTAATAGTTTCACCCCTAAAACACCCCTTCTCCCACTCCCACCCTACTTCTGGTTAATTGTTGGGGGCTTAGAATTTTTTTTTGAAAAAAAAATATTGATGACTGCATCTGTCCGTAACAGAATATAGCTATTATCTATTTTTCTATGAGATCCTGTATTACCTTTGGGCAGTAGTTTATTTATAACGGATCAAGTACTTATTATTATTTTTTGCGTTTTGAATTTAACCAAAGCAAAAAATTTACCTTCCCCAATTTCGTCAAGCATAAGACCAAAAAAAAAAAGTTGAACAACATTCGTCGTTTATTACGGTACTTGCATATACTATTACACTGTACGGATAATAGTTTTTCAGACTAGAATACTAATAGGACGAAGTCGAGGCAGAATGTAACATTTTTAACACACAGCCATCAACATTCGTTGGCCAAAAGTACACTTGAGCCCATTTGAAGTGAATCGGCCAAATGTATATAAAGTTAGCGAAACACTTTTAGCTAATGATATCGAGAATAGGTTGATAATTTGCCGTTTTTTTGTCGCTAATTAGTTGTGCTAATGGCGATTTTGTCGTTTCAATTTTTTTAAAAAAACGGTGTGTTTCGCTAACTTTATATGAAGTTAGCGAAACACATTTTGAAGAATTGTCCGTTTCCAACAATTGATACATGGAATTTGTACGTTGATTTTGTCGTTAATTAGTTGTGTTAATGAGAAAATGCCCTTTTGATTAAAAACAAAAAAAACTAGGTGCTTCGCTAACTTCATATAAAGATAGCGAAACACATTAGTAAAAATTATTTGTTTTCAAAACGTCATACGTGAAATTTGTTAGTTAATTTTGTCGCTAATTAGTTGTGTAAACACTCATACTGTAATACTTTATTTATAAACAAAAATTTAAAAAATCCTAGCTCAATGTAAAGTTTGCTAAGTTTCATCGAATGATTCCGTAATTAATTAATAAAAAATGTTCAACGATTGCGACAAAATCAAAAACCTCACAACTAACTTTAATCGACCCAACTGAAAATTCCTGGCCTGAAAACCAGTCAATTAAAGCCTTTTTACCAAAGTTGCATCGATGTTTCGCCAAGTTTCATCGAATTATTCAATAATTAATTAATAAAAAATGTTCAACGATTGCGACAAAATCAAAAACCTCACAACTAATTTTAATCGACCCAACGGCAAATTCCTGGCCTGAAAACCAGTCAATTAAAGCTTTTTTACCAAAGTTGCATCGATGTTTCGCCAAATTTCATCGAATTATTCACTAATTAATTAATAAAAAATGTTCAACGATTGCGACAAAATCAAAAACCTCACAACTAATTTTAATCGACCCAACGGCAAATTCCTGGCCTGAAAACTGCGTAAAACTGTCGTGTAGCGCGAGTTGCCTGACCACGACACTGGAACTTGACCCTTAATGCATATGTTTATAAAGGCTATATTTTTCATGCTAAAACATGGCGTAGAATTTTATTTTATTTCTCCCTTGTAAGAAATATTTAAGAACTTTCAGTTACCATTTAGCATGCACCAGACATGTTAGATTATGTACATTGTACAACACATTAGAAAAACTCTATTGTTGATTTAAATAGAATTTTGTTGTACAATTAGCTGTGACGATCTTGATTTTGTCGTAAATGTGGACTATTTTTTATTAATTAATTAGTGAAGAATTCGATGAAACTTAGCGAGTGATCGTAATAACTGGGAAGAAAACGGTTAAGTTGAGTGGATTAGGGTACAGAAATTTGTCGTTCGTCAATTAAAATTAGTTGTGAGGTTTTTGATGTTGTCGCAATCGTTGAACATTTTTTATTAATTAATTAGTGAATAATTCGATGAAACTTGGCGAAACATCGATACAACTTTGGTAAAATAGCTTTAATTGACTGGTTCTCAGGCCAGGAATTTGCCGTTGGATCGATTAAAATTAGTTGTGAGGTTTTTGATTTTGTCGCAATCGTTGAACATTTTTTATTAATTAATTAGTGAATAATTCGATGAAATTTGGCGAAACATCGATGCAACTTTGGTAAAAAAGCTTTAATTGACTGGTTTTCAGGCCAGGAATTTGCCGTTGGGTCGATTAAAATTAGTTGTGAGGTTTTTGATTTTGTCGCAATCGTTGAACATTTTTTATTAATTAATTATTGAATAATTCGATGAAACTTGGCGAAACATCGATGCAACTTTGATAAAAAAGCTTTAATTGACTGGTTTTCAGGCCAGGAATTTGCCATTGGGTCGATTAAAATTAGTTGTGAGGTTTTTGATTTTGTCGCAATCGTTGAACTTTTTTTATTAATTAATTACGGAATCATTCGATGCAACTTAGCAAACTTTACATTGAGCTAGGATTTTTAAAATTTTTGTTTATAAATAAAGTATTACAGTATGAGTGTTTACACAACTAATTAGCGACAAAATCAACTAACAAATTTCACGTATGACGTTTTGAAAACAAACAATTTTTACTAATGTGTTTCGCTATCTTTATATGAAGTTAGCGAAGCACCTAGTTTTTTTTGTTTTTAATCAAAAGGGCATTTTCTCATTAACACAACTAATTAACGACAAAATCAATTCCATGTATCAATTGTTGGAAACGGACAATTCTTCAAAATGTGTTTCGCTAACTTCATATAAAGTTAGCGAAACACACCGGTTTTTTAAAAAAATTGAAACGACAAAATCGCCATTAGCACAACTAATTAGCGACAAAAAAACGGTAAATTATCAACCTATTCTCGATATCATTAGCTAAAAGTGTTTCGCTAACTTTATATACATATCGGCCAATATACGCGTGATAGAATCTCCCAATAGATTACTCGAGCTCATTTCAAATAGGTCGTTCAACATAAGCCCGCTAATTAAAACCATTGCAATGGATTTTCAATGTTAACCATCCTTTAGTTCATTTGTTTTGAACTAGTAGTTCTTTAGATACAGGATGTTTCGTTGACATGTTTTTGGGAACATTTGACAGTATCTCTGGGGATATGATTAGTGAAAATGTCATTATGGTTAATAGCATAAGTCGTAACATCTTTCATCATTTTGAGCATTTATTTTAGTTAGTAGTAGTTATGAATTATGTTTGAATACTTTGTTTCTTTTAATGTACTCTTTGCATCAAGTTTACAGTTTCAGAATAATTCAGTTGTCAAAACTGCATAAAAAGATCCCAGAAAAAAATAAAGATTTATTAGAAAATTGTCATAAAATAGAAAAAAAAAAAACGAAAAAGTCGATACAGGAAACTAGCATCAGGTACTTAGGCAGTTCAATTATACAACGATACTGTATTTGTAAAAATAAAAGAATTCCATTTAAAATTAATTACACCAGTCAAAGTCTATTAGTAAACGAACATTTAAACAACACAATCATCAAATTAAACCACCATGGAACCATTACCACATGCTCGTATACTGACCACTGGTCTGCTAAATTAATTTACAGCAATTAATGCCCAGTTTTTTAAATTACATATTCGGTTTATTGAAAGTGTTATTTATAATAATCTCGCATGAATGGCAAAGATTAATTAAGATTTGCCTGTCGGCAATCAGTATGCGATGCAAATTAAATTAATGAACGGCTCAGAAAACAACTATTGTTTAATAATTTATTGCATCTGATAAAAGGATATCGAAGCTCAATTTTACTCACACGAATACTTACGCAGAAAACGATGCTTCACAAGCATAAAGTACAAGCACTGACGCAAATTGAAACTGATTTACTCCAAGCATTAATTACTGCCAACCAGGTACTTTTAAGACATCTCGTAAAAATATATCGATTTTAACGTGTTTGAGACAGCAGATTTGGTCAGTGGCGGCGCGATAGTTGCTTATGGATTGCATTCGCAATAGCGAGAAATAATAATATTTATTAATTTATTAAGATACAGAAGAATAGTTAATACGTGTAAAAAGTGATTTTATCAGCCCCATTTCTCCCACTACAGCACTACGGCACTAGTGCGTTAAAGTACTATTTTACACACTAAAATGACTGTGTAAAAGTTTACTTTATTCGTAGTAAAAATAGTGTGTAAAGAGCGAACTGTTGATTTCCAAAAATAAAAATTTCATTCCTCTTGTGCGAACAGTTTAAGAACTTCATTTAGAATTTAAAGTTTGTTTTATTAGTAGATTATTAAAATTCTGGAAAAACACTGCAACTTTCGTATATATATTTTGTCTGTATTTCTTCAATAACCTCTGTAAGGGCTAATTATAAGGGATCCCTATACCCAATGGTTTTGAGAGAATTGGAAGATCACAGAATGGTACTTTTGTCTCTACATGTACTAAAATCACCAAAATCTAGGATTCTTGATGAACAAGAATCTGACGTGTTATTCTCCTAGTGATCATATACAACTGGTGGAGGAAAATTGAGGGACCGATATGTTTAACAAAGCTGCATCAATTTCGCATACTGTAACATTCAGATTAAAACAATAGAATCTCCTTTAAAGTACGTAAACAATAGCTTTTCCAAAAATGACAGTAAAAGCTCACACACTTCTTTCCTTTCAAGAAGAAGATTTGGTGTACCTAGTAATCACGTGTCACGTTTTAGGACAGAAATATGATTTAGGTAATTGTCGCCTAACCATTGAATAAGCCACAGAGATTCCTTTTATTTCGGTTTCGGATACTACTTAACAAACGCGGATTCCTACTGCCTCAAATACACTTATGCTAACAAGGAAGCTATTTCCTTCCTTACCGGAAAATAAAGATTTAAATCATCCTCTGGTGCCACAAACTACCTGAGCAGGTTACCGAATTGTTTTGCCTGTGTATGATAAACCCACGTTTTGAAATCCACTGATGGCTAGGCCCTACTATCTGAGCAGAACACCGAAGGGCTCAACCGGTGAATGTGTGATATAACATTAAATACAAATAAACGGAAACTTTAAACCGAACTCTGATTTAATTAAGTAGTAAGACGTCGGTACTTTTACGATGAAATCAACGGCAAATCACGGTGTTTATTCGAAGGCAGGCGGCTGGATGGAGCCAAAATAGACATGTTTTATTAAATGGGATGTTTTAAACTTATAAAACCATTGTTTTAAACATGCCAACCCTGACTGGCGGGGGCACAGTAATCTCTCAGGTCCGGGTTAGTGGTAGTGTTAATAGAGAAGTCCAGAATGAGTGTCAAAAACTGGACTCAATTAATTGAGTTACTATATTTTTTGGCCCCTCGTGTACTGCCACTGCCATCATTTAATTTATAACCCTAGTAATGCATATAGGCAGCCTTCGAATTTACGAATCATACAATAAATAATCACAACGAAAGCGTCATATTTACAGTAAAGCTGGAAATTCAAATCGACAAAGAAAAAGCATAAATTGTTAGTTGTCTAAAACGACAGACCGCACCGAACATAAATAATTAAACGTTTTGAATAGAATAATTCTTCGCACAATAAGATTTTTTCCCGTTTAATACAACCTGACCTTTTTCCTTTGTATGACGTACGCGGCACAGCTAGTATATCGTCCTAAGAAAAAAACTGCCACATTAGCATTATTAGTTTATGATCACCATATCTAGTTTTAAATCTATATACAATAGAGTAACTACACCACAAGGAGAAACCAGTAGTATTTGTATAAAAAATTTGTTGGCTCTGATGCAAATTGTGTTTTAACTAATTATCCAAAGGACTGTTACAAATCAACTACTCTTGTTTTTAAGATATAAAGCTGCCCACATTGACAAAGGTCAGACTAATTTGGCATGTGACATTTTGGAGCTTTACACAAATCACAAATGTACTGATAATGCAGTAGCATAATGAAGGTTATAAATACTTTGAATTATTGCCAGTTTGAGGTGCATGGGAGAATGAAAAAAAAAAAGAAATGTTTATTGTTTGGCAACAGTGAAGAATTGCAATTGCAATTTGCCTGTAATCATTGCTCAATGCTTAAATATTTGCAAACCAAATATTTTCAAAAACACGAAGAGAATTTAACAGACTGATTTCAAGTTTCGTTAACAAATTAACTTTTTGAAGTTTTAATTTAAATTGATTTTTGCTTTGCAAAATTTAAAAACATTTTAAATAGTCGTGTAAATACATGAATATCGTATATCGAATAAATAAAAAAGTGTTAAAGAAATCATTAATGTAAAAACTGTTTTAGGAATTAAAATAAATAGGGGACAATATTCGTTTTGACAAAATACCTATACGTGCTAGCTATTAAATCACTCACAATAAAGCAAGCCGCCACTTTCGGAGAAACTTTGTTTAATTTGGTTTTATAAATATCTTTCACTCTACTATACGTATACAATAAAAAATGTACTAATGTGCTATTACTTACATATTGGCAATTTAAGGGATCGCCACTAGGCCTTGTAATTTTTACGTCCACGTGTAACTTCAAGGTTCCCTATTTTTTTAACGAAAAAACATACCTCATTAGGATCCCGTATATCAACATTAATTAGAGACAATACCTATACTTTACTCACTCAGATTATCAATAAAAAAAAAATAGAATTCTCGCTTAATAATTATTGTATCACAATATATAACGTGAAAGGTTAGAAACTTAATAAATACTTTCATTACTAATAGAAAACTATGAAAAAATTACCTATTGGCACCTGTTTACAATCGAATTGGTATTGAGCAAGCAACCGTTAAAATATAAATTTTTTTATGGACAAGAGCCACCTTTTCGCCATGGCAATTTGTCAATAAAAACAAATTTGCATCCGCAAAGCTTTAACCTTGGTGCGAGCATCTATTTTGGTTTTCTGAAATTTGTAATTGATATTTATAATTTATTGTCGATATTTTATTTGTAACGCCTAATAAATATTTATAAACTTGTGTTTGTTTATTTTGCCACCTCGTCTTTTTGCGTAGGCATAAAAATCAATATAAGTACATGAATAAATGAAATGGAAAATTATTAGAAGTATGCATTAAAGTTAGCAAAACAACTTCTTCTACTGTTGTTTATTTTTAATAATCTTAATAATTTTCATGAGAAACGGGACTAACTTAAGCCATGCCATGTGTGAATAGCTTTAATTAGATAATGTTCAAAAATGTATAAGAAGTCTACGAATCTATCTTTGAAAAGTAAAAAGAGTATTGGAAAGCAAAGATATCTAATGGAACTGGAAACGATAAAGGAAAAAGCGAGGAAAAAAGTGTAAGTTCTTAAAAATACAAAAAGACAAAACAAAAACCGAATAACCTATATTGAAGATTTTACAAAAACAGAAATACAAAACAGAAGAGGATGATCAAAGGAAGAAAAAGAAGCAGAACAAAAGTTGGATTTAGAAAATTGATAATAAACAATAAGGTATAGAAGTGGGATGATGAAGAAAATGGTCTAATAGAAGACATAAGAATTTATTATTATTATTATTATTATTATAAATAAGAGCACGCGTCTAAAATACTAATAAAAAATAGAGACGGAGACAAAAAGAAGACGACACTGGCACAGACACAGAATGCGACTAAGGATTTAAAGAAACGGAAGAAATGAACAAAAGGAAAAAGTAAGAAAAGGAAATAAGAACAAAAACATGATAAAGGAAAAACATAACACTAGCCATATGGAATGTCCGTAGTATAAAGGGGAAAGAAGAGATTGGAGAAGAAATCATATAACAGAAAATAGACATACTGAGGATAACGCAAGCAAAAAAGAAAGGAAAAGGCATTTAAAAAATACATAAAGGCTATTGGATGATGTGGTCGGGGGTAGATAAAAAAGAACTGGCAAAATAATGAATTGGAATGATAATCGCATCAAATAGACTGATAGACATAATCCAATAAAAACATGCAAACGAAAGAATAATTAATGGCGGTGAAAATAAAATTAACAAAGAAAAGACATGGACGCTAATGATAACATATAGGGCAAATAAGAATGCAAAGATTAAAGAAAGAAGAAAATGATGAATATTTTAGGAATTTAGAAAGAGAAATAACTGAGAATAAAGGGAATTTAATAATTTTGGGAGATCCAAATGATCGCGTAGGTAACAAACATGGAGGAATAGAAAATATCAGGAAAAAAAGGATATGAAAATCAACAATAATGGAGAGTAATCGAACCATGTAACGAAAACGAACTTGTTATAACTAACACAAAATTCAAACGTATAAAGATACGAGAGTAGGACGCAGCAGGAATGAAAAATCCATAATTGACTAATATCTTACTTCCCAAGAAAATTTTAAATAAATTAAATATGTTAAAGTATCTAGGCAAGCGGATTTAGGGTGATAGATGATATTAAGAACAGATAAACAAGAGGAACAGGACAAAAGAAGAATTATATAACAAAAAATAAAAAGTAACAAACTTAAAGAAATTAACGTGAGAAATAAATATCAAGCAGGAAAAAAAGTAGTAACAGAATTAGAAAAGAGATGGACAAGGTTTAAAGAAATAGTATCAGATGTGGCAAAAGAAACTTGTGAAACTTCACAGATAAGTAATGTATATGTAAGTATATAAAAAGAATGAATTGGGTGAAGAGAGAAATTCAAAATAAAATAAAAGAGAGAAAATACTCATGGGAAAAATATATAGCAAGTAAACGAACAGAAAATGATGCAAATATAAAAAAAAGAACAGAAGTTAAGAAAGGAGTGAAAGAAACAAAGAAAAAATAACGGAACAATTTTGGAAAAACCATGAATGAAAATTTTAGGGATAATCAAAAACTGTTTTATGGGGCATTAAAACAATTAAGAAAGAAAAAAGAGTACAACGTGGTAAACATGAAGGATAAATATAAGCAAGTAATAACAGACGAAGACAAGATCATGGAAAGATGGGAAGAACATTTTAGAGAATTAACCAGGGAAGAAAAAGAGATTGAGAGAGAAGAAATAAATACATAGCATAGAGAAAATACTAAGCCAATCACAGATCAGGAGATAAAACAAGCAATAAAAAAAATTTAACTAGGAAAAAACAAAGGAAGATGACAACACCAGAGACGATAAAATATATAAGACAGGATGGAGTATTTAAGCTACAGGAAATTATGAACGAAGCATGTGATGGCGTCTACTTACGTAACCTGTAATGTTTGTAACTGGCTGCTTACAAACAGAACTATCTGGCTTTGTAACACTTTATAGACGGAAACTCGGGCGCCTGTTCCTTAATTTTTAAGTGCAAAGAACAGCACTTGTTTGGTTCTCCTGTGTAAAGACGTTTAGGGGTAGCTAACAGATGGAGATACGGTTATTTGTCCAGGCGCTTTAAGATGACTGTCTTGTCAACTGGACTTGGACAATTTCTCAAACGGGTTAATTAGAAATAAATTACTGAAATAATAACTCGTAAATTTTACCTATGTACACCAACGTATTTATTTATTAAAACAGTAATGAATAAATCAATAAACAGGATATTTCAGCGACTTTGCAATCGAGTGTGTATAAATTTGATATCGATAATAAATATGCGGGTTGGCAATCAAGAGTATATACGCGTGAATATGATTTTATTTCGGAAGGCGGTGAGTTTAGATAGCCGGTGTCTGTTTTCGTGGCTGAAACGATTTCGGACGGCAAACAAACGGAATTTTCAACAGGATATAGAATGAACGGCGGGCAGTCGGTTAGCTATAGATATTCTTGTCTACACAGATGGTTTTACAATACGGCGAACTACTGCCACAAACGTAAGCTATTTAATAAGGACTATTTTTCGTAATTTAAGTTTTCCGGTAAAACTTTATGCACTGAAGCCTTAAAGATTGCCCGAGCGAGCAAATCTAACCAGCCGATGCATATTTTATAAAACAAAAGACAAATGGAGAAATTACTATTACAATTCAATACTAACTTAACTAAAACAGGACTTACTAAAAAGCGGCGGCAGGGTGTACCCAAGTGACGGTAATATTTAAAGCAAAAACGGACATTCCTTGACTGGAAAAATCACTTCGTTACAAGCAATAAAAACTAAGAATGTGCCCATTGATTCGCGTACAGGAATAGTACTACCCACATACAAAAGCGGAGATAAAAGAGATTGCAAAAACTATTGGGGAATTATGTTATCAAGCATACCAGGCAAAATACTAGCAACAGTGATGGAAGAAAGAGTAAAACCAATAATAGACAAAACAATTGATGAAACACAATGCGAGTTTTACATATAAAAAATAGAACAAGTAGATAATTTCAATTACACTGACGATCAATTGAAGTGACCCAAGAAAAATTTGCATCAACTTCCAATTCATATATCTTTTGATACAAGAATCGCAGAGCCATAAGTCTTTTTGGGTATTATAGATATACTCCTCAAGAATATGTGACACATTTTGCTTGCCCTTGTCTCGTTTATTTTTGGAGATACGGTGATGAAGGTTGAGCTATGTTTTTCTGCCAAAGTTTGAGGTCGTGCATGGAGTGGCCCAAAGCGTTTTCGGATATGACAATATACTCATTTTGTACCCTCTTTCATTGCGTTCATTTTCATTTTTGATTGATTGTGCTAACTTAATTGTTGTTGATTTTATGAGGATTTTTATACAACAGGACATTTTTTGACTTTAAATGCTTACTTTTTTAAATGTTTTCAATTAAATCTTACACGTACATAATACACAAATAAAAAATTTTAGCATTAAATGTCAATAACAAGTTGGTCCACCTCTTGCTCCTATAACAGCTTGATACCGTCTGGGCATACTGACAATGCAATTATCTATAATTTGCTGATCCACAAGAGGCCATTCCTCTGAAACCGCAACAGCAAGTTCTTCCAAATTGATAGCTGGTACCATTCGCTTGCGAAGGCGTCTTCCAAGTGCGCCCCAGACATGCTCGATAGGGTTAAGATTCGGCGAGCAGGAAGGCCATACCATTCTTGTGATATGTTCTTCGAAAAAATTGTTTACTACTCGAGCACGATGTGGTCTTGTATATATAGAAATTCAGGGTCTCTTTGATTCGCAAATGGCAATACAATAGGCCGCAAAATGTTATTGAGGTACCTATCCTTCGCATTCATAATTTCATTTGCGAAAAATATCAATTCAGTTCTCCCCCTGTCAACAAGTCAAAAAATGTACTGTTGTATAGAAATCCTCATAAAATCAACAACAATTAATTTAGCACAATCAATCAAAAATGAAAATGAACGCAATGAATGAGGGTACAAAATGAGTATATTGTCATATCCGAAGACGGTTTGGGACACTCCATGCACGACCTCAAACTTTGGCAGAAAAACATAGCTCAACCTTCATCACCGTATCTCCAAAAATAAACGAGACAAGGACAAGCAAAATGTGTCACATATTCTTGAGGCGTATATCTATAATACCCAAAAAGATTTATGGCTCTGCGATTCTTGTATCAAAAGATATATGAGTTGGAAGTTGATGCAAATTTTTCTTGGGTCACTTTAATTGATCGTCAGTGTATTTGGATACGATAATAGAGACTAATGGAAAAATTGACAAAGAGATAAATGGAAGACTAAATAAAACACCAAGAATATATTATGATGAAAAACACATTTTGAGAAAATGAGAGGTACAAATAAACGTTAAAACAGAAGTGGTGAAGAGAATACCTACAATACTTTATGCGAGGGAATCATGGACAGATTGAAATAAGTAAAAAAGTAATGCAATGGAAATGCGAATTTTAAGAAATATTAAAGGAAAAAGAGGGAATGAAGTGAAAAATGACTGTCCTTATTAAGTATCCCTTCTAATTATCAATTTATGAAATTGTATTATGCGTTTGGTAAAAAAAAGAACATTTAGTAGGTATGCACAAAATTGCATCTCTTTGCGCAACGATAAACAAATGACAGAGGTTTTTTTAAATTAATTAACATATTTTAGATAGAATTACCATACTACGTGGCGGAAATCCCAAGAACAGAAAGATGCATACAGTTACTGCGAAAAAATAAAATTGTGTGTGTTTCTGCTGAAACTAAGAGTGTTATTATGCACTGACCCGGTTTCGTTTGTAGGAAAGGAATAAATTAGCAATTCTCCAATTCGTTGAATAATGACAAAAATACGGAGAAAAAAATGTAAACATTGTAAAACCGCAAATTTGGTATTCAAATACGTGAATCAGCTGTGCTGTATTAACAAATTAATAATTTACTGTAATATTACGTAACAAATTTTATGAAGTATAGCACTCGATGTTTATTCATGACATGTAAGCATGACAAGGTAATATGCAATACATATATGCAATGAAGTAAGATGATATATTTATTTCATTATTGTAATTAGTATTGAATATTTATTTATGTTTTTATTTATTTTTTTTTTGTTACAATATCTTTTATCTTTCTAAATAATCATTTTAACTGCCAGTTCTGCACGTGTGTGTATTTATAGGGTGTAAATACAAAATGTATACCTGGTGTTTTCTAAGTCCATGTCCAAAAGGTATAGGAGGCAGCTTTTCGACTTATTTAAAGATAAGTTAGAATGTTTCAAATTCATTTTGATGGGCACGGTAGCTGAATGGAAATAGCAAAACCATGCCATGTGCATAAGAGGAACCTCTCCTGTAATTTATAAAGGTAGCCTGGCTGAATGCAACTAGCAAAGCCTTGCGTCAAATGTACTGAAATTAGAATATTTGAATTTTCTCGAAACTTGAGGCTCGAGTATTTAAAATTATAAGTATGTTTTTAACTACCGTCATCGTTGCCAAGTATACCTTTAGAAAAATTTAGTTTTATATTAAATGAAGTTTCTTGTCTTCTCCTGCTAAATTATTTTAACAAAACAATCAGGAATGTATTGTGGATATAACTAATCTATTATTTATAGCGTTTTGCAGAATTTGAATGTAGTAGAATGTATGTATAGATCTTACCACGGAAATCCCATATAATAAATATTTTCATTGAATCATTATGCAAATTGGAATTTGTTAATTTCATTCCTGTTTCGGCTACTGGTGTTTACTGTCCAGCAGCCTCTAGCGGATGACATAATTTGTCCGCTGTCAGTACTTCTTTATTTATAAATATGTATCTGTGAAAAAGTACTTTGCTTTTATTCCTATGGTAGTAATAGTATTATGGATGTTTCATGAAAATGAAAATTTAATGCCCATTATTATAATAGTATTGAAGCACCATCACCGAGTACAATGTATGTATCGTTTTCAAGTCCTCTCGTTCACTTTGCTTTCAATATTATTATAATTTCCCACTTACCTAAACGATAAATCTTGGGCGTAGCAAGGTGTATAATTTGCATTAATTATATTTGAATCCTGTTTCAACTGAGTTTTTGTTCCAGTTATATGATACTTAATAACGCATATAAAAGTTCTTCTAGATAATTTTGATTTTTTTCACGCAAATTACTATACTTATATAATCATGAAGCGAATCATTATACATTTATATAGAACACTGAGGATATTGTTAATTATTGACCGAGTGACTCATTCCTTTTAATTTTAATCATTCGATGGGCAAGCAAACAAATTCATCAAACGTCAGGAAAAAAGGAAGCACTGAAACAGGATAAAATGTTATAGGAAATTTAATTCTATTAGATAAGTAATTAAGGACTAAGCTTCACTTCCTTGGTACAAAAAAGTCCAAAAAAATTGTGTGACGCCTTTTCTTTGAATACACAAGTATTATTGACATTTTTTGACATCGTTGTCTTACTTTCGAAATCGGACAGTCTCTATTTTGTGTTGTGTTACGTTACGCGTAAATAAAATTCTACAAAAAAAATGCAGAATAACAAATAGACATCTGGTTTTACTTGATCTTAAATTCCAGTTTCACATTCTGCGCGTGTGATGACTTCATCTCCCGATTCTAAATAAATTCATAGTATTTGTTTGCTTTTCAACTGGAATATTAAAAATCAATTAGCGGTCTCAACGGCCAGAATTTTTGTAAACAATTAGTAAGAACTGAATGTAATTATAAATATGAGCAATTAAATATAAATTATACAGGGTGATTCGTGAGGAGGGGGTCGTACTTTACCAACAGATAGGGAACATTGAGGTGATCTGAAATCCCCATATAGTAATGGCTATAGCGGCTTCGTTTCCGAAATACAGGGTGTTTTATATTTTTTGGAAGAATTTTCTTTTCGCTATATATCTGTAATGCGTAAACGGAATTCACAGAAATTTTGTATTTTTGTTACAGTAGTCATTCACCATCAAATGCGTGGGATATTAATAAAATATCAGGGCCGGACCCAGAATAAAATTATTTTTAAATTATTCCTAGAAAATAACACTCTGTATACTGTTTATGAAATTCTTGATATTGAAATATTAATTTACATCTAAAAAGATACAAGATCCCATAAAAAAATATTTTGGCACCATTTCATTGTTTAAGTAAAAAAATTAAATTGTTGAGGAAACAATTTTTTTTTTGAAAAATTGAGAGAAAATAGTCACTTCAGTCCTGTTGCATGGCCCCCGAAATCACCAGATCTCACACCCCTTGACTATTTTTTGTGGGGTTATTTAAAACTGAGGTATACAAAGAAGAAATAAACACCAGAGAACAGCTGATAGCAAGAATTGAGCACTTTTGCAATGAAATTAATAACAATTTAGAAATTGTTAGAAAAAGTATAAATCAAATGAAAAATCGATCAAGAAAATGTATCGAATTTGGCGGTGGTCACTTTGAAAACAGACTGTGATTCAGAAAATTTAATTGTTTTTAGTAAATTTGACTGTTAAATTGTTAATTTTTATTATGTGTTATTTTTTTAAGATTATTAATTACACAATCATTACAAAATATTTTTATTACTTTACTAGGTACCGTGTGATACGAATAAAAGATAGTGCAAACAGAGAAGAAAAAAAATATATATTACTGATATCTAAAGTGACTATTTTCTCTCAATTTTTCAAAAAAAAAATTGATTCCTCAACAATTTAATTTTTTTACTTAAACAATGAAATGGTGCCAAAATATTTTTTTATGGGATCTTGTATCTCTCTAGATGTAAATTAATATTTCAATATCAAGAATTTCATAAACAGTATACAGAGTGTTATTTTCTAGGAACAATTTAAAAATAATTTTATTCTGGGCCCGGCCCTGATATTTTATTAATATCCCACGCATTTGATGGTGAATGACTACTGTAACAAAAATACAAAATTTCATTAAATTCCGTTTACGCATTACAGATATATGGCGAAAAGAAAATTCTTCCAAAAACTATAAAACACCCTGTATTTCGGAAACTAAGCCGCTATAGCCATTACTATATGGGGATTTAAGATCACCTCAAAGTTCCCTATCTGTTGGTAGTGACTATTTTCTTTCAATTTTTCAAAAAAAAAATTGATTCCTCAACAATTTAATTTTTTTACTTAAACAATGAAATGGTGCCAAAATATTTTTTTATGGGATCTTGTATCTTTCTAGATGTAAATTAATATTTCAATATCAAGAATTTCATAAACAGTATACAGAGTGTTATTTTCTACGAATAATTTAAAAATAATTTTATTCTGGGCCCGGCCCTGATATTTTATTAATATCCCACGCATTTGATGGTGAATGACTACTGTAACAAAAATACAAAATTTCATTAAATTCCGTTTACGCATTACAGATATATGGCGAAAAGAAAATTCTTCCAAAAAATATAAAACACCCTGTATTTCGGAAACTAAGCCGCTATAGCCATTACTATATGGGGATTTAAGATCACCTCAAAGTTCCCTATCTGTTGGTAAAGTACGACCCTCTCCTCACGAATCACCCTGTATAAATATCTATGAATGCTGAGCTTATACATATGTGGAGGTTGCCTAGTACCGTTTCACTGCTATACGGAGAAATTATAGACCACCACAAAGAAGAAAAAAAAATATATATACGTATATGTAAAAAAATTAAAAAACATACACATTATTATTCAAAAAAGAAAAAACAGACTTATAAATTACATCAGAATATAACAGGACATGGCATAATTGTATTAACAAAAAATAGAAAAACAGTAAAAGGAAAAAAAATAGAGAATACACAGCGCAACGAACGAAAGCACGGAATTATTCAGCAATCCAGGCTAGTTACAGGTTGAGTCTTAAGTGTGTACTGTTTAAACCACCGATTTTTCAATTCTGTATAGAAACCCATTGACAGTTCTTTACTTCTCCTTTAGACTAAACAAGAAAATACAATGACTGAAAATATACTGAAACTGTTTCGTTACTTGAAAGTTTCTTTACCATATTTTAAATAATGATGTACTGGATTAAAGCTATGTTGCCTCATTTGTTTTTTGGCATTGGAATGAAGATTAGATTTTTATGATTTTTGTAACATTGGTATGTAATATAAATCAAAATACGTATAAGTTGTAGTGGTCGCACTTGACTTGAAATAACAATATAATTATCCATCTATGCTGAGTTTATAATTGTTTAAGTGCTACTATAAATAATTTTTCTTTCAGATATAAAGATTTGCTGCTAACTGATCTGTTGTTTCAGAACAGATGAAAGTTCAAATTACAACTAAATGACTAGTGTAACGTATGTTTAATACAATGAAATGTCATGTGGAGTTCCTTGGCATATATATCTAGAATCAAGTGCCTGTTGAAGTAATTAGTTCCACTAAGGAATCTTTAATTAGCATACTTAAACAATTTGATTGTATCTCATTAGTGCCTATAATTATTTTGCTTAAACTGTACTAGAAGCGGCGGTTTACAACGTGATCGATAAATTTCAGTTTCCACATATTAGGTACTCAACCGTAAAATTATTCTTCGGATCAAGATCGAATCACTTACTTCTTAAGGTTGTAACGGGGCTTTTTGTATTTTATCCATATTATTTTTCAAATATGAAAAATTTGTCAAGCTATTTGCGTTTGACATATTACACTGACTTTATTACCATAACTGTATATTTCTTGCTACTATGTAGCTGTTTCTGTAATACAGTTACAATAACAATTCGGTTATTTTCGAAAGTCAAATACTGTTTAATCTGTTTATGAAGTGATATCTTTTTATATATTTCTCATTAATTGGACTTGAAGAAAAAAGACCTTATATTGTAATGGCCTTTTAATTGCGCAACCTGTCCTGTTTGTAACTGGCTACCTACAAACAGGACTCGCTGGCGTTGTGACACTTTTCGGACGGAAACTCGGGCGCCTCCTTATTTTTAAGTGCAAGGAACAGCACTTGCCTGGCTCACCAGGGTGAGAACGCTTGCGGGGTAGCTAACAGATGGAGATACGGTTGTCTGTCCAGAGAGTCGAAAGATGATTGTCTTGTCAACTGGACTGGACAAATTCTTACTTTCAATTCGGTTTCAGCGCATCAAAATACATAATACCCAATAATATACCATGATGAAATCAAGGATATCTTTGGTTTTTGAAATATTTGAAAAAAAAAACATAATTTTGAGTTTTCATTTTTGTTTTTTTCTTGGTTTGTTTGAAGAGATATCAAACCAACTAGTGTTATATATCATTAGAATCAGAATAAAAAATACTTATAAAGTAAGGAAAAGCAATATCAGGTCCGTATTAGAAAAAACAAAGTTGCGGGTGGCCCGAGGGGTGGCCTTGATCTGACGAAACGTTCTATTCAAAATATTTGAACTCTATGTTGTAGAGCTGGAAAAGTCGCAATTAAGAAGTTCTTTCAGTTTTTTGACATCTCTTCTAACGAAGTTAGAAAAATAAAACAAAAATGAAAACTCAAAATTTTGTTTTCCTTCAAATATCTTAAAAACCAAACAAGATTTTCTTTAACCAACTCTCCATCTCTTACCGTTTCCGAGATCCCAATGGTGAACATCGAATTTGACTCACCCTGTACATAAAAAAAATTGGCAAAAACAACATATCTAATAATTGTTACCAATTTCAACTTTTTAGCAAGCAAAATTTTGCAAGCCGAAACGAGCCTTGGCAGCCGGAATCTGAATTAATGTATTTTTAAGTTGATCTGATTTTAATCTTGCGCATAAGACGTTACCTCACAATCAGGACCTCAATCTTTTTTTTTCACGTACCTACGTAAAAATCTAATTAATTAGACCGACCATAAACAGTACCATAAACTATGAATTTAAAACAATTAACGGATGTTGTAATGATAAAAACGTCTACCAACGATTACATAATAAAAAAAATAGGTAAAGGTCAGCACTACTTTACGGGAACATTTATTTTATTCTATAATAAGTATATGACAATATAAGTATAAGTATCTTTTATTCTCGTACTGTAACCTTGACCTTTAAAGTGTAATTACCAAGACGGGGCAGTCAAGCGAAAAGCTTCCAAGAGATGCTATTAATCTTCAATCGCCGAGGTCCATCAGGTTTTCTTTAATTTGATCGAGGAAAAAATGCACTGAAATTAACATCAAAAGGGGCAATGCACATTTAATGGTTTGTTCAGGTAACCAACTATTTCACGAACTGACCTTTAATGAACGACAAGGATTACATCTTCTGATATATTTAATAACTGTTTCTGTAAAAGTAAAACTAGGGTCGCTAATGCCTGATAAAGATCCTCACTGGCGGATGGATCTTTGTTACAATGGTGTCAGTCTGCAGTACAAATTAATAATAAATTGGAAAACTACTTAGTTTCATAAGTTGCCACCTTATATACCGTTTTGGTTGACTTGAATTGTCAATATAAGTGTAATAATAGTAATAATAATAAAAAGTCTTGAATAGCATGAATAATACAGGGTGAATCTTAGAGTGGCGGCCATATTTTTGGGGTTAATAGTACTAGTCGTCATGAACATGAATCCGATTTTTTTTTTGTAGGTTGTAAAATGGCCGAGTTATGAATTTTTTAAAAAAATTCGCGAATCATGTATAATTCTTGTAATTCTGGCGCCGCTGGGCAAGCACTTGCTGCATTACGTGTGGCTGATCGACAGTGTTGCCAAGTGTAGATGATATAAAACCAATCGATTACATTTTACATTTTCACTTTTCATTAATAATCCAGAGATACCCAATCACGAGAGAGAGATAAGGGTACCTAGTGAAAATGAAAAATTAATTAATTCAATTGGATAAACAGGTTTATTGAAATACGCAGTTTTAACTTCCATAATGAAAATTGTAATACAAAACAAAATGAAAAAGCCGGCTGCATAGTCTGCATAATTTTTATGATACAAAATGAAAAAGATTTTAAAAACAGAATTAGTTCTACATTCTACAGGAATTTTACCACCCTTCAGCTGTTAGAGTCGCTGAACTCTTTACAAACTATGACACTGACCTAGTTAAAGCAGGTGCATTAACAAAAAAGAGCGATAAAAATAGGTTCTCCTGAAATGCAAAAGCCGCGCACGGTACGGTTTTAGTTTTAGTTTTTAGTGTTAGTGACCAGTCAGACAGCAGCTAGAGTGGTTTATTGTGATTATAAAATTAATTTAGTGAAATTTATAAAAGTGGAAGTTTTGTGTTTGTGTTTAATAATTGAGTGAGGTGTACCTTCTACGTGTGTGTAGTTTTATTTTAGTGGTGTTTTAGAGGCGACTTTTATCTGTGGGGGCACATGAAAAGTTTGGTGCACCGTACAATGTACGGTGGTTTGGTGTACACGACTCCTGTCAACAACGTTGAAGAATTACGGGAAATAGTAGAAAACGCTGCGAATCACATAAGGCAGAATACGGACTTCAATAAAGTTAGAGATTCTATGATGCGGCGAGCTACAGCGTGTTTGGAAAATAACGGAGGACAGTTTCAACACCTGCTATGAGAAATGCCGATCCAAGATAAGTAAAGATTTATTGCTATTAGAAAAAATAATTTTCTGTTCATTATTTGTTGCTAAGTATTAAGTTTTTTAGGTATTACTTTTTTTATTGTTACACTCACGGAGAATAGTTTTTACTTTGTTATTGTTTAGATAGTTCATTTTATTTAGTTTCTTGTTTGCTTTACAATAAATTCCCCGTATTTTATTTCAGTCGTGAAGTTTGGCAACAACGCACTGTTCTAGACAGGCGTGTGCGTCTCAGTTATTAGACGTTACTCTCGCTAGCGCATTCCACTGGCGGGGTACCCAAATTCAAATAAAAAGGGTTTAAACAATATTCATTTTTCATAGCGCGTTAAAAAAAAAAAAATTGTAGTTTTGTGTTCCCATAGTTGAACGGTGTCGCCTCATATAAATATGGCCGCCACTCTAAGATTCACCCTGTATACAGGATGAAAAAAAATTTGGAAAACAGTTCTTTGACAATACCTCGTATATTAGAGGTTCTATCTTATTCGATCTTATAATCGGATTCTTCATAATAAAATATAAGTGAATACATTTTAGTTTTTCATTTTAGCCCAATAATAAAGCCAGGAGATTAAGTGAGCCTCTTACGTGGGACCCCCAAAAAAAATCCCACCAAACAAGTGTTTTAGTTTTTCGGTATCTGTTCAAATAACGCTAGAAAAAAATAAAAATCTAAAATTTTACTTTTTTTTCGAAAATGATTTTTATTTCTCAACGACATATTACTTATTATTCCTTCACTAAATTCTATAATTTTGCCATCTAACTAATATTATCTTACCTTTCCGAGATCTCTGTAGAGAGAATCGAATTTTAGTTACCTTCTAAGCACACGATAGACATGATAAGTAGGTACTAAGCAGCAAAAGTAACGAAAGATAATCATAAATACAGTTTTCTTTTATTGTATCCTTATTTTCTATATATTCCAGTAAATTCTTCCTTTTTTCATATTAGAAAATTATAGGAAAAAAAAACCTGAGATAAAAATTTATTAGCGAAGTATTTAGGAACGAAAAAAAAATACTATAAATATCTAACTGATCAAGCCAATTAACGCTTATACAATATCCGTTCCCGGTTACGCATACATGACTCAGTAAAACCAGATAATGTTGAATTTCCCTCATCTCTTTCTTCGGTAGTTAAAACGTGAAATGTTTATTAAACCTGTGAGATATTCCGCTTGAACAGGCACTTATGAGTGAGGTTCGGCTTCTGTATTTTATGAAGTTTATGGCAAATCACGATTTCTTAAATTAATTAATTTTTTTTCGAAGTTACCACAAACCGCAATACCTGATATACTAATTTGCGGCATGCAGGTGTGAATATTCATTAAAAATATACTGAGTTAGTCATATTATAGGGAAAATTGAAAATATAATACATGAAATTAACTATAAAATTCACTTTAATATAAAGTTCAGTTCTCTGATTGCAGGTAGGATCAGTGACATGATTTCACAGATGTGTTTGGAGTCATTTAGATTTCAATCGACTGAAAGAACCATTATTTACATCGAAACATCACATTATTTTTCCCTGAACAATGATTAGCGAGCGGAGAATGCCCTACAGCCAATGGCAGAGTACACACATTAATTCGCCCAGTTACCTTGTGCAAGAAAATTACTATAATCATTCGAGATATCACTGAACAATATTAATATTTTACATTTCAAATTCATTTAATGGCACTTTTGCACTAGAATAATCGTAATAATAAAACAACAACCTTTGCGCTTTGTTTATTATAGTAAAGGCGTGTTTAATCATCTAATGGTAATTATTTATTACGGCATTATTTAAGCATAGTTGTTTCCAGTAACATTAATGTTACACGCATTTCTTGTGGTTAACTATTACTCTTGATAATATTATATATTATTAGAATCATCATGGTCAGTATTAATGATAAGTGTAATTTCAACTCCTACTCTATGGTCTCTTTATTATTAGTTTAATTTAAAGAAAACATAAAGGCACTATGTTTGATACGAAATTTGGGCTATGGAAACGGTACTATCGCGATTAATCATATGAGTTGCCAATAAGATTGCATAAACTTCTTAAATGCACATGAGTTAGTGGCACTGAGATATTTACTAGTAGAACCGGATATTTACTAATACAAAAGAAATCAGAACGAAATATGTACTAGTAGAACAAGATATTTACTAGAAAAACGAAATACTTACAAAAAAGCGGGATATTTACCAGTGTTTACTAGTAGAACGAAATATTTACGAAAAAAGAGAGATATTTATCAATGTTACGAAACATCCACTAGTAGGCCAAGATGTTTACTAGAATAACGAAATATTTACCAAAAAAATCGAGATGTTTACCAATGTTTACTAGTAGGACGAAATATTTACTAGTAGGCATAAACTTGATATTTGCTCGAACGGGATATTTACTAGTATAACGAAATGTTTACTAGTAGAGCAAGATATTTAATACGATAATGAAATATTTACTAAAAAAGCGAGACATTTATTGGTGTAACTAAACATTCACTAGTAGGACAAGATATTTACTACTAGAATGAAATGTGAAATATTTACCAAAAGGCGAGATATTTACCAGTGTTTACTAGTAGAACGAAATATTTACTAGTACGAGATATTTACTAGAACGAGATATCTACTAGTACATATAACGAAATATTTATTAGTGGAGCAAGATATTTACGAAATATTTATTAGTGGAGCAAGATATTTACGAAATATTTACTAAGGTAGTGGCGGCATATATGGCCCACTTAAAAAAAATATTTTTTTTCTCGAAAACTTTATTAAAAAAAATAACAATGCTTACAGGAACTTAAGCGTAAACACCTTCGCTTTCAGGAAAAATATTAAACTTTGTAAAAATCAAACGTAAAACAAACAACAAAATTTTTTTTTAAATGCAGTCAATGGGCCATATTCCCAACCAGGGTTGGAGTTATGGCCCTAGAAAAATTTATTTTAATTGAACGGTTCATTAAGAAAATTGAACTTAGACATAATAGACAAATAGACTGACAACAAAAAAAAATAAAAAAGATTGCAAATTTAAAAATAAAAAATAAAATTGTAGAAAAAGTCAATGGGCCATATCATCAAACCCATCTGAAAATATGGCACTTACAGAATTAACATAAATCTGAGCCCTTTAAAAAAATGCAAAATAATTTTTTCCACTAATGTAAAGTAAGTATTTTCTATAAAGATAAAATACTTAAACAATTTGACGAAATAAATACATGGGCCATATGACCAGTTGAGTAGTGCACATTATGAGCACAAAATTTTTAAGTAAAATAAATATATCACTATGTAACACGTAACTTAGAGTGTCGATCCTCCAAAATTTAGGTTTGTTTTTCAATGTTTCCCGATGATTTCACCAAAACACTTTCATTAAACTTTATTATTCGAACACCTGTTGTGACGCCATAATCTAAACTAGCCGGTATTGCCGATATTGCCGGAAGTTCGGCTTATTATTTACAGAGGACGCTTAAACGTATTGAAAGAAACTGTGAACGTCAAGAAGTTGGGTTTGAGGCGGTTAGTTTAAAATTTAAGGGCATTGGGCCATATGACCGAATGAGATATTTACCATTTACGAAATATTCACTAGTAGAACAAAATATTAAATAGAATTAACGAAATATTTACTAAAAAGGCGAGACATTTGTCAGTGTAACGAAACATTCACTAGTAAGACAAGATATTTATTACTAGAATAATGAAATTTTTACCAAAACGCGAGATATTTACCAGTGTTTACTACTAGAATGAAATATTTACATGTACGAGATATTTACTAGAACGAGACATCTACTAGTTGTATAACGAAATATTTACTACAAAAACCGAGATATTTATCAGAGTAACGAAACACTCACTAAAAAGACAAAATATTTACTAGAATAACGAAATTTTTACCAAAAGGTGAGATATTTATCAGTATTTACTAGTAGAACGAAGTATTTGCTAGTACGAGATATTTATTAGAACAAGATATCTACTAGTATAATGAAATATTTACTAGTGGAGCAAGATATTTAATAGAATAACGAAATATTTACTAAAAAGATATTTATCAGTGTAACGAAACATTCACTAGTAGGACAAGATATTTACTAGAAAAGCAAAACATTAATTAGTACGAGATATTTACTGAAACGAAATATCTACTATTATAACGAAATATATACTAGTGTAGAAACATATTTATTAGAAAGAGACATTTACCATTTACGAAATATTCACTAGCAGAACAAGATATTAAATAGAATAATGAAATATTTACTAAAAAAGCGAGACATTTGTCAGTGTAACGAAACATTCACTAGTAGGACAAGATATTTACCAACTACTAGAATAATGAAATTTTTACCAAAAAAGCGAGATATTTACCAGTGTTTACTAGTAGAACGAAATATTTACTAGTACGAGATATTTACTAGAACGAGATATCTACTAGTACATATAACGAAATATTTATTAGTGGAGCAAGATATTTACGAAATATTTACTAATAGTAGAACAAGATATTTAATAGAATAACGAAATACTTACTACAAAAACCGGGACATTTATCAGTGTAACGAAATATTCACTAATAGGACAAGATATTTACTAGAATAACGAAATTCTTACCAAAAGGTGAGATATTTACCAGCATTTACTAGTAGAACGAAATACTTGCTAGTTCGAGATATTTACTAGAACAAGATATCTACTAGTACAACGAAATATTAAAAAGATATTTATCAGTGTAACGAAACATTCACTAGAAGGACAAGATATTTACTAGAAAAACGAAATATTTATTAGTACGAGATATTTACTGAAACGAAATATTGTAATGGCTTCCGCTCTTTTCCAGATACTTACGTAATCTTTTATACGGAAATCTCGGGCGCCAGCCCTTTAACTTTTGAGTGCAAAGGACAGCACTTTTTGGCTTTCCTATTTGGGAAAACAATCCGGGGTAGCTAACAGATGGAGATACAGATAGCCAGAGGTCGCAAGTTGGGGGTCTGTCTAAAGGACTTCAACCCGTACTCAAACGGATTAATCAGAAATTAAAATGACAGAAATAATAACTCGTGAATTTTACCTTTTTAAAATAACGGATTTATTCAAGGATAATAATGAACAAATTAATTTACTCTAAACCTCCACGACTGTACAAACAGTCGAGTGTGTATAAAATTATTTCAAAAATGATAAAAATAAGTCGTGCTGGCAATCAAGAATGTTTACGTGATTTTACGTCTGAATTTTCGGATACGTGAGATTAATGAATTCTGATGTACGACAAGCAAACGGACCTTTCCACTCGGATGTATTATGCACGGCGGGCAATCGATTAGCTATAGATATTCTAGGCTATACGGAATTTTTACATACACGGCAAACTACTGCCACAAACGTAGAGCGATTTGCTAATGCTTATATTATTATTATATTATTACGTAAGTTTCGCGAGCCAGTTCTATGCAGATCACCCGTTTGGAAGGCCCTAGCGAACAATTCCTCTCAGTTGATGCATATAATGGCTATTAGATTTATCGTAGGTTTTCCGGTAACCTATTATGCAGTGGAACTTTTGAGGTGACCCTAGCGAATAGACCTCAGCGGCTGCTGCATATATTAACAAACAAAAGACCAACGGAGGTATTACTAATTAGCTCTGGTTTGATTGAGTAGTATAATACAACAATACGTGCGGACACAAGAACCTTTGAATATCTATACTTAACTGAAAGCAGTACCTGCAAAATACAGTGCACGACGATGTATTCTTACCAAAATAATTTTCGGAATCACGTTCTGATAGGATTTGCTATTTAATTCGGAGCGGCGCCGCGGCGGCGCGAAACTGTAGACGGCTGGTTCGATCTGGCACTTCTGAAGGTGGATCGGATCTGATCTCCACTCCAGGGCGATTCTTCCTTTTTATGACCTTTCTGACGTGCCCATATGGCATGTTAAGAGGGGCGTACTGATTTGACACGATGGGATCGTGTGCTCAACACGACGCTCGTTGCAGAGTGCAAGCGGATTATGCAATTTGGAGTATTCGTTCAGAGCGTCGATAACCGGAAATGCGCTAATTTCTATACTATGTTGCAAAAAGAAACGGATTAAAACAGGCAAGGATTAACATTTTTAATAACGAATGATTTTTATTTCCGACTCGGCCATTATTTATAATATTTCTCGGATTTTACTTATACGAGGTATTGTCGAAAATTAATCAATTAATTACTTGATTGCTTGTTTACCAGCGGACTTTTTAACAACTCATTAATAACTTAATTAAAACAGGACTTACTTACTAAAACAGCGGCAGGGTGTACCCAAGTGACGGTAATATTTAAAGCAAAATTGAACATTCCTTGATCGGAAAAAATCACTTCGTTACAATATTTACTACTATAACGAAATATATACTAGTGTAGAAAAATATATGTTAGAATGAGATATTTACCATTTGCGAAATATTCACTAGTAGAACAAGATATTAAATAGAGTAACGAAATATTTACTAAGAAAGCGAGACATTTGTCAGTGTAACGAAACATTCACTAGCAGGACAAGATATTTACTACTAGAAGAATGAACTATTTACAAAAAAGTGAGATATTTACCCGTGTTTATTAATAGAACGAATTATTTACTACTACGAAATAATTACTAGAACGAGATATCATATCGGCTAGTATAACGAAATTTTTATTAGTGGAGCAAGATATTTACGAAATATTTACTAGTAATAGAACAAGATATTTAATAGAATAAGGAAATATTTACTAAAAAAGCGAGATATTTATCAATGTAACGAAACATTCACTAATAGGACAAAATATTTACTAGATTAAAGAAATATTTACCAAAAAAAGTGATATTTACCAGCATTTACTATTAGAACGAAATATTTGCTAGTACGAGATATTTACTAGTGGAGCAAGATATTTATTCGAATGAGATATTTACCATTTACGAAATATTTACTAGTAGAACAAGATATTCAATAGACAAACGAAATATTTCTGATCCATTGGCGTAAAACTTGCGTTGGAGTAGGCTCTCCAATGGAGTAATCTTCCCACCGGAGTAGTTTTCCACACACACCAAAACACTTTACTCATACTCGACGCGCGTTTCGTCAACCAAGTTGGCATCATCGGAAGATGATTAAAACTGGTTTTAATTATCTTTATTTTAACCATCTTCCGATGATGCCAACTTCGTTGGCGAAACGCGCTAGGAGTGTGTGTAAAGTGTTTTGGTGTGTGTGTGGAAAACTACTCCGGTAGGAAAACTACTCCAGTGGAAAGCCTACTCCAGTGCAAATAAAATATTTACTAAAAAAGCGAAATACTTATTTATCAGTGTAACCAAACATTCACTAGTAGGACAATATATTTACTAGAATAACGAAATATTTACCAAAAAAAGTGAGATACTTACTAGTGTTTATTAGTAGAAGGAAATATTTACTAGTACGAGAAATATTTACTAGAACGAAATGTCTACTAGTATAACGAAATAATTATTAGTGGAGAAAGAAATTTATTAGAATGAGATATTTATCATTTACGAAATATTTACTAGTAGAACAAGATATATAATAGAATAACGAAATATTTACTAAAAAAGCGAAATAACCATCCTTGCTGCGAAACATAGTAGGGCAAGATATTTACTAGAATAAAGAAATACACTTCGCACATAAATTATGGAATAGGTAAAAAAATGAGTCAAGTTTATACGTTCATATTTTTGTTAATATTGAAGCAATTTCAATAATTTTTTTATTGTGGATAGGTCATTTCTTCTGCAGTTTAATACCGTATGTTCGATTTAACTACGAGTTTTGTTATACAGGAAAACGCGAAAAGTATGAGGGCATGTAAATTCCATAAAATTTCAATTTGATCTGTGGCAATTAGGAGCCTATGAAAATTTATTTTTATAAGTGTTTCAGTTGCGGCCTATCCTATTGTACTCACTGCGCCAAGCAATTTGCCATACGGTTCTTGGCAAATAAAAAATTGGTAATTCTTTGAAAATTGTTCTGTTGCCAATAACTGGTAAAAAACAATAATTTTAGTGGATTTTGTTTCATTTTCCTCTCATTAAAGAGTTATGAAACCAATATCGAGGTTAATAATACAAGTTGGAATAAAAATAACTTAATAAATTTATTTAACAGGAAAAAGAACGATAACAATAACAAAAAACTAAGCAATAATGCAAACTAATAACGGGTATTACCTTCCCTGGCATTTACTACAGTTTGGCATCGATTGAACATACTTAAAATTAAATCTCGAATGAACATTAGATCGACTTTTTGCCAGGCCTCCAACAAAATTAGTCTTAACAGGCAACAGAAAAATTTTCAAAGAATTGCCAATTTTTTATTTACCAAGAATTTACATGCCCTCATACTTTTCGCGTTTCCCTGTATAACAAAACTCGTAGTTAAATCGTACATACGGTATTAAACTGCAGAAGAAATGACCTATCCGCAATAAAAAAATTATTGAAATTGCCTCAATATTAACAAAAATATGAACGTATAAACTTGACTCATTTTTTTACCTATTCCATAATTTATGTGCGAAGTGTATTTACCAAAAATAGCGAGATATTTACCAATGTTGACTAGTAGAACAAAATATTTACTAGTACGAGATATTTACTAGAACGAGATATCTACTAGTACCTATAACGAAATATTTACTAGTGGAACAAGATATTTATTAGAATGAGATATTCACTAGTATAACGAAATTTTTACTAGTATCTAGTATTTAGTAGAACAAGATATTAAATAGGATAAAGAAATATTTACTAAAAAACGAGATATATATCAGTGTAACAAAAATAAAAAAGGAAGGAGAAGTGGTTCTCAATTCGACCCGTATGTTTTTTGGATCATTACATGAAATGAAATTGTTTGCACATTATGGAGTATTTACTGCTTCAAAGGAACCACTGTAGTTATTACACCAACTAGTAGACAAGTTTTTGGAAATTTTTTTTCAAATTTATAAAGGTAGGTACATAGTTCAACTTTAAAAAATTATTAATAATATAATATAAAACTTTGCGCATTGATACCCAAGGAGACAGACGTTACTTCTGATAACCGTTATATAATCTCGAAGCCATCTACAATGCTTATTGCACTTGGTTGGGAAATCACTTCGCGACATTGTAACATTTTTTACAATGTCTGTTTATCTTTTTCCTTAAGCGTATACGTTTTGAAACTTACGTATCAATGTATACAAGCGTGAAAATAATGAGAGAAAGTAACCTACAAGCACATAAAGCCTTCGGTACGAATTAATGAATAATAAAACAGTATGTGACGGAGCAAAAATCACAATGTAGAAACGAAAATCGCAATCAACTTTTGTTTGACATTTAATTTATCAAGAGCCAGCAGAAGTTGAATAAGCATGAGATAATAGGAAAGCGCGGACTTTCCAGGACATACCTTCCTTTGCTTACAAAATTATCGGATCGGATATTGAAAACTACTAGTACTACAATATTACAATAAAATGAAATCTTATAAATGCGAAAGATTTGATTTCTTTAACATAACACGACATATCGAATGTAATAGCTCTAATTTAAAACCGGTTTGCGGTATACGTGTATTTTGTCTCTTTAATTCTTTACTACTAGGTCATTCGTAGTAAGTAATAAGTATACTAAAGCAGCTAATGCTCAGAATTTGCCACAATCACCGTGCAGATTTTGACCAACTGCAGCGTTTCCTAAGCTTTTATTAAGGGCTAAGATAAGTCCCATATTGGGAAATAACCAAAAATTATATTTGTCGACTTTTCTCTACACAAATTTCCAGTTGAGTTATTTTAACATATTAAATATGAGGTTTAGGGGTGTCAAATTCAGCGAAAAACAGCCTATTCAATTCGGTTACGACCTCGATTCACCTATCTACAGTAGAAGTTGCGATGGTCAGTTCGCTATTTTTTCTGCAAAGACCAAATTAGTCCTTAATAAACGTTCAAGATGTATTTCATTGATTATTTCACTCAGAAATTATTAACCAATGAAACTACTACAATTTTTAAATTTGGACCAATGACAGCAGTATTATATCGATAAAATCCCTGAAACAGTTTTATCAACAGTAAAAACACAAGAGCTTTTTTTTTATCGGATAAATTTCAATTTCTCTTCGTAACGAAACAATTTTGCCAAATAGTAATTTTAAGAGAAAAACTGACATGAAAAAATCGCGAGACCGGAGGCCGAGCGATTTTGTCAAATGTCAGTTTTTGAGCAAAATTACTGATTGGCAAAATTTTGAGTTACAAAGAAATGTATCCATAAAAAAAGCTCGAGTGTTTTTTCGCAAGATAAATTAACGACAGAATATGTGAACAAACAACAACAATAATTATTTTTATTTATACAATTATTTGAAGGAACAGTTATTAAAAATACAGTTGTTATAAATGGTTTGGTTTGGTTTGGTGTACTGAATTTAAAGTGACGTGTGACTACTAGAAGTACACTGATTTTGAGGAGCAGGCATTTTTATCGGTGATAAAAAACGATGCACCTTTTTTATCGCTGTCAAAGTGACAAAATGTGCCTGTCAAATAGACTTTTTCATATAGGAGTTAATTTATCTTTAGAAAACCAACTAAAATTTTATTTCAACCTGCTAATGTATAATTTTGAAAGTTTTATAATATAAATTTTTATAACTGCAAGTATAGAATTTAAAGTGGCGAAAAATTTCCGGTAATCATCTGGCCCGTACCTGCTTTGATATAAAGCCGCGTGAGATACTTAATGATCTCCGCACAAATATGATATTGAATTCAAAGAAAATAATTATTTGACCTTATTTGCCACAGCCTAGATTACGCACGCATTCCGCAATGCCCCGAGAGCAACTTTCTATTGGTTTAACGAAGTTTGAGATGAAACACAGATCACATGTAACTCCACCTTGACCACTGTGTAATATTTAATTTGACCGGTATTTCTTTTTCATGTTTAATTACATGTCTAACAGCAATAATTGTCATCAGTCGAGTTAAACGTCTTTGGTATTGCACATCCATAATCTTTACTGCCAATATTTGACTTAGTGATTAGGTAAAATACACCACGTACACTAAATAGACGTGTAAAAGAATCTTTGCCATTTGTTAGTACGAGTGAATCAGGATTTAGTATCCCTAGGTAATTTTGACATGCAGAATTCAAAAAATCCATCTCGATCAAAGCCTTCACAAATTGCTTCATAAGCCTCACCTTGATATGCAAGGGTGGGAAGATGATTTTGTCTCTCTCAACCAACGGATCGTTAATTACGTTTTGTTTCCTTTGAATCGACTTTTATTGAGGACCAATTTCTGTTAATTCGGTGGAGATAAAAAGACAAAGATAGTATGATCACTTTGCTGTGCGAGAAGGAAATTTAACCCTATAATTGGACGTGGTACAACATCAGCACTTTTTAAAAAATGTTAAGCAACAGTTTTAAAGTTTTTACAAAAGTAGGAGGATTTATAATTGTGGACATTCTGAAACAGAATCATCGATTTCCAGAAGACAGTTTCTTTAGTAGAGTACGCTTTCTTTTAGATATTTATGGCGCTCCAATTAATGAAATTTCTCTTGATAACAATCGATACTTTTGCTTTGCAAAATTCACAAGAAAGAATAATCCCGTAAAATTTGGGACACTTTCGCCCCATATACACAAGACAGCATCTATGTCGCATTTATCATGAAGTTCAAAACTGGTATGGGTAATAAATAATATCTTGGACCCGACAATAACATTATTACCATTCGCTCCTGAAATACTATTGAACATGAGTTTCTACAACTGCACAAAAGATTTTGAGCAAATGTGGATTGAATTGTTCTACAGTTTGTGGCTATTGCCATGATTTACCTCAATACCACACCAAATGGAGATTTTATCGACATGCGAATAGGAGGTTAATATGGAAGATGACGATGAAATTAATCAAGAAGATGACGATCAGTGGGTAACTGAAACAGATACACAAGTTGAAGTTGAGGATGATGAGGAGAAACAGCCATAATTTGTATCCCTTAACAATCTCGGAATCCATCCATGAGTGCCTAAATGACTAAAAAGTGACTAAATACAAAAATTCAGCTGGCTTGAACTTTTTCCACATATTGGATTTCTTTTCGTTTAAAATGGCTGAATTAGCTTTGATATCAAGCTCCCAGTTATTGACCTGATATAGTGACCTCTATAGAACTAAAATCATATATAATAACGGAACAATGGTGGCGATAGAACAGATCCTTTCGGAACACCACACGGCCTTTGATGAGACTCCATCAATTAAGTGAACGGATAGAGAAAACTTGACATCCACAAGTCAAAGACCTGGGAAGTTACAGAACGGTAACTTGGTTAAGATACTTTATTAATAATAATAATATCATACGTAATACGACCCCCTTTAACCATCTGAAAGTGGCTTGAATGGAAGGGGTTACACATTCGGAAACAAGGAACACATATCCAATATTCAAATATACTAGAAATACTGTCTTCGTCAGAAAAAATCCCAATGTCAAGATTGGGAATCGAACCCGGGACTCCTGGGTAAGACTGAGAAGAGTGACGCATTTAGTCACTTTAAATCCACAGTTGTTATTAATACTAGTGTAATGGTGCCTACTTATAACGGTGCTTTCTTTCTCTATACTTACGTATACTTTTTAGACGGAAAACTCGGGCGCCAGTCCTTTAATTTTTAAGTGCAAAGAACTACACTTTTTGGCTCTCCTATTGGGAGAACAACCCTGAATAGCGAAACAGCTGAAGATACGGAATGTCCGGGCGTCGGAAGCTGGAGGTCTATCTAATGGACTTCGACCATTCTGCTCAAACGGGTTAATCAGAAATAAATGACGGAAATAACAACTCGTGAATTTTACCTCTTTAAATCAACGTGTTTATTCAGCAATATTAATGAACAAATTAATTAACTCTAATACCTCCACGACTGTACAGTCGAGTATGTATAAAACTGTTTAAAACGATTAAAAACAAGCAAGCTGACAATCAAGAATCTTTACGCGATTTTATTACGGAATTTTGGATAAGTTTGATTAACAAATTATGGCGTACGGCAAGCAAACGGACCTTTCCAATAGGATGTATTATGAACGGCGGGCAATCGGTTAGCTATATATATTGTAGTCTATACGGAATGTTTAAACATACTGCCACAAGCGTAGAGCTATTTGTTAATGATTATGCAAATTAACGTAAGTTTTCCCAGTCAACTCTATGTATGGAGCCTAATGGATGGCCCAAGTGAACAGATCTAACCAGCTGACGCATATAATGACTATTTGGATTAACGCAGGTTTTCCGGTAACCTCTATGCATTGAGACTTTAGATATGGCCCAAGTGAACAGATCTCACCAGCCGATGCATACATTATAAAACAAAAGACCAACGAAGGTATTACTAATTAGCTCTAGTTTGATTTAGTAGTATAATACAACGAAACTTACGGACAATAAGATCTCTGAATATCTATACTTAACTGAAGGCAGTACCTACGGATTGCAGAGGACTACGGTGTATTCTTACCAATATTATCCATATATATTATAAATTTACTATTAAACTCGGAGCGGCGGTACGGACGGAAATGTTGACGGCTTCGGATTGATCTGGAACGGCTGGCGGTAGATCGGATCTGATGCGGCGGAATGTCTCGGACTGAACCTGGACTGCTGCTGACGTTCTCGGAATCACCACGAAGTGCACGCTCCTCTCCCTTTTGTTACCTTTATGACGTATCTAGGTAGCGTGATAAAGGGGCGGTCACCGACTTGAAACGACGGATTCATATTCACAACCCGACGTTCCTTGCCGAGTTCAAGCGGATTATGCAATTAGGAGCATCAACTCGGAACGTCAATAACCGGAAATGAGTTACTTGCAATTTCTATACTATATTGCAAAAAGAAACGGATTAAAACGGCCACGGATTAATATTTTAATGGGTTTTAGTAACGAATGATTTTTGTTTCCGACTCGGCCATTATTTATAATAATTCTCGGATTTTATTTATACGGGGGATTGTCGAAAATTAATCAATTAATTACTTGACTACTTGTTTACCAGCGGACTTTTTAACAACTCATTACTAACTTAACTAAAACAGGACTTACTTACTAGAAACGGCGGCAGGATGTACCCAAGTGACGGTAATATTTAAAGCAAAAAACGGACATTCCTTGATTGGAAAAATCACTTCGTTACACTAGGAATAATTTATTGTTCCAAAATAAGATTTTAAATAAAGCAGCTAAAATCTACTCCCATGCATACTTACATATTTAGTATAACATTCGACAGATGCAGTTAGTGAAAACGTAGGTCATGCCTAAATGATGGCAGTTCATTTTTTAGGGAGAAGGGTCATACCGATTCGATGGTACACATTTAATTATATTTTTTGCTATAATACATCACACTGGCGATTATCTTGCTTCTACATTTACCTCAATAGATAAAGTCTGATGCATAAAAGTTTATTAAAACAATTTATTATTATTATTATTGAGGCAAAAATGATTTCTTTTTACATAGTCCTACGTCGATAGGATTTTTCTCAATTTCATTTCGTATCGAACACTCCAGCAATAGTGAAACAAGTCAAATTTGGCCGCGTCTAACCACGTTTCCTATGTTCAAGTGTCTGATAATACCATCATTACCTTTCATGCGTGTATCGTGCTACAAGTGTCGCCTGTGTGTACTTATTTTTACCTAAATTTGCACGTGGTTGTGTGTTCTACATGCCTGATTAAAATACTCGTTCGCGGCCCAATCGCCCAAAAAGGAAGGGAAACGGTACATATCCTTCGTTTGTATAATTTCTCGGAAGAACGAGACTATATACTCTTAATGCCCGTTTTCCTTCAGAAAACAGGGTTCGTCCATATGCACCTAATCGAGACTACATTGAATAAAAGATTGAGTGTGTTATTATTTTATTTCTAATCACCATATGTGGGTCAAGGAACTAATTAAAAATCAGATTGTGATTGTACTGATATAGTTACTATGTTTCCGGTAGACGGAATATTAGGAAACAGAAAGGGAACAATGTGACATGTATGTAGCTTGCATGAAGTTGCAACTATCACATACAAAAGCGACACCATGGCCAATTAGAATGTAACGTAATAGGAAAATGACATATATGTAATTGATCTCCATGAGTGTTTCCTTCAGCTTATATTAATTTATTAATCAAAAGTATATCTTATCTAGATTATCAATCTATGTTTTTTTTTTAATAAGGCTCGAGAGATAGGGAAAAAATCCTTATCGCATCGGCTTTAAAGTGTGTTAAACAACACATATGTATATGCGACAACAAGATTAGGAGCATGAGGTAGCTGTTTGTGTCATTCCGGAAGTAGTTCGTACTTCCTGGTGAACTACAAGGCTAAAATTCGACGTGGACAAGAAGAGGTATTGCCCACTGCTAAAAGTCTAAAGCTGGAAAATCAGGGGCAGTTTTCCAATTTATGGGAGAAACACCGAGAATAAAATGTCTATTGTTTATTTGTGGCATCGTTAAATTTTCCTTCTTTTCTTATTTAGGATTTAGTGCTATCTGAACATTTCCCAGACAATCTAAAAAATATCTGGATCTTTTAAAAAATATTTTTAACACACCTGTGTTTGAAGTTAAACTCAACGTTTTTTATTATTATTTTTTTTTAATATTGACGAATAGTTGTCAGTTTTTCTATATTCATCTTAAACGTAAGATGAATATAGAAAAACTAACAACCTTTGTACTGTTTTGACTTACCTGACTTAAAGCGGATTACCTTCAAAATGCCTTTTTTGCATGATTTCTTGCGTCAATTGCAAAGGAAATATGACCGAAATAAGAAGCGCGCCTCGTTTTTAGTGGAGGGAAATTAGTCAAAATAATTGTTGAAAAGTGATGTAATCGGGAAATTGAATTTTTTTCTTTGTTTTCTTTTTATATGAGTCGAAAACCGAAAAAAATAGCAAAATCTGGCTGGGGCTTCGCGAGAAAAACGTATATAAGTGAATTTTATGCATTTCGAGTGGATCGCTACACTATTTTTTAAATATCTCCGACTCTATTGGTCGTACAAAAATGTTTGAAAAACCAAAATACTCGTAAATGAATGGCCTATCAAACTGCTGGTTGCATTAAAAGTACATCCTAACCTCAAAAAATCCAAGTTGCTCAGTTTATTTCTTTTTACTAATAATGCAATAAGTGGGGTAAAAATCTTCTGATCTTTACGAAAATTGGAGAAAATATTTATTTTCGTGCTACAATACGTGATTAATTTTTTATTTTTAGTTATTTTTACGGTCACAATTGAACATTTTCGGAAAAAATTAAAACAGCATTTAATGCAAAATGGTCGGTTAACTTTTGCTTAAGAGTAGGTCTTTTTATGTACCTACTTTTTTGTGAACATATACCAGAATCTGTTTACCTATTAAGTTTTTTTTTAATTAAAAAAAAAATAATTCCACTTTTTTTTATGCCAGATTTTCATATAAGTTTTGTATAAAACGAAATTCAATTCATTAAAAGAGCTTTCGTAAGGTGTATTATTATATTTATTTACTCGCTAATCGCTTCCTTTAATTGGTCGAAGTTTCGTGGCTTTCGTCGAAATACCCGAATTTTGAGAAAACCCCACAAAAAATAATCGGGTGCAGTCAAATCGGGTGATCTGGCGGGTCAGTTTAAGTCACCACGGCGTGAGATTAGACGTAGAGGGAAAAATATAGTTTAAAAAACTAAAAAACACGCTTTAAAGGGAAATCTAAAAAGTAAAAAATAAGAATAAAGTGATTGACAAAAAATAAGAATAAAGTGATTGACAAACAATAATTTTATTGTAAAAAGGCGTGGGGTGCATGATATCAATTGTTATAGATATTTCCTTGGTAGCTATTGTTTAGAGTTAGCACGCCACGCTTTTTTACAATAAAATTATTTTTTGTCAATCACTTTATTCTTATTTTTTACTTTTTAGTTCGGTTTCCCTTTAAAGCGTGTTTTTTTAGTTTTTTTAAACTACAGTAAAGCTTCGATAATCCGGACTCCAATAATCCGGATTTTTCAGTAATCCGGACTAAATTGAAATATCACTTATTACATTATGTATATCATAATCCGGATAAAATCCGGATCGTAACACATTTACGCAGTTTGCCGCACAATTCGTGCTATAACCTCGTCTAAATATGTACATAGAATTTTTGTTTCTTCTTACAGTTTTATATTTAGGTTTGTTTGTCTTTTGTTTTTGAATAATAAAACTTTATTCTGCCTATTATTTTTGAATTTTAAATGGGTTCCAATAATCCGGATTTTTCTCTAATTCGGATCGTCCTGGTTTTAATTGATCCGGATTAGCGAGGCTTTACTTATATTTTTTTATATTTTTAAAATCAAATTTTTTTCAAAATTTTCAATTCAATTTTTTTTTATTTTTCATTTCAAAATTTCTTCAACATTTTTGAAATCGACTTTTTTTCAAAATTCTTGAAAACAAATTTTTTTCAAAATTTTTTAAATCAAATTTTTCAATTGATTTTTTTTTGACATTTTTCAATTATTGAATTTTTTTTTCAAAATTTTTCATTTCAAATTTCTTTTACTATGTCGATAAAGAAGGATAACATTTACAGTTATTCTGTAGATGGCATATGCTTAATTAAGGGTCTGTATCAGGTGCAAGTCTCGATTCTACCACACCCCGCACAGGCCAGTTTAACCCTCCCAGGACGGAGCTCAAATTTTTACGTCGTTAACGTACTGGGGTACAATATGTACCCCATCATTTTTCTCTATTGAATGAAATCAAATGCAGTGCTATATGAACAATATTTCATAATATTATTTTCATCTTCAGAAACATCAGATGTAATATTTTTATCAACAAAGTCATTATCACTTTTTTCCAACCACTCGAGAGCTATTTGACGGTCTCGCTCATTTGTGAGGTCTAGTTTTTGTCTTTTAGACATTCTTACGCAACGAAACACTGATAACGCAACGAAACTGACTGTATGGCACGATTTTGAAGTTAGTATTGAAGAGCAATGACACACACGCCTGAAAATTTATGCAACCAAAATTGACGAAGTGGGGTACAAATTGTTCCCCACAGTCAATTTTTGTTTGTAACATCAAAATAATAAAATTAAACAAGAAATTAATCTGTCCATTAGAACAACCTGGTTCTTACGTAGAAAATCAAGGCATCTAGCATGCGGTTAATTTGCTAAATATTTATAAAAACGTTAACTTGGGGTACAGTTTGTACCCCGGTCCATCCTGGGAGGGTTAATATGATGCAGTCAAACCGAAACTACCGCGAAAAGCAATGAATAATGTCGGAAAGTTAGTAAATTTGACCAGAAAAAATCAAAATGCATGTAAAAATTTGTAGATTAATTTGATAAAAATTGCACTCAAATCGGATAAGTTTTAAACGAGATATTCGAAAACTACGATTTAAGTGGGTATACCGGGTGGTATACCCACTTAATCGTATCTATCAGTAATTTAAATACATAACCATTTTATTCTTTACAGAAAAGCTTACTACCTTGTTAATAATTTCCATAGCCTACTTAGTAATTCTCTTACATCGCATTCATCTGACGCGGCCATTTTGTAAAAAATAAAAAATTGGGGGAGTACATTGAATCGTGGCCAAAAAAAATTATTTTTATTTTATCCTGATGGTCCTGGTAAGGACATTAGGACAAAGTTATAAAATTATTGTATTGTCATCGATCCTTGATAAGTGTGCAAAGTTTCAGTTTAATCTGACGTTTCAAGTGTGTGAAAATCTGAAGATTCCAAAACCAATACTGGCCTTCATCGTCATGAAGTTCAGGCTCAAAAAATGTTCTTATCATATCTGCATATCTCCTAAACGTAACAGTCACTGTACGTTCATTATTCTCAAAAAAAATATGGCCCAATTTTTGTCGTTGAAGATAATGCACACCAAACAGTAACCCTTTGCGAATGTAGGGGTCGTTGATGGAGTTCAAGTGGATTTTCTGTGGCCCAGTGTCGACAATTTTGTTTGTCAACAAATCCGTCCAAATAAAAATGAGCTCCATCGGACATAAATAGATGGTGTTCAATATCTGGATTCCGTTGTCGTAACTCTTGGAATCTTACGCAGAACTCCGTTCGACTTAGTTTGTCTTGATTACTCAGTTTCTGCACAGTTACAATTTTGTAAGCGTGAAATATCGTTTTATGAAGCATTCTCCGAATACTTCTGTCGGATATACCCAGGACTTGGGCATGTTGCTTAATGGGTCTTTTTGGACTTGCTGTAATTGCATTACGAATTCACCTTTGATTTCCTTCCGTGTTTACTGATCGCGGTCGGCCTAAATGCTACTTTTTAGCTACGTCCCTTTATTACCTCACCACCTGTATCTATTCATAGCTTTGATTTTGTGCAACAGAAACAATAGGTGTGGCTAATTTCTTGATATTATTGGTCTAAATCATTTATGTTATCAATTCAGGTATCAAGAGCACTGCAAAAAATTTAGAAGTCGGCGCCTTACAATATTAAATTTGTAACGCAGAACAGGTCTTGATTTTTTAAAAGGAGTTAAACTTTATTCTAATTATGTTTTAATGTCCGCATTTTACGGTGATGATGTAAGAGTGAATTGGTGTACGTTTTTTTTTCTGGAGCATCTCTTACTAATTTCGCAACATGCTACAGGTGTTATTTTTTTAATAGGTCTTTATCTCACCAAATCGACGCGCGGCATACAAAAAATTATAAACAGGAATTCATCTCCATGTACCTATTAGTTACATCATGAATATTAATCACTACATAAATGTATACGTTATTTAGTCCATATAGGATCTAGCGAGTGCATAACATTAAGTAAGTTGGAAGCATGCGGAATTATATTTACTATCATTAATGCTAATGTCAATCAAACAATTGCACCTTTACACAATACTCGTAATATACCTGTACAGTCGACCTTGTTGCTAAATTTAAATAAATATTGAACAATATTATTAAACATTACTATCAGCTTTCGTTCCGTATTTAATCAAGCACGCGCTGTTCTTACTAGGATCATGCTCGTAATACTCCAACTCGTAAGTCTTAGCTACCGGCGTCCAATGCCACACAATTTCTCGTTTCTTGAAGGAAAGTTAAAAAATAGCCGGGATGTTTAAGATCAAGTTTATTTATTTGTAAATGTTAATCATAATTATGATAAGACTCTCAAGAGGGAGGGGCAGATAAAAATAGACCGGTTGGGTTGTGCAATGTAATAAATGAAATGGAAACATTGGAAATGTTCACCATACGATATCTCGACGTGACGAAAAAATGTTAAAGTAAAAAAATTGTATTTCTATTCAAAAAAATCCAATTAATGCATATGAAATGGAATAGTACGAGTTATGACAGGTAGTTGTGTTTTTGGGGTTGTCGAGACAAGATGTCCCTTCAGGCTCCTTTCGGGTTAAGCGCATATCTCCCTCCCAGGTTACTGTGATACGTTGTTTCTTTGCGTAAATAAATATTGTAATTGTTGGAACCTTACCGCTATGTTTTAATTTACTAAGAACCACCCTTGACACTATATTTATTTCAGCTTTTAATTTTTTTATATTTCAAAACGAATAATTATTTGTTAAAATAAAATCCCATTGTTAAGAAAATTCATGTTTGAATTGGATTATTGGAACACATGTATAAAGATTTGGAGGAAATCTCCATGCCGCCAGACTAAAGATCATTTCGCAATTGCATGCGAGCTACTTGTCAATTTATTATAATTTATAATCTACGATAACTCAAGAAATGATGGAGTTTAATAACAAGTTAGTTATTGCAGTTCTTGTAGATGGTTACAAAACGCTGAAATTTTCCCCTGAATGGACCGTGACCTATACCAAGAATGCAAGAAGGTCGTTCTTTTTTAATAAAAAAACTCGATTGCCGCGTGAACTATGCCGTTTTATTTTCAAATGGAAATTCTTAACTAGACCGCACCTGGGGAGCTGTCAATGACAACGGCCGATAATCTAAATAAACAATTTTTATGTTTTATCTGCTCTGGTATGTACACTCATAGAATACAATTATTATTCTTGTATTGCTTAAGAAATCACTAGGGATGGATAACTTTTCAATTTACACAAAATTTCAGCTTTCTCTGAAACGTCACTTGTATCCATGCGCTTATTTAATAGAACTTTTGTAAGAAGCTCTTTTCCAAGTTAAAGTAATAAGAAGAGTGGTCATTAGGTACTTATCTTATATGAAACAAAAAAAATATTTTTCAATTTCAGAACTGACGTTAAATATATTACAAACTAGCACAGAATAAAGTTACTTCTGTTACAATGACCAAATGACAGATAAAATGAAAAATATAATAACTTACCGTTCCTAGAGGTGAGGATGAGATGAAAAGTAGTATGGAAACGGCCGATTTTCATCAAAACCTAGGTGTTTTCAAAAAACAGTCTTATTGAAGTTAACAGTTTTTAAAAATGAATCAGGTGATAATAACAAGTTTTCGGTGAATGATGAGTTACAAGGTCAATTGAAGATCAACTATTTTTCACATACGGCGCATTTTTATTAAAAAATTTGAAATGAAGTTATTTGAAAGACTGATTAATTACCTTTCAAACGCCAAATTTATTCATTTTAAGTCGTATGTAGTAAGTAGTTTTTTACATAATAAACTTTAATGATTTCAAATATGAAATAAGAAATACTTAGTACTTTACGTTAACAAAAACATCAATGTGGTCTTCATATGACTTCTTAAGTTTTCACCTACAGAAAATTTGAGTTTATATTGCGATTGCATTAAATTTGTATTTGTATTTTGTAACATTTTTATGGAAGATGTGTTTTCAATAGAATCAAGGGAGTTGAATCTTTTAGATATTTTGTTTGAATAGCTTCGAATTATCCACTTTAAAGTTTAATTTCTAAAATCGTACATAATCTGCAGTATTCACTACTCCTTCAAATATTGAGAATTAAAAAATAACGAGTTGACCCCCAAATGACCTTGAAATTCTAAACCCACCGAACACTTGCCAATATCATCTCTAAACCTATAAAACTTTCATAGGAATCACTTTTTTGTAAAACGCCCAGTTTTTGAGAAATTTCAGTTTGCAGCGTTTCGGGGAACTCTATATATATCCTACTAGATCCAAAATGTCTTACCTGTAACGACAAAAAAAAATTAATTTAGGTAGGTACTCTAATAATTGTTGATAAAGAAATACAAATGAAACAAACAAATTATAAGAAATGGATCCTTAATCAATTTTACGCGAATTTATAAACGAAAACGACTTAAAATTTCATGTCAGTTTTCCCCCTTAGAAACAAGTTAAATGTTAAATCAATAGTGGTGTAACCGTTTTAAGTACAGAAAATTGAGGATTCGACAGATTTTTTAAAAATAAAGTGGTTTCTGCATTATGACTTTTTTTTATAGGCGCGTAGTTTCTGATATAGGCGCGTTAAAATTTTATTTGGGTAATGTTTTCGTGACATAAATTTTTTGATACATTCATTCCACATTTGGTGTCATTTATGTCAAGTGAAATCTGGAAATGGCGAAAAATATATGTGTTAAAAATATCACCATTGGCGTAGATATACACAACACAACCCCTTTATTTCTTTACAACTTCTACGCCAATGGTCGACTGCAGTAAATTAAAGTATTTTTGAATTATTCACAGTTCTCAACAAACAAAAAAAAAACGTCTTTTACAATTTTTTGATATTTTTGATAGTCTTTCGACGAGTCTTTCGATAAATTGAGTTCATATGTTTTTATTTTCCTTTCCATTCTCTGTGCTGCTTATGTAGGTAACATTCTTTAATAGGTGACTTTAAATAGATTTGCAAATATAGTTGTTAGAACTGCCAAACCATCATCACAAATCACAATGCAAATAGTATTTGCAATCATTTGAGTTCAACGAAATTTAGAACAAATTATACCCAATGTTAAATATAAAGTTTTTAAAATTATGTAGCAAAGTCAAAGTTTACTAAATACTAAAAGTTACCTCACTCCTTCGCGAAATTTCATATTTGGACATCAAAGGCGTACCGCGAACACGTGTTGTTATCATAAAGCGATACGGATACCGGGTGTATTAGCAACGTTTAAAAACCCAGTCAGCGCACTAAGTCATGTACCTACGTCACAGAAATCATTCGTAGAGTGAACAAGTGCCACTGTGTACAGGGTCATCACACGAAAATGTCCTTTTTTGAAATAACTCAGCCATTTTCCATGTTATGACATAGATGTAAAGACATTCTGAACTAGTTTTTTCCACAGAATCTAAATTTTCAGTCAAAAAAACAATAACGAATCGCATTTCAGAAATACGACATAAAACTTTTTCTTTTAAATAGAACACCTGTATATTTTGAAATATTTCGTTTCTACTTCTCTTTCTGAATTCAAAAAGTCAACATATCTTATGTTATCTCAAACGGTTTTTAGATATTTAGATTTGATGATATTAAAATCTGACGATATTAAAATAACGTGACCGATTTTGTTAAATAAATTTTGAAAACAAAGAAAACATTAACCATAATGAGAAAATGATCTCTGAGAAACATAGAATGTTGATTTCATAGATTTAATTAACAAAAAAAATATTAATAAATACTAAAAAATTAAAAAATATTAACAAAAAATTAACAATGTTAAATATTATGTAAAAAGTATTATGTCGTATTTCTGAAATGCGATTCGTTATTGTTTTTTTGACTGAAAATTTAGATTCTGTGGAAAAAACTAGTTCAGAATGTCTTTACATCTATGTCATAACATGGAAAATGGCTGAGTTATTTCAAAAAAGGACATTTTCGCGTGATGACCCTGTACATGCCCTTGGTACCTTTTACCGAGGACGCGGGGGTCAACAGGTAGGGGTAGGCGAGCCGAGAAGTGGGGCAGGCGGATTCGTGCCTTTCGTAGAGTGAGATAACTTATAGTAATTTAGTAAACTTTGGTAAAGTTGACTTCATATTTATAAGACACATAAAAAACCAGCGGCTTGTTTGATGCCGATAAAAACTTCAAACAAACCGGCTCTTTTTATGTGCCGTATAAATATGAACTTTACTTTACCTATATGTAGTGAACAAATAAATTTATTCATTTATTATCCAAATTTTTTTGTATGTGTATCGAAATGATACTTTATGCGGCAAATTTAAAAAGAAATTAAACAAGCCATACACCTATTAAAGAATGTACATAAGCAGAACAGAGATATGGAACAAAATATGAACTGAAAATATAAAAAAATTGCGAAATATATTTTCTTTGGTTATTTATACACAAGAGGTCGTTTTTTTATCGGGTAATTTATTTTTGGACAAAAACCTGTTTTCCCATGAAAATAATTCGAGAATTAGGGGCATGGAAAAATCGTGACAGTGGAGCGAAAAAAGTAACATACATTTTCCTCAATTTTTTCCGCTGATCGATAGCCGTTTTCCTCACTTTAAAAAAATCCTATTGGTCGACTTTTTGGAAAATGTACGTTTTGATTGGTTAATAAAGTAAGAATAAGTCGTAAAGAATCGTGATTAATGCCTTTATCTACGTCATTGGTGATATTTTTGACGCATATTTTTTACCATTTCCTCAGATTCCACTTAACATAAACGACCGCCAAATGTGAATTGAAAAATGCAAGTTATGCCACAAAAATATTACCCAAATAAAAACGACCTGCTTCTCAAAAAACTACACCTATGAAAAAAAATTCATAACGCAAAAACCTCTTATTTTTCAAAAACCTATTGAATCCCCAATTTTCCATATTTAAAACGGTTACACCCTGTATATTTAGTTTATAGCTCGTATACTAAATGAAATAAAATAAAGAACATATTTTTCAACAAAAAAAAATATGCAAGGACGATTTGGATTTAAACGTTTTACTCGGAATCTACTACGAAAATCTCAACTCTCAATGGTATAAACATTTTTTTTTGAAGAATTTGTGGAACCATATCTTGAGGAATTACCCTTTCCTGATTTACCTAAATTCTATCAACAAAATGATGCATCAGCTCATTACGCCGCCCGTGGTAACCATTAATAAACTCAATGAGTTGTTTGGGAACCAATGAATGGAAACTCGGGGGAGATTTTTTTACATGAGGCTTTGTCAAAGATTTAATATTTAAAACGCTCCCAGGAACGTGAAAGGACCCAGAGCAAAGAGTGAGGGATGCTATCACTCAAATAACACCCTTGCAACTCTTGAATGCTGAGGAATCAGTTAAGAGGAGGTTCAACGGTGTCTCGAGAAAAATGGCGCACAATTCGAATACTACTTATTTATGATTAAATTTTGTTGGTAATTGAAATATTAATTATTAACTAAATTATTCTTGTTAATCAAAATATTAAAATTTGTTTGAAATAATAAAATCTTTTTTGTTTTAATACTTTGGATATTAAATTATGAATTTGTTAGGTAACGGAAAACACCACAATGTCGTTTGGTTTATCGATTATTCGTATATCAATATTTCGTCAAAAGTTCTTACTTTCCACAGACAACTTATGCACGCAAATGTCAATAAATTTAAAAAAATTCTAAATGAAAATATCTTTAATATCTTCTTGATGATAAATATACCCCAAATTTTTGGAAATGTCACAGCCCAACTATGATTACTATTTGAAATAAGAAAATTGATATCTTAAAATTTAGTAGTGATGATTTTTTTTTAAAAGATCTTATTCTGTGTTGAAAAGTGCATCTATAAAATTTTTACTTCATGAAAAAATAATAACAAACAAAAAAGTTAACACTTCTTCGAAATCTGCCAAATGTTGATTTTCGCTGATATCTTCAAAACGGTTAGAGATATCAAAATACAGTTTTCACCCATCGACGTTTCACAAAAATTGAGCTTAAGACACCTTGGTTGGGTCTTGAGGTAGGAGAAACAACCAAAATCAAGCAACTTGGGAGACAGCCTATACAACTGAAATTATAGTCTATAAAAAATTATGATATTTAATTTTGTACTAAGTAAATAGATACCTATACAATTAACTGCTGGCTTTAAAAATAACGACGCTTTTAATTTTTCCAAGTTCCACAGTAAGTATTTTTATTGCATTTTTTAATGCTTACAAATAATCATTTATTTGATGTCGTACATAAATAAAAAAATTAAAACTAAACTTGGCATTTAAAATAGTCTAAGATCAAAATTATTATGCCATTTTAAAATGCTGCTGGAAAAGTTACAAACAAGCAATTAGCATACACTATTGGCAAATATTTATTTGGGGATCCAGCTTGACGAGTTAGAAAATAATAAAATTTGCAATACTATGTGCTAGATCGAAATTTGTATGTTAAAACGTCGTTGTCGATTTCTACATTTTGTTTGGGTGTAAGGAATCCCGGGAACATTATGGTGCCTATTCTCGCCAAATTGGATCTCTAATAAATATTTGCCAGTGATGTATACTGTTCCTCGAACAAAATAAAAGAATTTGCATTTTTTGCATCTAATTTTGGGATATTTCATGGAATGGCAAACACGAATTATCTAAACTTTTACGCAGAACTGAAGAACTGTTCATTTTTGGGTGCGCTGTATAATAATTAACCTGTGAAACCCATCATTCGAGCGATATCTAACCTTGAGTAGTTTCTTTAAAAATCATTGAACAATTATCAAAATATCTTGATTATTAATATTTAAATAAACTTGACACCATGACACCAGATACACTGAGGAGTACTGCGACCTAATGCGTTCTAACACGAATTAAATAAAAAGGAAAATTAATCATGCTTAAAAGTCACCAGTGATGTCAAATGAATTATAGTATGTTTCACTAATTAGTAGGATATATCGGTAAACGACAGGCGCCATATAAAAATACCTGCCTGACAATAAATTGGCGAAAATACAAAGTTCACCAAATATTTAAATAATTTTTATAGTGTCATTATTTATCCAAAATAACAATAGAAAAACATCAACAGGATATCCCAGGCACATTTAGATAGTTACTATAACTTTTATTATTTATACGTTAAAGCCAACGGAATTATAGGTGGTAATTATACAGCAGTATATCTTAATTTAGCCTTATTTCAATATTTTATTAGTTTATTAGTAATAAATCATATATCGCGCACGTTTCACGGACTTTTAGGTTATTGCAAACTAGAAATAATGGTTTCAGAATAATACCTTAGTCACGCTAGCTAAAATATTCCCCGAAATGGGGCAAAATTAGCATACAGATTAATATTGGAGGACATCACGTACGTATATGGTATTCCATCCCAGTATTTTCAGCATGAGTACTACTCTCGTACTCTCCAAGACGTGGTTGTACTTTTTTTTCGAGGTATATTTACACAACATACCACGGAGGTGCGAACATAGGCATTCGTAAGAGGCGTTTACATACGGCCATTATTGTCCTAGGGCGCAGAAGGGGTTTAGGCCAGTAGAATTAGACGATGTGAACGGGAATCTGTAACTAATTCGTTTCAGATAGCCGTAGGTAAAAACAGGTGTATTTGTTATAAGGAATATACCTCTGCGATTCCTCCCAAATCAAATATACAGAACATTGTTTATGTCACTTGTATGTGAAAAAATCATGAAATTTGGAGTTTTTTTTAAATTGCAGTAAGACTGCAGTAGATTAATTTTTTTGAATGTTTATGTTTACTAGGTAATTCCAAACCGGTTAATTTAAGCCACGGTTGATTTCATTTCATTGATTATTTATTTAAATAATTGCCGAAAACCATCGAAATTTTAGAAAATTTCAAGCATTTTTTACTCTGAAAGGAAAAATGCTAGACTCTTGAAACTTTTGTGGAATATGTGTCTCATTATCCTCAACTTACAAAAAAAATTTCGTTTTAAAATGTTTATTAGTTTTCGAGAAATTCTATTTGTTTATTAAAAACGTCCCAAATGTTTAATGAAAAATTGACCTATTAACGTTATCAAAAATAATTCAACCACAGCTCATTTTTTTCGTCAAGACGTCAATTTTACGAATCTGTTATGGGCGTATCGCTTTTCAATAATTTTGACCGTCAAAATGGCGTTAACAACATTGCTACTTTTCGGAGCAGCGTTTTTTGCAAATAACTTTACAACAAATGAACGTATCTGCACAAATCTTTCATATTTGAGTTGCTGGTATTTTTCTACAAATTTATAAAAAAAAATTGTTGCTCTGGGACATGTAGGAGCCGAGATAATTTTTTAAATTGTTTAATGCGCCAAAGGTTTATTTATTAATATTTATGGCCAAAATTGAAACTGGTTGTTAATAAGATCTTGAATTTTGTGAATTCATCAAGTCCTATTGAAAACGGGCCCTTTTTGAGGTCAAAATATAATTTTTAATAATCAGTGATTTTAGAGCGTCTTCAATTTGTTTGGCTCAAGGGACAGGTGAATTTTTGATCAAACTAGTTTCAAATTGGGGTAGCGAGAAAAATTCGTCATATCTCCGTTATTTTCCGGCCAATTTCGACGTTTTTTTTTTTAACTTGGGGTACCTCACGAAATAATAACAATGGGCACATTTGCAATATCCAAATAATAAACAAATAATTGTTATAAACAATTTATTATTATTTTTTTTTTCTTTTTTGGGCTTATGCAACTTATAATGTGCTAATGTATTAAATATAAATTTATAAAGATTATATAATAGTAACAATGTATGCACAAACTATTTCTCCATCAAACAATATACGATGTTACAGCATTGTTACCATTATATAATCTTTATAAATTTATGTTTAATACATAAGCACATTATAAGTTGCATAAGCCCAAAAAAGAAAAAATTAAAAAAAAAAAAAATAAATTGTTTATAACAATTGTTTGTTTATTATTTGGATATTGCAAATGTGCCCATTGTTATTATTTTCGTGAGCTACCCAAAATTAAAAAAAAAAACTCGAAATTGGCCGGAAAATAACGGAGATATGACGAATTTTTTTCGCTACCCCAATTTGAAAATCGTTTGATAAAAAATTCCCATGTCCCTTGAGCCAAACAAATTGAAGACGCTCTAAAATCACTAATTATTAAAAATTATATTTTGACCTCAAAAAGGGCCCGTTTTCAATAGGACTTGATGAATTCACAAAATTCAAGATCTTATTAACAACCAGTTTCAATTTTGGCCATAAATATTAATAAATAAACCTTTGGCGCATTAAACAATTTAAAAAATTATCTCGGCTCCTACATGTCCCAGAGCAACAATTTTTTTTTATAAATTTGTAGAAAAATACCAGCAACTCAAATATGAAAGATTTGTGCAGATACGTTCATTTGTTGTAAAGTTATTTGCAAAAAACGCTGCTCCGAAAAGTAGCAATGTTGTTAACGCCATTTTGACGGTCAAAATTATTGAAAAGCGATACGCCCATAACAGATTCGTAAAATTGACGTCTTGACGAAAAAATGAGCTGTGGTTGAATTATTTTTGATAACGTTAATAGGTCAATTTTTCATTAAACATTTGGGACGTTTTTAATAAACAAATAGATTTTCTCGAAAACTAATAAACATTTTGAAACGAAATTTTTTTTGTAAGTTGAGGATAATGAGACACATATTCCACCAAAGTTTCAAGAGTCTAGCATTTTTCCTTTCAGAGTAAAAAATGCTTGAAATTTTCTAAAATTTCGATGGTTTTCGGCAATTATTTAAATAAATAATCAATGAAATGAAATCAACCGGGGCTTAAATTAACCGGTTTGGAATTACCTAGTAAACATAAACATTCAAAAAAATTAATCTACTACAGTCTTACTGCAATTTAAAACAAACTCCAAATTTCATGATTTTTTCACATACAAGTGACTTATAAACAATGTTCTGTATATTTGATTTGGGAGGAATCGCAGAGGTATATTCCTTATAACTAAATACACCTGTTTTTACCTACGGCTATCTGAAACGAATTAGTTACAGATTCCCGTCTAATTCTACTGGCCTAGTTAGCGTATAACAATACGAACGCAGACATTTGGCATGAGTAGTTACATTGCTCGTGTGCAAAGCGGGATGAAATAATGAGCTGCGGAAGATCCCTCTAGTATGATATAATTATTAGTCTACTTGAACTTGCACAACTGAAAAACAACAAATACTGTCGACATTAGTTGAGTATCTACTGAATACATATCTCTAACTTTTTAGGACTGACTAAATTATCTTTAAAATTTTCTTGTTCGTCATAAAATTCTGATTTCAGCGATGTTACAAGTTGGCATTTATTTAAAAAATGACGTCAAAAATGTGAAACAAACTGAAAAACAAAAGTAGGCCTCTGCCAGATTTTATTTTTCTATTTTATAACAAGTAGGCGTTGGATTTGATGGATGGGTATGCTTTTGTCACTTTAAGTACAGGGTTAGGCATTGGTTATATTTTGAACCCGCTTTATCTTTTCTATTTTTGAAAATTCAAAAATTTTCATATAGTTAGAAATGTTATAACATCTTGGTAATGCCGTCAGAGTTCGGATTCAGAAAAACAATTGAATGTCGTTTAAAGAAGTTATAAAGTAAACAATTGTTTTTTTAAATAAAACACCCTGTATATTATTACATATCTGTATGGCGATAGTTTGGCTATTTTATTTTCAATCCTTTCCGAGATATTTAAGTTTAAAATAAAAATGTTTGCAAAATTAAAAAGTTAGCCATGACGATAAAACAAAATGCTAATGTGCTTGACAGATAGTCATTCAAGTAACATTCTTTTGATTTTAAACATTTTGTATCGTTAGCAATTTTTGTTTTGGGTATTTCGTAATTAAATGGGTTACACAGAACAAGAAAAATATGACAAATTTTCAATATATGTTAAAAATAATAAATAAAATCGCGGTAATATAACAGCCGCGTTATATCTTGGATTTCTCGAAAATGAAATAGAGCATTTGCATAAGTATGCTAATATTGTATGGCAACAAGATGGCGCTACATGACACAGTACGGTGATGGTTCGCAATTATACCTAAATACTAATTATTCTGTATATGGATAGGAAAAAACGGCGTAATTAGTTGGCCTCCTTATAGCCCTGACTTAACACCTATGGATACACTTCTTTAGGGTTATCTAAAAAATAAAGTTGATTCCATTAGAAACAAATAATATGCATCAACTTTAAAAATAAATTATAGAAGAAATTAATACCCTTGGAAACTATTGAAAATAAATTAGCCAAACTATATATTTAGCTGAAATCAGAAAAAAAAATCGCTATGGTGTTTCATTTAAAAAAACAAATGTTTACTTACCCTAAACTTCTGTAAACAATTGTTTTTCTGAATCTGAATGCTGACGGTATTACCAAGATGCTATAACTTTTGTATGTACGAAAATTTTCGTATTTTCAAAAATAGACGAGATAAAGGGGGGGTCAAAATATAACTGATAACCCTGTACCTAGATATGCGAAGGTCATTTTCAGCGCCATAAGAAAGGGTATAGTTTCAGCTTTCATTTGACATGAATGAAGTCTAAATCTGTAGAGCCTGAGTGTTTGAAACTCTAATTCTTCTGATAGATAACACAACATGGAGAAATTCGTTCACAAAATTTAATTATACATTTAATATTAAAAAAAAATTCTTTTTCAAAAATAATAATTTTAAATATCGATAACTAAGAAACGATTGATTTTAGATGTAGAGTGTAATACATAGAAAATGTTTAGAATTTTACAAAGAATTCGAAATCGCAAAAAAAATTGGGGGTTGCCATTTGAAAAATCAAAGTTGATCACAGGCCACAGCCCAGCTTTTTTGGGACACCTTGTAGAATAAAAAATAAATTTTAAAATAGGCTTAATATAAAATCAAAATCGACCTGTCCGAGCGATTTTCCCAAAACTTAGGAGTCTTGAATATAATGAATTTGTTCCTTACTATATTCACTATAGAGTCATTAATATACACGTCTCTAACTTTCTTATTATAAAATTTTTCTTTTTTGTCTTTTGCGTTTCCAGAACAACACAATAATTTGATATGCAATTACTATCTAGTAATCTACGCAAATAAATAATTCTTATTCAATAAAGAATTTTCAAATACTATTATTGTTAAATATGAAATAATATTATATATAAAAGGTTTATACGAGTAGTAGGATTACCGAATTATTATTCTTTATAGGCAATTTTTCATAGCCACACGGTATAGCCTTCTTGAAGGCACTAATACTGATTTGCATAAATAGATTGCTGCATTTAATCATCAATTAGCATATTTACAAATTTTCCAATATATAGTTCAGCTAAAAATTATACATATGAAAAATATAGTTAGGTATGTAGGTTTTTAATGTTATTTTTAATTATCTACGATCAATTGCATTAAGAAACGTTTTTAAGGTTTTAGGTACTATATTATAATCACACAATGCTCAGCATCTTTATAAAAACAACAATAAAAATAAAAAATTAATCATTTGCATATAAAAGATTTTTACGAGTCACTTTGACATTGAATTCAATTCAATTCAGATTTACAATAACTTGTGGCAATTCAAATCAGTTTCGACTGTTCATTGACCGGCGTAATATAATATGACATTTATTACCAAGAAATTCGGATTTTCATTCATTTATTCAAATGTAAACCGACAAATCCATGTCAAGTGGATATCTTCATTAAAATTTGTCAACAAATACATGCAGAAACGTGCTTCCTATGTATCTAGGTCTGGGCTACAAAGAAGGATGAAAATACACTCGCTGTAAAAAGGAATATTTATTGATAGTAAGTCTAGGCAGCAAGTAATAAACAGTCGCTAAATATAATGGACAATGTCAGACCACCTGTTGTTAACTTCCCCGAATACCATTAAGTCCCAGTCAATGTCAATAACCAATCCACTCTTATAAATATTGATATCAAACGCCAAATAACCTCAATGCCAATAAGCTTCTTGTGAAATATTATAGTATATGGACCGCCAGTAATTAGTCATCATAATTCATAACAGTTAATTCTAAAAACTAATAACACTCAGGGTGACTGACTATTCAAACCCAGGTATTTTTACTATCATATTGCACTATATAATGTGGGTGTATTCTATTAGCTCGACATAAAAATGCACTAAGGTTAATAATGTAAATCTAAGAGACATTGAACGGTAATTTGAATAACAAAAAAAAGTGATGTAAAACACCGTTACATTTCCGTGCGCTGGCTGTTGCAAAATGGCCACCCCAAAAGGTAGTGCCTTGAACGCATAAAGATTGCATGGAGCAACAAAAATGCAAAGAAGGACGCCTACATTGTCCTACATACATTTTAGAATGCATCTTTGATTAGACTGTTTACTACTGCATGGTGGTGATTCCCTTGTTACGTCAGATTAAAACGATAAGTGCTGTCAAAGTTTCAGTTGAACTAGCTACTATGGTTTTTTCGAAAATATTTTGAGTTTAAAATATTTTCTTTAAAACTTAAAATATTCTTATAGTTACATTAAAAATAGGTCACATTATTTAAAATAACAATAAATGAAGACGCATTCTCGTGATCGTATTTTTTGATAATCTCTAAATCGAAAGTACTCTTACAGACCTGTACGTTTACGGAACCTGTACTTGAAGGCCAGTAAAAATACAGACCTGTAATGTCGTAAGAGACCAGGCTTACTAAAATCTGTATTTGTAGTGACACAGAACTGTACTTTTACAGGTTCGTAAATATGTATTTATACAGGTACATAGTTATGCAGATCGGTAGTTTTATCTACTATGGCACGCTGTACACTGAACAGACAAGTAAGAGTACAGCAATGTGAATGTATAGAACCTGTATTTTTAGACGTCGGTACAGACCTGTAAGAATACAGACATGTAAAGGTACAGATTTGTATGCTTGTCGAACTCTATATTTGTACTCATACAAATGTTTACGAATCGGTAATTTTACAGACCGGTAGAAAGTACAGGTCTCTAAACTTGTACTTCTACAATCCGATACTTTTATGGGCTCATAGTTTGACAGGCTGTATACTGTACAGACCCCTAAACATACAGTATTCTTAGAAATTTGTATAAATCTGTAAAAGTACAGGTGCAAACTTGGTGTCTGTATCATACAGGCCTGTAAGTTTATGGACTTGTACTTTTACAGACCGGTCCTTTTAGTTCTTACATTAACAGACTGTACACTGTACATAACTCTTAAAACATAGCAAAATTATACAGGTCCGTAAATCTGTATTTTTAAGAAGTCGTTACTGTATAAATCCCCTAAAGGTACAGGACCGTGAAAGTACAGGATCGGTACTTTTAGAGATCTGTACGAACTTGTAAAACTACAGAGCGATAAAAGTATAGGGCAGATTTGTAAGTACACACAAAATTCTTAAAGAGGCCGGAATTAATTTAATTAATTATATTAATTTAATTAATAATACAATGTCTAATTGGGGATTATCTATTAATATTTACAATATTTTACTGGCTGTATCATAGCCTAAAGAAATTAGGCTATGGCTGTATCATGCCGAAGATTGCAATTCGGAACAGCCATGATATATCGTTCAAATATAACCTTTTAACATTTATAAAATTGAATGCTACAGATGGAATCAGAATGTCAGTAAATATTAGTGGTAATTAAATTACTATTGGGTTTGCGTTTTAAAAATTACTAGGTAAAGTTTAAATGTTATCGCATATTAATGCAAGGAAATCTGGGTATATATTCTGTAGATTTAAATAGCGGGGACAACCCCAACTTCCTATACATTTTTAATGTAAATCTACTAACCCTGACTGACTAACTCGAAAATTATAAAGAGGCCGATGTATCCGCCCACGTTTTTTAAGGACACCAAGTGCTAATCATCAAAATTTATGAAGCTGAACGAAAATTAAAATTCACAAAATATAATTTTCAATGTCAAAACTCTAGGCGTCTTGTTTTCCCAGGTTCAAAGTTAATAAATCATGTAACAATACAACACTAATATAGCATATTTTAATATAAATACGTATATTATTCCACGTATATAATGGAATGAGAAAAAATTGGAACCAGAGGACTACGAGAAAATTTATTTACCAAAAGTTTTATTCGACAAGGTGTGACTCATTGTGATACGAATTAAAAGATTAAATAAGAAAAAGTAGAACCATTCCACTTTGCCAAAAATCTGAATACTTTAAAATACTATTTACTTCCTTCTACTTGTATATATATTAACGAGACTAAGTAGTTAAAGTAAAAGTTTGTCAATAAAATCCCAAGAACGCTATGTATATGGGAAAAAATAACCCTGATGGAAGATTAAACATTTTATAGCAATTTGATTATTATCTTTTTATATAAACATTGACAGAGCTGGCCACTATACAAGCATGTAATTCAACCTTATTAAAATTTTTTAATAATTTCAATATTTTCCTGCAACTATAGTAAAAGTGTTGAAATAATAAATCATATATAAAATAAAAGCAGCACGCAGCATAAACGCAACTATACGAGTTTGAAATTCTGAACACAAATACAGGATGTTCCTGAAAGAGGGATTTTATTTTAACACTGGATAATGGTTACTATATTAAAATGTTTTCTTTATAGGTATTAGGGCACTGTGGTCCACAAACCAAAGTCAACACAACCCTGAATAATTAAAAAAAAAATTTGGGCATCATTCTAATAATAGTTTTATAATAAATAGTTCACATTAAAAAATAAAAATATACAAATATTTAAAACTTTGACGCCCCCGCCTGGGTCCAGAGAGGATCTGTTATCTGAGAATATAAATTTAAGACAGGACCGTACATCATAATTTTTAATTGTATAAATAAAAATTATTTTTCATTTATATTTTTACTAATATTATTATATATTTTTGTGTTAAAAAGAGACTTTCAAGATACGTGAATATATGCCATTTGAACCAATTTAAAAAACGTAACTTTTTTCTCCCTTCGTAAAAAATTCAAGCAATCAAGAATTAACGTTCAAATATTTCGAAAATGTATACCTACAAAAGACAGCTATTTTGAGAAATCTTCGGAGAAGCAAAAAAAATCGATGATAAAAATATAGCTCACATTTGAAAAATATCGATCAAACCAATTACAAGTTATACGAGGAAAATGTTAATAATAAAAAAATCCGAAAATCCGAAAGGTCAAAAATTTATATAAGACAAACTATGTATGGCAATCGGAGTTTCCGGAGTTATAACGAAATCAACCTGTATAAAGGAGATTGATTACCCATAGTGCACACACAATATATTTGTAAGAGACATAATGGCAAATTTCAACAATTCAGCATCAACCTGTTCTGGTTTTGTTTACTAAAAAGAATGCTTTGCATTTTTCTTGAATCGCTGAAATCCTGTTTGAAATTTGGACAAGGTTGTTGCGTGGCCTGGGGCTGTTTACGCGAGGTCAAAAGTCAGAAGTAGGTACATTAATATTGGACCAGTGAATGCAGTAACCACGAGTCAGACTCGGAGTGTATTCTGTAGCATCAGCGTAACCGCCAAAACTGCTATTTCTAGTAAATATACGCCATGAATTTTTTTCTAGCATATAGTTATAATTAACGAATAATTGTGTTCTAAAGTGGCTTCAATAATTTTTTGATTTGGATGTTATTAATTCTGCATGTAAATCAATGTTTTATAATATGTAGTTATGAAACGTAGTCGCTTTAACAGATTAGAAAATAATAGCATTCTAAAGTGGTTTCAATGGTCTTTACTTCCAACTGATTTTATATTTGTTTATTCAGAAGTAGAACATCAATATAAATATATCAAAACTTGGTAATCTTGTTTTCTAAAGATGGTAACTGACAATGTTATTTAACGTTTTTTTTATATAGTCACTGATTTGTGAGAAGCTCTGCAGGAAAAAAACATTTAAAAAGTACAAGCGTAAAAGTAAATGAATTATTAAAAATATTGTTAAAACTGATATACTTAGTCCATTTATTAAAGAAAAAAGTTCTAACTCCGTTGACTCAAAACTGGTTTTGATAATTTTTTTTTGCAAGTTTCATTTATACACAAGTTCCCCATAGGTCTTTTTTTTAAATTTCGGAAAAAAAGTTTATAAAAAAGTTCCCCATAGCTGAGAAGGTGTGCTTTTTATTTTCTCAGTTGTTATTAACAAATAAGTGTTTTTTTTAATTAATACCTACACTCTTGATTAAAAAATGTATAACTCTTTTATTTATTTAAACAATTGCCTGAAATTTGTTAACATAAAGTTTTTGGAGTCGCAGATTACGAATCCGCGGCGGCCTCAAGATCAGTCTAAAAACAAAATGGCGTGAAAAGTTTAATTTTTAATTTTCTTATTTAATTTTTTTTTGTCTGGAGGTTTTTGAGGTCACTGATTATGCATTTGACATTTAAACTTAATTAAAATGAAAAATGGCGGACCCCAAAATGGGAGAAAATGACAATTTTTTTTTATTCGGATTTTATTTCTTATACCGGGTCGTCCAAAAAAAACCGGAATTTTTTATTTCTCTAATAGTTTTGCCAATTTTTAACCGATTTTAATTATTCAAAAATTAAATTATAACTAAAAGATCACGTTATGAGGTAATATAAATATATTTTAATGCCGTTTTGACTAAAATAAATATTGGTGTTTAGACGAGTGGCATAGAATATCAACAAAATTGTGATAAAACGGTTTTATGTTACGGACTCTTATATCTTCGGAACCAACTGGTCGATTTTAGTGTTTGATGTCTTAAAATATTCACAAATGTTTATTCTATTATACTTCCTCAATCTTTTCATTGTTTATTTAGCAAAAAAAGTTCCAGCCAATCTTAAAGAAGGCCCAAGTTTGATGACTAACGCCATCTACAATTTTAATAATAATTAAAATATATTTATATTACCTCATAACGTGATAAAAGATCACGTTATGAGGTAATATAAATACACAGAATTGTGAATTTTAGTTTTATTTCTAATAAGACAAAGATGAATTTGGCTGCTAATGAATAAATAAAAGGGAACATGTCGTATATCATCATGAAGATAATTTGATGTAGAATTCACACATCACATAAAAAACATAGGTTCCTGTTTAAAAAAATGTGAAACATTGTGTGAAATAATCCTAGTAGACATTATGCATGTCAAATGTTTGCAAATAATGCTATCAGCAAAGCAACAATAAATCATTTTTTTGTTTCCACAGCCTCCCAACCACGTTTTGTTTTCTGGCGGCGAATCAATGGCCAACTTAAATTTAGTATAAAAGTAATGTTTCGCCGCCATCTTGAAAGCAAATGTTAATGGGTTATACATCATTAGAAAGGGAATTCTATGTAGATTTCAAATGTTGAAAAAAAATTGGGTGTTCTCATTTAAAATAAGAAAGTTGATACCACTTCCGGATAAATCGGAAGTGGTTTTAACACATGATTTATGTCAAAATATGAGAATCTGTGTATTTATTTCACCATAAAATTTTGAAATTTTCATCTATGCCAACAAAAATGGGGGGGTAACTACTTCTTGTGTCACCCGGTATGTAGGTATAAGAAATACAATCTAAATAAAAAAAATACTTTTTCGCCATTTTGGATCCGCCATTTTTTATTTTAGTTGAGTAATGTCAAATTCGTAATCAGTGACCTCAAAAACTCAGACATCTAATAAAATTTTAAAAAAATAAAAAAAAAAACTTCCGACTCCATTTTGTATTTAGACCGATTTTGAGGCCAGATTCGTAATCTGCGACCCCTACAACTTTATGGAATTAAATTTCATGCAATTGTTTGAATAAATAAAAGAGTTATAAATATTTTAATTGAGAGTGGATTAATAAACACTAATTTGTTAATAACAATTGAAAAAATAAAAAGCACACCTTCCCACCCGAGTTACCACCTATGGGGAACTTTTCTAGAACGGAAACTTGGAAAAAAAAATTAATTATCAAAATCGGTTCTGAGTCAACGGAGTTTTAGCGTTTACAAAATGAACTAATAGTACCATAGAATGTTATTATCTAACAATAATTATATTATACCACAACACAGATGTCGATTATGTTTCGATTAGTACCTTCACTAATAGTCCTTTATTTTGCACAATTTACTACGCTACTGGCTCCATTATTTTGAATCCTTTGGTGCCTGTCCAACCAGGACATTGGCGTGGGTCAGTTTCGCCACACCGTACTTATCGGGCTAATATTTCCTATTTCACTTAGTATTTCGCAAATCACGATTTCGTTCACTAAAAGAATATGGCAAATCAACACAAGAATTTTAGAATTGGGTTGGGTTCAGTTGTTGATGGATTAATTACATTTCAAGCGATTAAATAAAATGCAAAAATATACATCTACCTTTGTTCGTTGCTATTTTTATCTTCAATATAACAAGTTTCGTTTGTTGCAGGTGAGTTTATTTCGATACAAACGCCATTATGCAAGGCAGTTGAAAGTCCGATGGAACAATGGAATTGTATTCACCTGTTTATCGGTAGGTATCTTACAGGGCATCAATGCAGGGCTAATTGGAGTGTGGTTTGAGGTCAGCGAATGTATACACTGCCGTCCAAAAAAATCGCTACACTTCGAATGAGTAGCAGAAATATTTTATTATATTGAAGAAGAAAAACACAAAGGTCTTGTTCCCACAAAATTCTTTTTTATTGCAACCGGTTTCGTGATCAACACATTACATCACATCATCAGGCTACAAGAATTTCTATAAATACCAAAGGTTTGTCAAAATTAGAATTAATGAAAAATTTGTCCAATTTTTTTAGAAAACTAATAAACTTTATGTAAAAATACATGTACTTGAATTTATTTATTGTTATTAATTAATTTTAAATTATTCAAAATTAAAAACACAAAAGACAATGTACGAGGACAACAGATTAAAATTTAAAAATAACGTCCTTAACAACGTACAAAAGGAACTAAAAAAAACAAGACCTTTGTGTTTTTCTTCTTCAATATGAACAACCCATATGGGATTAATACTACGTTATTTTATTATATTTTTATGGCATACAAATTACGACAAGGAATATATTGAAGTCAAGTTCAAGAAACTAACTTTTTATGAACTGGATTTTTTTATCCATAAGTATACAGCGTGTCCCACTTTTAATGCCCCCCCCCCTTCACAACTCGGTTTTTAAATACGCTACGATAGGGAATGTAAAAGGGTGTACAAGTACATCAGCAAAATAAGATCAGTTACACAATATCTTGAGGGGTTCAACAGCGACATTCTGCATTGTATGTCTATCATTGAACATATCAAACCTCATCCTCCGAGATAACTTGCACGATTTTCCTGACTTTAATTACGACAACTCGTCGAGTTGGTGAGGCTGAATTTAAGAAATCGTGGTTAATTTATCATTGACTAACTATTTTTTTTATTGACGTCTATATGTGTTTACTACTTTATTCTCTACCTCGTCTAAATACATAATCTTCTGTGAAAATTGGAATTTTTTTGAACGGCAATATAAATTAAAGGCACGCATATGGACAATCCACAAGACATACTTTCTTTTCTTAAATTGGTCAATACATCAAAAAAAAAGTTGCTCAGAGGTCTTATTAAGACTTTTTACGTAATAGGAATTTATACACTGGCCACAGTTTAATTTGCCATGAGCACTGTACAACTTGTTTTTTCAATATTTGTCAAAATCTCACTTATACAGGGTGTCCCTAAATTGCGCCGACAAAACTATAACATTGCGATTCTACGTGAAAAAATAAGATGATTTTTCTGATGGCATTTTTTTCAAAAAATGTACCCCTACTGAAATACTGCCCTTCAAAGTAGAGGGTTGGAAACATTAAATCCCTAATATCTCGGGAACCGTTGAAGATTTTCTAACGAAATTCGATACGCTTATTCTTTATGCGTATGTTTCAACAACCCTGGTGTAATATGAAAAAAATATGTGGCTCTAAGGGGTAGTTCGGGGTTATAGGGGTTGATCTCGGGTTGATCATACTGTGATGGCGTCTACTTACGTAACCTGTACTGTTTGTAACTGGCTACTTACAAACAGAACTCTCTGGCTTTGTAACACTTTTTAGACGGAAACTCGGGCGCCAGTTCCTTATTTTTAAGTGCAAGGAACAGCACTTCCCGGGGTGAGAACGTTTAGGGGTAGCTAACAGATGGAGATACGGTTATCTGTCCAGATGGTCTCAAGATGATTGTCTTGTCAACTGGACTGGACAATGTCTCAAACGGGTTAATTAGAAATAAACAACTGAAATAATAACTCGTGAATTTTATATATGCATACCAACGTATTTATTTGTCAGGATACAGTAATGAATAAATCAATAAACAGGATATTTCAGCGCCTTTGCAGTCGGATGTGTACAAGTTTTATAACGATAATAATATGCAAGCTGGCAAGCAAGGGTATATACGCGTGGATATGATTTTATTTCGGAAGGCAGTTAGGCTTTGATAGCCGGGGTCTGTTTGGCGGCTGAAACGATTTCGGACGGCAAGCAAACGGAATTTCCAACAGGATGTAGTACGAACGGCGGACAGTCGGTTAGCTATAGATATTCTTGTCTATACAGAGGGTTTTACAATACGGCGAACTACTGCCACAAACGTAGAGCTATTTAATAAGAAGTATTTTTCCTTGACAACTGACGGTATACTTAAACTTAGGGCCTACGAGGCAAAAGAAAGCCAAACGAACGGCAAGTGCTCTCCCCGCCCACGTAAGTTAAGTTTTCCGGTAGAACTTTATGCAGTATGCACTGAGGCCTTAATGATTACCCGAACGAGCAAATCTAACCAGCCGATGCATATTTTATGGAACAAAAGACAAACGGAGGAATTACTAATTGGCTCTAGTTTGATTTAGTAGTATAATACAGCGGTACTCACGAACCAATAAGGTCTCTGAATATCTATACTTAACTGAAGGCGTATGGATAGTATATTATTTTCAAGAAAGTTATTATTTGTAGTGGCGGTTACGGACGGAAGCGAAAACGGTGGCGGGGTGTCAGGTGTGACTGAAGGTTCAGCTTCTCTGTACTATCATGAACTGTCTCGGACTCTTTCGGACTGTTTCTGGACGGTTTCGGACTGATGCGGACTGCTTCGGACAGATCGTGAACTTATCCTTTCTGGACGTTCCTCCGGCGTTTTATTACTTTAATGATGTATTCAGAATGCGCGTTAAAGCGGCGGATTGACTTGAAACGAAGGACTCGTACTCCCAACATTACTTACGGAGGTCGGGCGTATTATGTAATTAGCAACATTGACTCGGAGCATCAACAACAGGTTGCTTGCAATTTCGAGACTATATTGCAAAAAGAATCGGATTAAAACGGACACGGATTAATATGTTAACCAGTTTTAGTAACTAATGATTTTTGTTTCCGACTCGGTCATTATTTATAATAATTCACGGATTTCAGTTATACCGGGGTTATCGAAAATTAATCAATTAATTAACTGCTTGTTTACCAGCGAGTTTTTTACAACTCAATAGGTACTAACTTAACTAACGGAGGACTCACTTACTTAAAAGCGGCGGCAGGGTGTACCCAAGTGACGGTAATATTTAAAACAAAAACAGACATTCTTTGACTGGAAAAATTACTTCGTTACAATACCCCTACATATTTTTGTTAGTTGCCCAAATGAAGTTCTCGAAATATCACCTGATGGCAAATTGAAAACTGAAAGTATTTTATCTTCTTCATTTTATATAAGCATATTCCAACTGTACAGCTCATTCTGACGTTGAACCAAATCAAATTAAATTGGTTGTTGTTCCTCCCCCAACACAAGTTCAAAATTACAGCTTATTGATCAAGGAGCGACAGATTCTCTGAAAATTACAGTAAAATTTTAGAACTAACGAAAAACATAAAATAAGTAAGTATGTAGGTACTTCGTGTTTTTTCCCGATTATAACGAACTTCTGATATAACGAACCATTTTTTATACATATTTCGGGTTCCAGACTTTACTGTACGTAAAACTGTGTAATATAATTCTGCTATAATCTCTATAGGAATAATTATTTTCGTTCATCGTAAACTACAACTTCATTAAAAATACGATAAAACTGAAGGATTCAACTGCAATTTCTGATGCAATTACACCCAATTTTGTATCACTGACGCGGCGTTTAAAGGAATTTTAAATTAACCTTATTTATATTCACTTACACAGGATATAAACTCACATGGCAATTTTTATTATGCAAATAATGTTAATCATTTATAATTTTTTATTAAAATATTACATAATGTTGATATCAAACACAGCCATTTATGAAACCATGAAGTGTAAACAATGAAGGTATATGGTCAATGAAAAAAAAAAAGACAGGTGAAAAAGTGAGAAACAATGAAAACCTTGTTCCGACCAATTAAGTGCAGCATCACCGTTTAACGTTAAGGTATAAATCTAATTTACACAATTCTGTCGGAATACATGCTCATTGAACGACATTAAAGCACATCATTCAAGGCAATTAATTTGATAACTGCTTAATTACTGATTAGGAGAGATAATTAAACTTAACATTGTTAAATATGCATACAACACTAATATGGAGGGATACTGAATTGGTCGTAAAATCTGATGCGATTCTTTGATCAAAGCGCAAAGAATGAAGTGTTTTTTACCATCTGCATCTGTTGGAACAAGTGGATGCATCAAGGTCAAGAACAGTAAAAAAAAGTCAATAATCATTTTTTTAAAAGGATCAGTTGCATAAGTACTGATGTTTAGATCGATTCAATATCCAAACGTACAGTTGTAGCAACAATCGCTTCCAAAGGATCCTCAATCTTAGTCGAAACTGACCTTTCTTAAAAACTACACAATCCAGTTTCTAATAATACAGCCTGCAGGCAGCAAGGATCGATTTTTAGTTAAAAAAAACTTTCATGTTACAAAAGTACCAAGAATATATCTGTGCATCGGAACAGGTGGGTGCACACACCCAATATGAGAACTCAAGTTCCTTAGCCAACTAAGAAAATATATAAATTTACATATTATAGGTAGGGTAGAGGGATTCACCTACTTAATGGAAATTATTATTCTGATTTGTTAAGGGATGGTGAAAGAGAACAATGTACAAATTCAAGTACGTTTATTTTTAGATAATGTAACGTGGGTTTGTCCTATACCACTGCGGGAATAAATTTATCATTATAACCATATAAAGCGGCTATAAATATGAAAATCAGGTCCGTTATTATTTATTTTACATAATAAATTACAGCGAGAACAGCAGCGCAAGCCGACAGTAAATCCAGCGGATCCTTCTGAATGGGATTGCCACCGGCTCTGGTGAACACGTTGCTCGCAATAAAATAAACTAAATAATACTATTTTTCACAAACAAAGGCATCGTACCGAAGTGGAGGGGAGTGCAAATCCTGTTTGATATCCTAGAGTGCTGTCCCGACTTAATTTTATTCTCCTTTGAGTCATGAACCAGTGGCGCGCGCTAATCGAGTTTTTATGGATACAGATATGAATGAATCAATTTTTGTGATTTTTTTTGGAATATGTTTGTGAACCCACACAAATTACAAAAAGTAACTTTGGAAAGCATAGTAGTAGTAGAGAATGAATAGTAGTAGAGAGTAGGTGTAGAGCAAATATTTACGTTTCGACATAAAAGATTAGAAGTAGAGTTAAGTAGAGTAGGAGTAAAGAGTTGAATATAGAATACAATGAGGAAACTTTATTGTGTCCTCTCGGTATATAGTTTTCTTTTCAGGATCGCCGGATTAGGACAAGGAATGAAATTAATTAAATTCATTAACTGACGTTTCGACTTTAATTAATTAAGTCTTCTTTAGAGTTATAGAATTATATAAAACAAAATTATAATTCAGAACTCTGAAGAAGACTTAATTCTTAATTAATTAAAGTCGAAACGTCAGTTAATGAATTAATTGAATTTAATTCCTTGTCCTAATCCGGCGATCCTGAAAAGAAATATACAATAGAAATAAGGTAACTGCTTTCATTTTTCTATACAGTTTGAATCAATGGGAGTAAAATAATAGCAGAATAGTGTAGGAATTTGGTAGAAGTAGATTGGGAAACGTCTGAAAATAGTATAGTAGTAAATTACCAGTAGAATAGCAGTACAGGTTGATTGCCATAGATTATCCGATTTCAACCCTCGATATCTTAATAACCATTGGAGATATAAACAAAGATGAAAAAGATCCTTAAATGGGATTACTTGTAGATTACAGACGCATTAACAAATCTTTATTTGTCATTCATACATACAGGAGGTAACAGAAATCAATTTTTTTTATGATGGAACATCCTGTATTTTCTTTAATATCTTAAAATAACGTTTCATTCTGATTTAAAAAATATACAACACACATGTTTATTTGAGAAATTAGTGAGCTATTCAATTAACTAAGTTTAAATGTATGAATAACCAGAAAAAATGTTATATTGCATCTAGAATGGCCGTGTGCTCTTTGTATGTATGAACGATAAATAAAGGCTTGTTAATGCGTCTGTAATCTACAAGAAAGCCCACTTAAGGATTTTTTTCATTTCTGTTTATATCTCCAATGGTTATTAAGATATCGAGGGTTGAAATCGGATAATCCATAGACAATCACCATGTATAGTAACAGCAGAGTAAACATATTGCAGAAGTAAAGTAGTTGTAGAGAATAGGTAGTAGTAGAGTCAAGTAAAATATACGAGCAGAGTCAAGTAGAGTAGGAGTAAAAAGTTGAATATGGAATACAATAGAAATAAAGTAACTGTTTTCATTTTGCGATACAGTAAGAATCAGTAGGAGTAAAATAAGAGCAGAGTAGGAGTATAGTGTAGGAATTTAGTAGAAATAGTGAGAAACGTATAAAAATAGTATAGTAGGTAGCAAATTACCAGTAGAGTAGAAGTGCAGTAGCAGTAGAGTAAACGTAAAACAGGAGAAAAGTAGTGGTAGAGAATAGGTGTAGAGTAAATATTAACGGTTTGACATAACAGACTAGAAGTAGAGACAAGTAAAATACGAGTAGAGTCGAGTGGAGCAGAGTAAAGGGTTGATTATGGAATGTAATAAGAATAAGGTAACTGCTTCCATATTGCCATACAGTTCGAATCAGCAGAAGTAAAATTAGAGCAGAGTAGGAATTTAGTAGCAGTGGAGTAGGAATATTGTGAGTAGAGTAAGAAGTAGAGCAGAAGTAAATCAGAAGTAAATATAATTAGTAGAAGAGTAGGAGTAGAGTTCGGTTAATTCCCTTTTGGTTAATTTCACAATTTAAAATGTAAGCATAGTGTAGGAATTTAGTAGAAATAGAGTGGAAAACGTGTGAAAATACTAAGTATAGTAGCAAATTACCAGTAGAGTAGCGGTGCAGTAGTAGTAGAGTAAACGTAAAACAGAATAAAAGTAGCTGTAGAGAGTGGGTAGTAGTAGAGAATAGACGTACTGTCAATATTAACCTTTTGACATAATATACTACAAGCAGAGTCAAGTAAAATACGAGTAGGGTCTAATAGAGTAGAAGTAAAGACTAAAGAGTTAAATATGAAGTATAACAGAAATAAGGTACCTGCTTTCATTTTGCTATACAGTTTGAATAAATAGGAGTAAAATAAGAGCAGAGTAAGAGTATTGTACAGGAATTTAGTAGAAGTAGAGTGGGAAACGTGTGAAAATAGTAAGTATAGCAGCAAATTACCAGTAGAGTAGCAGTGCAGTAGCAGTAGAGTAAACGTAAAACAGAAGAAAATCAGTTGTAGAGAATGAGTATTAGTAGAGAATAGGCGTAGAGTAAATATTAAACGTTATTACATAACATACTAGAAGTAGAATCAAGTAGAATACAAGTAGAGTAGGCAAATAGTTGAATATGGAATATAATAGACATAAGGCAACTGCTTTCATTTTGCTATACAGTTTGAAACAATAGGAGTAAAATAAGAGCAGAGTAAGAGTGGGAAACGTGTGAAAATAGTAAGTATAGTAGCAAATTACCAGTAGAGTAGCAGTGCAGTAGCAGTAGAGTAAACGTAAAACAGAAAAGTAGTTGTAGAGAATGGGTAGTAGTAGAGAATAGACGTAGAGTAAATATTAACGTTGTGACATAAACAGACTTGAAGTAGAGTCAAGTAAAATACGAGTGGAGTCGCATGGAGTAGGAGCAAAGAGTTGAATATGGAATATAATAGAAATAAGGCAACTGCTTTCATTTTGCTATACAGTATGAATCAATAGGAGTAAAATAAGAGCAGAGTAAGAGTATAGTGTAGAAATTTAGTAGAAGTAGAGTGGGAAACGTGTGAAAATAGTAAGTACAGTGGCAAATTACCAATAGAGTAGCAGTGCAGTAGCAGTAGCGTAAACGTAAAACAGAAGAAAAGTAGTTGTAGGCGTAGAGTAAATATTAACGTTTTGACAATAGACTTGAAGTAGAGTCAAGCAAAATACGAGTAGAGTCGAGTAGATTAGGAGAAAAGAGTTGAATATGGAATATAATAGAAATAATAAGGTACCGACATTTTGCCATACAGTTTGAATCACTTGGAATAAAATAAAAGCAGAGTAGGAGTTCAGTAGTAGTAGTAGAGCAGAAATTTTGTGAGGGTAGAGCAAAAGTAGAGCAGAAGTAAATCAGAAGTAGAGAAAAAAATAGTAGAAGAGTAGGAGTAGAGTTTGGTTAGTTCTCCTTTTGGTTAATTTCACATTTTAAAATGTAAAAAAATGAAACATTTATTAGGTATTACAAAATTTATAATTTGGCATGTCCACAAAAACATATTTTAAAAAATGTTTGGTGTGTCCGCCTGCCTGTCATTTCCACTCGAGAAGATATTTTGATGAAATTTAGTACGCAGATATACAAGTCTCGTAATGTAGCCTTGATTCGCGAAATGCGCAAACGAGGAAATGAAACATCCGATGTGCAACAAAGATGAAGCGTACTGAGTTCAGAGAAAGTACAATCTGCTGCACAAATTTTTGAACAAGTAATTATTGGATTAGTATTTCTCATGTATTTATAAGTTTTCTAAGTAACGCTGCACTCTAATTTTAAAAACCATTGTATATTGTATTTTGAAATCACGAAACAGAAAACAAATAACTGGAAAAACAAAACCACTGGTACACGACGCCGACGCGACGCCAAAATACTTTTTAACAGACTATACCGATGCAAACACCACAGAAGCTTTGTATAAAATGGTCTCTCGCCACTACTGGACCGCAAATTTCGTGCGCATTCAAATCTCAAGTATCAAGTTACGTTACAAGAGTTGTTTGTAGATTTGCTGAGTTTCATATCATGCAAAAAAGATCAATAAATGAGATTTCGTATTATAAAAAAAATTGGCAACACATTTTTCTAGAAAATAAGCCATTTCAGAAACACTTTATTGCAATTTTTAACTATTTAGATCGAATATTATATACCTAATTTAGCGCCACACAAGATCCTACCGAGGGACAGAATATTTGCCAGATGATATGTCAATTTTTCTGTTGTCGTTGGATTGATTATAATCATGAATTGTAAGATCAGAAAGCAGCACTATTACAGTATAAAAGCTGAAAAAATAAAATTATAAGCAAAACAAGAGGCGCGAAAATATCTTATTGGAAAAATTTACTCTGGAATAAACGAGGGAATAAAGTATAAAATCTCTGAAGAGTAGAGTAGAAATCGCTAGAAATTTATACTTATATTGTTCTCGTGAAAAATGATAATTTTCAACTTCTCTAAGTTTATTTGATTGGATCTGGTTTCTATTCTTATATAAGTATATAAAAACAAAAAAAAAGTCTTTACGTCTATGCCGGTTCTCTTATTCTTAAGTAAACAAATTTAACCGTAATGGTGTTTTCCAAAGTAATACATTTGTAAAGAAAAGAGAGCAAAAATGGTCACTTCATGAGATAGTCCAACGTTCCAAATTTATAAATTACAGCTGTTACCGCTTGTAGAAAGATAAGTAAATCCTCCTGTATATACAGGGTGTATTAAGTATAAGTATCATTATTTTAACAGGTGGCACACTTTAAAAATTTATTAAAATACACTTTAAATTATTTCACCAAAACCTTCCACCGGACAAAAAATATTCGCATTACAATTTTTTTATTTGCATATTCGACCTGCACCTTCTATTAAATTTTTTAACTTATTTTCCAAGTAATTAACTTTAAAAAATCTAAGTTATATATCTTTTCTTTTTTTGGGGAAATCGTTCAATTTTCGACACATACTGTATAAGACTTTTTTGTTCCTTTTAGGCCAGTGTATCTGTTAAAATAATGGTACTTATACTTAATACACCCTGCATACAGGAATTACCCATGTTGGAAATACTGAAACGCCTGTGTTTTCACACCACCCAATATATCATAAATATCATCATGATAATACTTAATAGAATTTTAGGGAAGGAAACAATACAAACATTCCTATTTAAAAGGTTCGATTTGATTTAAATGTCAAACATGCAAAAATCTACCAGAAATATTTATTAATTAATGGTCGGGCGAGAACTGGTATTAGGTATTAATACAGAGTGATTTTTCATTGGCGGATACAATTCAGTATTTTCATGTGAAATTTAGTTGAGATGATTCAACTCGAACTTTCACTGCTATTTCATGTAAGGTATTAAATAACGGGACTAGTTTCCTTCAAAACCAGGGCCAAAGTTAACTCGCGTTTCCTCAAAGAGATTAAGATTTTAAGTCTATAATTATAACTCGATGGACTCAGACATATTTTCCGCAACTAAGATGGATGGAAGATGGAAGTCCGAGGAAAGGTTACAAAAGTAAGTTTATATTTAATATTTACGTGTAAAATAAAAAATTGCCTGCTTCATGTTTTAAATAACCTCGTATTTTTCGTGAAATTTATGTATCTAGATGAATTTTAAAGCTGAGGATTTTATAGGATATTATGCTATAAATTTTTTCACATTAGTTTTTTCTCCTTGAATTTCACATAATGACGATTATCATGGTGAAACCTAAAATCGCCAAAGTCGTAGGTTTTTTTAATAAATTCTTTTGTTTGATGAATTAGATTTTAATGTAATTTTTTTATGTTAAGAGCATTTTGGAGTAAGAAAGTAAAAGATACCATAAAAAGAAAACATACCGAATAGCAGATGATTTAAATGCAAGGCACACGAAATTAATTTATCAACCTGTCCGTATTAGGAGCACAATTTAGTAAACCAACAAACAAGGTTACTTAATAAGTAATGGGAACAAATTTTAACTGCCATTTGTCATGCAGAATCACAAAACAACTAAAACAGGCAAAACGTGAACGAAAGAATGAAATAATATGCTTAAACGTCACTTGCCAGGCCAGGCTCAAAAAAACTCCGACTGAATATTTAAAACTGATCTGATTATGGATTGAAAATCGATATGGAATAGAAACAATTAGGTTAGAAGCAAAAACTGCACGATAGCGTAACAACATATAGTCGAGGTCAGGAGTCGGGATTTTTTCGGGTTTTTGCTTTTTTTTTACCAGAGCGCCAATCTAGACCCTGTTTTCGAGGTCGCTGGGGTCCCAAAAATTTTTTCCTTGTATTTCACATAATGAGGAAGTCTTAATCAGGCCAAAAAAAGGGATTCGAAAATCATTTGGAAGCAGGAAGGCGATTTGGGAGTGGTTTTTGGCCAATTTGAAGGGGTTGCCGAGGGAAAAAATTTTGGGACCCCCCACCATCATGTTCCAAAAAGCAATGATATGTTTAATAAATATGTGCTTAAAAATACGCCGTTGTGAAATCAAAATTATCTATTTTGGTTCGATTTTTGAGCACAGAATTTCTTTGTTTTACTTCTTATTTTATTGTTTTCTATTGTCTTGCAATCTTATCGAACAATTAATCACTTTCTCGTTTTCATTATTTAAGTTCTACAAGATAATAATCAAGGATTTCCAATACGACGTTTCTATTTCATGCAACCATCATAAAATTTCTTCATTTTTCTGATCAAATTTTATGTCATGAAAACTCTTACTGCAAATTTGACTGTTCGATGAACTTTACAAGAGGAAATCAAGTGGGGTTATATTCAGTGACCATGCTGGTCCTTGCTCTTCTAATTCATTCATGTTATGAAAAAACTACGTCCAAATATTTTCCGGTAGCCTGTGCGCATAGTGAGGTCTAGTTGAAACCAAATTGAGATATTGGAAAGTCAGGATTTTTTTAGTTTGGAAATAAAACCGCTAAAGCAAGAATCAAATCATTTGAAGAAACTCCAGATACACTCTCCAATAAATATCCTTCTTGTAATCAGGTATTAATTTTCACGTTCCTCGAACAAAATGTCGATAATGATATCTTCACTTTCAGTTGGAAAGCTTCAGGCAAATAATCTGGAATGTATCGCTGTAGTAGTCTTGGCTAAGCGAGGCTAGAAGTTATGATCACGTAATTGTCATATACATTATATCTTCTCTTTCACAATTTTTCATTTTTTATGCCTAAATTAAAAAAATGTTAAAAGAATTCTTTGTTACAAATATTAGACTTTCCGAAAAGTGCACTACTTTCAAAAACAGTATAGGTCCAAGATTGGAACCCTGGGTAACGTCAAGCACCTTGGGCTGTTTGCATTCTCAAACGAAGAAAGAACCATAATGAAATTTTAAAGAAATGGAATACTTTAACTTGTTCAAAGGTTAAGTATGGGTCTAGATCACCTTTCCGGTATCCCATCTTTATAACAATTTACATAGGGAAGTACACTGTAATTTCATATGACTAATATACATCAAATCAAATTCTACCAAGCCCTCTCTAACTACGCCAACATTACCTAGACCGCGCACATAGTCTATAATCAGATGGCATAATCTGACATCAGTCATCTAACTTCAGAATTTACGGCGGCCGCTTTGTTATGGTAAATAACATTCGGGTCAAGTGTAGATTCGCATGAGGTGAGTAAATGCGTGGACTGCACACAAACGCCACTATAAGTAATTGATGTTCTTATGCGGTCTAATGCAAACGCATTAGAATATGCCCATTAAAATATTATTACTAAAAGGATATTAAGATTGCACATGCCTGCCTTTTATACGGACTCATTAAATGTATTGATGAAGTGTGGCAGAGAATTGTTAATAGACAGTTCAAAGTCGCGCTTTTTATGGAAAAGTCGATTGCCGCTCGCAATGAAATGCATGAATAAAATTATATTCTATCACAACAAAGCAGAGTTAATATAAATAATGTAAGTGGACAGGGCAATTTAGCTTATGAATTTTCCAGCAAAAAAGATCGTACTTATGGCTTTTATTCGTAAGTATAACCGTATCCATGTTTGTTTTTGTTTGAAAAATGTTTATTTTAAAAAAATATTATGAATTAGTTCATTAATTAATTTTTTAATCAAAACAGGAGCAATTAATCTCAATAATTAATATTCATCTTCAGACTCTATTTCAATCTGTAGATATGATTTCCTTATCATCATTTTCTTTTTTTATTCTTCTGCTGTCTTCTGTACTTCCATAGATTCAGTCAGGAAACAGGATGGATCTAAATTTTCAGTGGAGTCGCAAGTATCGACGTTATTTACATCGGGCGTTACAATTCATAAATATTTTAGATAGTTCACCATTGCGTGGGCCAATGATTAACAGATTGGAATAAATTGTTGATGCTGTCAGGGTTCTAATAAAGATACTATAATACGTAATCGGAATTTAAAACAACAGTATCCAAAGAATTTAATTCGTATTATTTCTGATGATATACGTGGTAAGATGATCAAGGACACCAAAGCCAAAACGGAGCCGAACAAGAAAGATTCTGCTACATATTCGACTTCGTAGGCTTCATCTCCGAAAAACATAAGTTGTAACATTCATTTTACAATAGTAAAACTTTTCATTGTTCATTACAACACACATCCGGTGTTTTTTACGTTAAGATTAATTTGGAAATAACGTAAAATAAACATACAAATAAATAATAAAAAAATATTTATAGCTGTACTAAGGAAATTAACTTCCCGTCAAAAATATACCAGAACTGATAAGATGAGTAATAGTTAACTACTATGTCTTATATAGACTAAACAAATCTCTATACACTATATCTGACCGAACTGTTTTTAAGACAATAACACTTGCAGCAAAACTAGAATACCTCGCATTGCCATATTTATAAAGTGACAAAAAAAAAACAGTGTTCCGTTGTCCATGTAAATAAAAACGCAGCAAGGCTTAAATTGGTTTCGATTAATTAATGACACATCAATCTAAGCCCCATTTTCATTGATGGGCAATATATTTTTGCATTTTTTTTAAGGTCGTATTAGTAGCATAGCTTTAGGTACTATCGCCAATTTTATTACATATGGAATAATTCAAAGCTATGTTGTTCAATTCTAGGACCATAATTAGTAAACATTTATATCAATGTCAAAATTCTGTTTAAAATTTTTTAACTAAACGGATTGTCCTCAATTATCCTTAGCGCCTAGCAGAAAAATTTAGATTTTTGCTGCAATTTCAGTTTAGTGGCATGATTTTTTATTTTTTTCAAATGCAGAGAGTAATAGGTTATTGACTATGTCGAAAAAAAACGGGGGTAAAAGGAACTAATTCGTTAAAGGTCTTTTCTTTTATTGTTTCATAATATGTTCAATTGTGCCCGAAAAATGACAAATCCACAAAGTGCTATTAAATTTAGACTTGAATTTTTGAGAACGGAGTAAATTTGTCCACTTTAAAGTTTTTAACTATAACTCGAAAACTATGCATTTTTAGTACACCGGGTGTAAACGAATAGTGGGCCACCCCTGTAACTTCCTAGTTTTTAAAGATATCGGGATAAAATTTTGTATTGTGAAATTAGGTAAGATTTCCAACTTTTTGAGATCTATCCGCCATATTTGTCACTTCCGCTTTCACCGGAAATGGCCCCAATAGTGTTTTCTAAATGGACCACCCTGTATGTTTTTACATTTTTGAAATAAAGATCACATTTTGGATAAATTTATACTATTTTGAACAATTTATACTGGGTTACACGAAAAATAATTCGAATTTTAGTTGTCAATCTAGATGGCTGCGAATATGTTAAAATTATTTTTGTTTCAATGTAATTCATATAAAAAATACGAAAACATCAATATGTCCAATAATACATCATACAGGGTAGAACAGTTATTTTGAAAAATGTGATTTTAATGAGCTTAGAGCACCCTGTATGATGTATTATTGGACATATTGACGGTTTCGTATTTTTTATATGAATTACATTGAAACAAAAATAATTTTAACATATTCGCAGCCATCTATATTGACAACTAAAATTCGAATTATTTTTCGTGCAACCCTGTATAAATTGTTCAAAATAGTATAAATGTATCCAAAATGTGATCTTTATTTCAAAAATGTAAAAACATACAGGGTGGTCCATTTAGAAAAGACTATTGGGGCCATTTCCGGTGAAACCGGAAGCGACAAATATGGTGGATAGGTCTCAAAAAGTTGGAAATCTTACCTAATTTCCCCATACAAAATTTTATTTCGATATCTTTAAAAACGAGGAAGTTACAGGGGTGGCCCACTATTTGTTTACACCTGGTATAACACAAATGATTTTTTGTGGAGAATCAAATTTTCTATCGAAATGCCACTTTAAAAGTCGCAAAACCTTTTTTTTTTTCAACAAAATAAGTCAAAAAAACTATAAATCCCAAATACAATTTCATTTTTTTTTAAATTTTTGTGTATAATTTTTTTCTGAGTGGATTTAGGTATAGGTATTGGTTCACAAAAAAGGAAGCTGACGTAATTTTTCGGTTTAATTTTAAATAGTATTTTTGACTTATTTTGTTGGAAAAAAAAGTTTTTTGACAGTTTAAAGTGTCATTTCGATAGGAAATTTGATTCTCTACAAAAAATCGTATTATGTGTATATGTACAGTAAAGACCGAGGAGGTTCGAATATGGGTATTAGTTTGCGCGATTTACTTCCGCCCGTTGTAGGCAAGCGGACACAGTGCTGGGAATCGTGGGTCTCCGCGCTGTAGCCGATGGCTCTCGCGTCTACTGTTCCTTGTTTGGATTCTTTTATAATAATTTCTAGTACACCTGCAACACTCGAGGTGCAGCGACCATTAATTTTATGTTGTAGAATCACATTTTTGTTGCGAAAAAACAAACAATGGAAATATTTAAATGTATTTTGAGATTTTTTTAAAATTACAATAATTAATCCTATCTAGGATCAAATTTCTTTCAGACATGAGTTCTACATCCCAACACGGTTAATGAGATACTAACAACAGTCTGCTGACTGCTGAGCAGTGAGTGCTGCGACCTTGTCCTAATGTACAAATTTCGAACTGAGACGAGTTGTCGGCCACTCGTATATTCGTCCTAATCCCTGTCGTAAGTAGCCAATGCACTTACAACAAAAGATTTCTACTGCACTGACCCTGAATAATTATTTATAGAGGAATTTTGTTGATCTGTTAATAGCCCCCAAATAAAATTATCCTATAAATAGAAGTAAACACAAACAGTAATGCTAGTTAAACAAACATTGCGCAACCATATTACCTAGAGTAAATATTTATAACATTACTCGATTTCTCGAGGATTAAAATAATTTGCACATACTCATTATCACTATTATGTATTAATATTAAGTTAGCTGCGACTGTGGTAAATATAGCATATAATTAATGCAAATAAGCTATACTTACATAAATGTATTATCTTACAAACCTTAAACAGTTCTTTTGTTTGCCCACGTAACTCGAACAATGTACAAAGGCATGGAAGTCAATATGGTTTATGTCATAAATAAATTGCTGCGAATAGGGAAGTCCAGTATTGATTGTTGAAAGTATTTACTACTTGCATGTGCTCAAATTGATTATTCATACACTTATTATTACATATTAAAAAATTCATTAGAGATGAGTAATGTGATCGTAAACAATATATGCATGGTTTTTACAAGCGCTCTGTACAGAATTAATATTTTCTAATTATATGTACATGTTCTGTAATTCCATTCCGTCAAAATTTATTTTTAAATAATGACCCTCTATATTTATATTATACACTTAGAATTTTTTATACAAGTTGGCTTAAACTATGAATTCGCTACGTATAACGCAACTTTAGTCCACTTTTACTCTCTTTAAAATTTAGATGAAACGAATGATCTAAAATATGTGTAATATATTAGCAAATTTAACGGTCCAAATAGTTCAACCTTAACAAAAACAATGGATAAAATTTAATTTATATTACGATAATTTTTTACGCAGCTGGTTTGGCAAATAAGTGAAGTTTCATTAGGCTTGAATAGATTAAAACGAGCGTGAAATCTTAAATGACACTATCAAGCGTATTTATTGTAATGCCATTCTTTTCCATCATGTGAATAATTTAAAATGTGGCGATAAAGACTTTGTTTACTACATAAATAACAATGGATTAGCATCGAAGTGTCGCTTAGCTCAGGCAACAGATATGAAAAATATGTTAAGGATACTTACAGCACGTATTCCGACTGATTTCCCAACATTCGCTCGATATCGTTCAACGACTAACAATTTGAATAGATTTGGCATCAAAGATAAGAAAATATTGCCTTTTATTACGGTAATTGTCGATCAACAACGCTTTTCGACAGTCGCATTACAATTTTAATAATTACAACGCAAATTTTGCAACTAAACCGACCTTAATTCATAATTATTGCGAATTATTATATTGTATTTTTTTATTAACTAAGAAGTATAAGGTTAGTCTCTTACGAAACCTATTAATTGTGTAGGAAATCCTATTTTATGTGTAACAGTTTAGTACGCTTACATTGGCCAATTATTCAAGCTGGAAATGGTAATTCAGGGATTCGATACGAAACACTAATTGGAACAAAATAGCGCATATAGTTGCCAATTAGCCAACAAATAGTAAAAGGGTTTAAATGGTGCATTCGATAAACTTATGTGTGGAAAGTAACTTGCAGAGAAAAATGTTAAACAAAGGACTCGTACAATTTTGAAATAAACAAAAATACAATTAAAATAAATAATACAGATGGCCATGTAGGTATAAGGAAAATGTCACAAAATATAGGTATATTGAAAATATTCAATTCCAGTTCTACCAGTCAAACAATAAAAATTGAAAAATTTACAAAATATATTTTAGTAGAGTTACAGTTAAAAAAGTATACATAGATGAAATGAATAAATATTTTAGAACAAGAGTAAAGGAACTGACTACAGGGTAGTTCCATAGCCTTTATTTTTAGAGATATGAAAAAAGTGTAGTAATATATTAAGTGCATTAAAAATTATCGAAAATCAGCGCATGAAGACGCGTTGCCTAGAAGAAACCGCATTCGTTCATTTTTCTGTTACTAAATATGATGGTTATATTTTTGGAAAGAGAATTTAAACCTTTTTCAAAATCGTAAAAAAATATATATAGAATTCCGTTAAAAAAAACATTGTTTTTTCTCACTTTTATTTGACTTTCAATTGTTTTGTTGTTGAAATTTTCGGATCCTTGGAAATAATACTGTAAGTTACGTTATAGCTATTAACATATCAAGGAATGTTATGACTATCATAACTGCCGCAGATGTCGGTTTGAAATCCGAGCTCGTAGAACGAGGATTTTAAGAATGATTTGTTCAATAGTTTATCGGTTTCAGACAATAAAGACATTATTAATAGATATTACCTTTTGATATTCTCTTATTAATAACGTTTTCATTTCATTAGTTGGTCAAGTCTGTATGGGTTGATTTGTCGCCATGGTTACAGTTATATTTTGTTTGTTATTATTTGTTACCTTTTTTCATATTACATAAATGTTTACATTTTTAATGTCACAACGGCTACATAAAAATGGACCTTGAATTGCCTGAAAATACATTTCAGTTGGATTTCAGTATTTAATTATTATTGTTTGGAGTTTTCTCTCTGTTTGTATTAATAAATAGCCCTATAGTTTCATTATTTATTATTTCAGCTGTTGACAGTTATTGACAGATCTGTATTGTAATATTACCGTACAAGCAATAAATATAACTGTACAACTTTAGTTACGACTTATTTACCAGCCTACTTTTGCATATGTAAACAAAGGATTAATATCCTGAAACCGATAAAATATTTTTATTTTGTTTCCAAAGACAAACCAATAAATTGAAGTGAGAACATTATAGGAATCACCCTGTACAGTGTACATATATTAAATAAAAAAAATTAGGAAATGTATCATAGCAAATTCGAGCGATAGAAGCCTTAAGGCCTGTCAGAAGTAGTCGTAGACGTTAAATCATATGCTAGCGAGAGCGGATGACTTTTCTGCCTTTTTTAAACCCTTAATAGTGCTATATTTCACACTTTTGTGCTACGTACTATATTGCATTACTATCATTTGTTTTATTCCATATATTCATAATTGTGCATTCCTCCTTAGGAATCTGGAGCTAACGAATTAAAGGTAAATCCAAACTTTTTCCAGACTATCCTGTTCCCTTATTTTAATTTTTTTTATCACATCTGAGTTTTTATCTAGGTCTTTTATCATCCACAATTTTTTCAAGTAGTGAAACTCAAATAAAAAATTTAAAATAGACAAAGATTTTTTATTTTTGACATTATTTTAACATTATTCTTTGAAGTCCAAACGGATTGACATTGAAAAAGAAAAAAGCAAAAAAATTAATACAATCTCTTGTCTATCATGTTATTTATATCTGGAAATCGAAAAGTTAAAAAACTGTTAATAAAAAAATTTTTTTTCTTAAAAAAAATATTTAAAAATATCTTATCTTATTTTATCGATTAAAATATATCATTTTGTTTCTCCATGCATCTAATTTTATAAAATAACCGTTTCTTTTTTTCATTTGTTGTCAGTCTATAAGTTTTGCTTTATTAGAATACGTTTGTATAAATCGAACCCACACAGGGTCAATCCTGACACAATCGTATGGTTGACTTTTCTCTGTAGGATTATGTACGGGGCAGTTCCATATATTTTGACACCCACCTACATCCTTTATGTTCAGAGATATGGAAAAAGTGAAAAAGGGTAAAGACAAAAGTTGTAGATTTTGGTGTCAAATATCTTTTACCGAAAAAACATAAAACAAAATAGCACCGGAAAGTAGAGAAAAAGACACAACTTATGTTTTTTAAATGGAACAACCTGTATATTTTTACATATTTTGAAACATAATTTTTAGCTGATTCTAAAAAAAATAGTAAGCATTTTTGTGTGATACTGTTCACATATAATATACAGTGTGTCAAACTTAAGAGTGAAGCACCCTTAAACTTTTTCCATTTTTTTTTTTCGATTTAAACCAGATTTCACTCAAAGATAGAGCACATTAGGATTCACTTATGGCCCAATAGCGCCCCTTACTAATACAAAACCACCTACGATATCAAAATAAACGGGAAAAATTAAAACAGCATATTAGCCTTTTTTTTATTGAAAAATTTTACTAATGAGAGTTGTTTAAAATTGTTCAAAATCTTTAAATTTAAAATTTTATCAAAATTAAAAAATATTAATATTTTGTTCATTTTCAATTTATGAAAAATTTGTTCCTAAAAATAAAATGAAACTAATATTTTATTTTTTATGAAAAAAAAAACTAAAGAAATACTCTGCAACCAAATACGATGAGATTTTCGATTTAAGGTTTTTAGATAACTCTGAACAACTTTCATTGGAAAAATTTTTCTATAAAAAATGTCTAATATGCATTTTTGATTTTCTTCGTTTATTTTGTATCGTAGGTGGCTTTGCATTAGTAGAGGGCGATAATTGTAGCAAGTGACAATTGTACAATGTTCGCAAAAATTTTGCTGTTAGCTAAAACGTCAGTTGAATCAATATTTCGTGTTTTATGTTTTGTCAAAGTTTACTAAATACTAGAAGTTACCTCACTCCTTCGCGGAACTTTCATATTTGTATTTCAAAGGCGTACTGCGAACACGTGTTGTTATCATAAAGCGATACGGATACCGGGTGTGTTAGCAACGTTTGAAAACGCAGTCAGCGCACTAAGTCATGTACCTAGGTCACAGAAAAATGTGTTCTGTGTTAGGGTGTTCCCAAAAGTTTGAGAGCGTAATAATTGCGGTCAGATATTATATAAATAAAAAAGGAATGAGTAAGTACATCATTCGTAGAGTGAACGAGTGCCACTGTGTACATGCCCTGGGTACCTTTTACCGTGGACGCGGGGGTCAAGAGGTAGGGGTAGGCGAGCCGAGTGGCAGGCGGATTCGTGCCTTTCGTAGAGTGAGGTAACTTATAGTAATTTAGTAAACTTTGGTTTTGTTCTGAAACTAGTTTAACAAATATCTATTTTGTGCATTCAAAATAATCTGAAAATTCAGCATTCAAAGCGTTTTGCCTTTAAGATACCGCATTCGTTCATTTTGACGTGACTGAAAAAGTGCCCTCGAGGACGTCTCGGGCACTTTTTTTTGTGCCCTTATTTGTGGTTAATAATAATAATAATAATAATAATAATAATAATAATATTATTATTTTAATTATTATCAGTATTTTACTAAATATGAAAGTAAATATATTTTATGTTATACTTTTGAAAAAAGAATTAAAACCTTTTTTCACAATTGTAAAAATATTCAGATTGTTCCATTTAAAAAATTATCATTTTGTTTTTTTCCCTTTTACTTGACTTTCAATTGTTTATTTGTTGAAATTTTCGAAAAAATTACTAGATATAAGTTACGTTAAATATTTTTTTCTCATTTCCAAACACAAACCAAAAAATTGGGGCGAGAACGTTATAGGAATCGCCCTGTACATAGAAAACAATAAAGGGTGATTCTAAAGTATCTAGTAAATTTTAGATAAAAGTATTAAATTTTATGTTATTTTAAGTTTTATGTCGCTAGTAAAGTGACCTTTTTTGTCGATTAAATTGTGGCTTTACAAAGCGAACTATTAAAAGTCTAATACAACAGAATTATCCTTTATTATTTTCTGTATGCTTAAAAATAAATAAATAAAAAATGTTCTTAAATATTCGTTCACTGTGAGTGACGCGTTCCAGATTCGGAAATATTCTAAATAAATTACCACATACACTAAACATATATCAAGTTAATTTATTTTTGAAATATTATACTAATACATACTAATTTTCTAAAAGTAAAACCCATGTACCTACGACACCTGTTTTTAGTTAATTTTTACTTTTCAACACGGAAAACTAATTCTTAATTTCCCTGAAGATGGTGTAATAAAAAAATGGTTTTTCAATTTAAATAGTTTTTTTTTTAACTAGAGACCTAACCCAATAAAACCACTAAATAAGATAAATATAAAGTTGAACAAGTTATTAGCTCTAAGGTACCAATATTGCACTGTACAATTTACTAATCGTTGGGTTAAACCATAGTGAATAGTCAATAGTTATGTATACTACTTGTTTCTGATACTATTTTGAACCCAGAGCAAACTATAATTAATCTTTTTTCGACCTATATTTATTTGGCTTACAACATATACCGACAACGACGTAACAGTATTAACGATTGTATTCCATGTAAATTATTAATTATATTTGGAATGATAAAAATGATACACTGAATCTGTCACAAGTTTCTTATAAATGTCTTTGGCATCCTTCACTAGCGTAATGGTACCTGCTATAAACATTTAGATATCATCTTATGGACGCAATATGTTTGAGGTTAAAGCTTTATGGAAGTTTTTAGTAGTTTATTATGTAAATTTTTATAAAAAAAACAATTGCAAAAGAATTTCAAAAACAGGGTTACATTTTTATAAATAAATAAATCAACAACAACCTCGTAAGGCACAAATATGTAATATTATATCCTCACCAAACAAAAATCTTCCAATGGCTTTTGAAACGGAATTAACTTAGTGCTGAGTTAGAAATAAGGAAATATTCGTTTAACGTTTAAAAATAATTATTGGCAATACGACAATTACTTTAAATTTAGAAACGTATCAATACCCGGAAGAAATTTCGGTAGTTAATGAATACCATTATACTTACATATATAAAAAACATTACGAGTGGTTAAGTAGCTATTAATGATTATTTGTAATGTAAACGGCAGCAATTATATAGAGGTTGGGAAAAACTGAAGGCGAGTTACAGGGAGTCTAATAATAGTATTTACATACGTTCACATTCAATTTTGAAAAAACTATACTTTGTAGAAAAATAAAAGATTCTTTCTTGCCGAAGCGAAGGAGGAGGGAGAGGAAAATGTTTTTTGTAAATATCTAGAAAATTAACGGTTTACATAAAATAGGTGCGCCTCAGTTTTCTCTCTTTGAGAAAAAAATGGCCTTTTATTATTATACAAAAAAAAAATTTGTTCCATGAAAAATTTAATGGGTGTCATCTTTAAGAACGAACGCGAAAAATAAAACAATTGTACCATTACCTTCCAGTAATTTGGTCAAAGGTTAGAATTAAACAATTTAAAAAAAATCTGTATTACGAACAGGTTAATTATGAACTGGGAAAAAAATATAATAACAGCGGTTATCGACTCCTCGAAATCTCTTTCATTCTGTTATTCACAAATAAATATCACTACACACTCATACTAGACAAAGGATAAAAAAAACTGTTAAACAACTACGTCAGAAAGATTGGGGAATCCTTGTGTACCAATATTTGACCATTCAAAACAGTATCTTCTATTTTCAGACAGAATCACTTCATACACATTATTAGTTATCATTGAGATTTATTTTTTAACTTTACAAAGTCTCACGAAGGTGTCGATTGTATTATTCAATTATAAACTGTTTGATCCATGATAAATGTTCCAAGCTTTAAATGCCACACTATCGCATAGGTACTGTACTTCCTTACTGTTCTGCTCCCAACGATCTTTATTAACATTATTCCAAACACATACGGCATGATCTGAAAACGTTGCCGCTTGCTTTCGAAACAGAGGACAGCAGTCCTTGATTTTTTTCAGTACAAAATCAAGGTTCCATAAAATTTAAATAACTCGATATGCATGAAAAGGTTAATCTGAAAGACCACCCATTTAACGAGTTAAACAGAGGACTGTGATAAAAAGTAAACGTATTAAAAAACATTGCACCATCTAAGGTTAAAAAAGAGAGGAGTTTAAAAGTTCATACGTGGTTGCACTTTTAAATATTATTAAATGTAAGGAAGCTTTAAGTCTTTACATTGACATTACATCAATGGCAATGCACGATTTCTGGCCAGCTGTAAGGGTCACTTATCAGATAGGTGTATGGAACTCATTATTCTTAACATAGTAAAAGCCAAAGTCTTTCAGGCGAGCAGATATTGAATATAAAAGTACAATTGTATTATTCACTTGTTTTTCCTATTGCATTTTGGGGGAGGGGGGGATCAAGAGCTTGATCAAGATTTATCCTTTGGAATTCTCCTCAAAACATAAGTAAGTAAGCTATAGGTTTTTTAAACTCTTATAAATGTACTTGGTGAAATGCTAATAAGTAATTGATTATCCTTTAAAAGTTTATCAAACCAATATTGCAGATGATGTAATGACCGAAGCTTAATATTTCTTAATAATATACTGTTTATGTAATGTAGGATTTTGGGGAAACAATAATTTTTGATTTTTGAATCCTATTTTTAATTTATTATTACAAGGTAAGTTTTCAAATTTAAGATTTTTATTATTTTATATTTGCACGTTTAGATATTTAAGTTTTATACTCATATAAATTTTTATGCATGCACTAGTAATTAAGTTGTTTAGTTTTTAAATTTAAATTTAATTTTTATTTTTTTAGAGTATTTGTATATAGTTTTTGAATTATAACATACGATCAGTCCGCCACTGGGCTGGATTTTCCAACGTTTTGAACAATAAGCGACAGTGCGTATGATTTTAAGATAATTTAACGTGAAACTCTTTTACCTTTCAGGGCCTTAGGGGGTTCCCTTCTGCAATCGAAGAAATATCTTACCTTTAAATCTGCTGTTGTACGAGTTTATTTGAATAATGAATATTTAAATTTTGTGCTGGTTTTATTTCTTATTTGATTAGTAACGAAAAGTTAGAGATCTTTATCAGGATAAATATTATTGACAGCTAGATGTCTCTGCTTCTGCTGTCTTTTAGAGATTTAGCTGAGATGAATGTAAATGCTTTAATTACTTGAATTAAACATAGATGGAACTCAACAAGAGGGTTTATTATATTTATGAGAGAATTAAGAGCACAAATGTTTCTTAAACTATGTCCCTGCTCTAACTTAAACTAACTTAATCTACAACAAATATCGGACAGTGTCCTTGTGGATAATAACAAATTTAATGAAGTTAAGGTTTCAAATTTCAGTTCAGTGTACTCTCGATACACTAAAGTTACCGTGTCGCGTTATTTACTTGAATTGGCAGACCTGTGTGTTAAGTTTTTGACACTTGTTGTTTGTGGTCCGAATATGGTAGCTGGCAGTTTTACAATTTAGTGCCCCATTTACTGGATTTGCATAAACTAAATAGGCCTTGGATGCCCATTCGGATTTCGACCAATCGGGTGGCTGCTTATTATTTAGGATAAATTTTACCTTTATTGCTGGTAAGTTGATGCTGTTTTTCTGGTACCTTATCGTATTTGGCCTTGAACCATTATTCAAATGTAGTGGGAATATAAATTTCCGTTTTAAATTTCATATTTCTCTATTTATTTCAGGAGCGATCTGGACGTGGGTTTGCTTCTCTTACGACCCAATAACAACTCTCCTTTTGTTTCGTTTCTAAGGAGCATGCAGAAAATTTGCCAAACCATGGATTTCTAGATTTTCAACTGTCATGAAGGTTGGTATTTTCGCCTTTTTTCCCCTTTATTATATAATTTTGCTATGAAATTATGGTATTTTTAGCTTCCTTATTTGAAGATAAATCCGTGGATACCATGTTTCGATATTACGTGAGATAAATTTCAGATCTGCCGTTGGTTCGTACGAGGGATCAGAGAAGCGTATCGAAGATCACTGCACTCACTTTTTAGGAACTAATTTAAATTGTGTCTGGTCATTTGACTAGACCGGAGGTTTTACAGGTTTGCCTTAAGCTAATTACATAATTACAAATTTAATAAAAATTTATATAAATAAGGTCCATCTTTGTTTAACCGTAGTTGACAATCATTCAACCTCTGTTTAAAGCATGTAACTGACAGCTGTTATGTTATTGATTAATTTAAAGAAACATAGCACAATGTATTTATTTCATTTACGCCTTTAATTTGTTTACTTTTGGTTTGTTTTAGCGTAGCTGACCCTTTGTTTACATAAGGCTCATTGACCTCTCTCGCTACAACAGGTGTCCTACAGCTGATTTATCAAATGGTTCTACGATATAATATCCTTTTTTGAACTTGTATTTATCTAATGAGTATACTATACGTAAGTTTCTCGTTCTAGTTTTATTAGAAGGAATTTTCATATTACCCTGGTTTGAATTGAATTTATTTTTTTTCTTAATTTTATTAATTTATTAGTGGGGTTTTAGTTTAAAATACATGACAATACCTACGTACAGCAACACTAGAGGTCTGTACAGAACATCAGCATTCTAAATACTAAACACAGGCAGGACTAAGTTTTACAAGAACCATTTGCAAGTACTTCCATATTTAGAACTTTGTCACGAAGGCAATAAATTAAGGGAATGTCTACTGGACGTTTGCCATAACGCAAATAAAACATTAGTAATGTACATCGCGGAATCGGATTGAAAAATATCGCACACGAAGTTGGAATTCCAGGAAATATAGTGAGAGCCTACAGAATACAAAAAATAAAATAGAAAATTTTACAATGAACAACCATGGTCTAACCATTCAATCTTTCATTATGCAGATAACTGTATAGTTTATATGCCAGATACATGGACCAAAAATGGAAAAGCGATGGCAGAAAAATAGTTTGTGATCAATGGTGAAGCAAAACATCAACCAAGAGAAGTGACGTATTCTAAGTTTACTTAAGTTACCAAGGAAATTAATTTATTGAGAAATCTGCCTATCCTGATGGTTTATTTTCCAAAATTTTTCCAAGCTCTTCTTATAGCACTCCAACATTCTTACTCATTGAGATAATCTACTTTTTACCATGTTAATGATTATATCTAATAATGAGTTATATGATAAAACAATAACCAAACATCTTTGGTTCAAGTATTCAATATACCTAATTGATTTTAATAATAAGTTTAACAAAAATTAAACAATACAACTGAACAGAAGAGCAGAATATTTCCAAAAGAGATTGGATTTGATTGAAGCTTCGACTTTTCAACAAAATGAATTTATTCTAGAAGAAACCTTGTCGGAACAAGACCTTGAATCCTCCTCACTACACAACCCATAAGATAATCTATCACTCCTTCCAAAAACCAAAGAGATGGCATATGAGTGTTGTATCAGAAAAAGATAAATTGAGACGAAAACTACAACTCAATAACTGTCGAATGAAATCTGTTGTTACTATCACCAGATCTTAACTATATTAAACCTATTTAGAACATGGACTGATCACCAGATATCTATTCCAAATTTTCTTTACTAAAACTATCTACAGACCCCATAGAATATAACATAATATTAGCCTTAGCATTTCTCTCACATCATCTTATTTTCATGTCTCGTCGATCCCAATTTGGTTACCAATCTGTCGAATTTATTCAACCGTCAGGAGTTCCACAGGGTTCCCTACTTTGTTCATCATTTTCTATATTATTCAATAATATTGTTAAAAAAATCGACACTCTATGCTGACTATTTGAAGTTTTATTCTTACATTAATTATTATCATTTTGAATGCCCAAGACTCCAGCCCAATTTTAGCGTTCTTAACCACTGACGCTTCAGCAATCTTTCCAAATGCTGCCAACAAATCCGTTTGCGTTTGACTACAGTTTGAAGAACTGTACCCTGAAGAGACTTGGCTTTACTATGGGTCTCCAACCTATTTTAACTATATTGAAGAAAGTGGAACTGGAGCATTCAAAAGGTTCTATTTTGCACAACGACAAAGATTTTGAGGAGTCCACTCATGCATGTTGTTTGTTACATATACGTAATCTAAAACATTTTATTATGACGTCAGTTTCTAATAAATGTAATCAAATAAAACATATGCAATGCGCCTACTTTTTGTTATTATGCTTGAATAAAGCCTAAATAAAGTCATTTATAAACAACATTTAACACATTACACCTTATTTCACTTTCATCGGGTCATAAAATATTAATGCGATACACGGAACTGGTATACTGAAAGCGACAGGACATAAGATTGTTTATGCGGAAATGCAATGAAAGAAAATATGATTATGTTAAATCTTTATTACCGACAATGTGCCATCGTTAGAAAGATATTAGGTGCTCTCAACGTCGAAATTGTTCACTTAATAGTTTTTGTGAGGGTTTCCACGATAGAGGTACTAGACAAGAATTGACGAGAGTATCTCTGATCGTCGGTGGCGATGACTTTATATACACATTTGTTTCTTAGGATTATGCTAATTATTTGCGAGTCGTCACGCTAACAACAAAAAACATTTTCCTGTTGAGAAATAAACGTCTATCTAATTCTAAGGAAAAGAGTTAACACTACATGCGATTTGCTATACAATGTTTGCTAGATAAAATAAGAGGAAATAAGAAACTTACAGGTAATACAAAAACATTGGTTTTTCTTGTTTTTTCAGATACCTAACTAAACAAATTGCAATATTTTGTTTATTAGTTCTCCAGTTGAAGAATTAAGTAAGCAATTTTAACCTACTAATATGAAACCCAATTGTCATGTAAAAATCATTTGAAATTAGCATCCAGCACACTTCTGAGGTTGCTTTCAGCAACAAAATTAATAACTATAATACAATGGCTAATGGCCTTTACCGTTTTATTAGATAAAAGAAACACAAACAAAATATTAAGTAATTTTCCTCATCGACAGTGCATGTAACTGCTGAATATGTTGTATACAATTATGATTAAATGCCACGACAAATTTAAACACCTATGCACACCGACTGCCAGTTCATGAACTCTGGTCTCTCATTGTTGATTATTTAAATGATAATATGTGGAACCGTTAAGTTGAATGAGTAATAATTATGCGTTGCCAATTTCAATTTGAAATATTATATTCCAAATGAAACGAATCGTAACTGCAAACGCACACGATATTTTCAATAGGACTATTTCTGACCTTTACATTTTATATTAATTAATTAATGTGTTTTAATCATTCTAGTATTATCTTTAAATCTAGACATGGGTATAATGAATTGTGAAATGTTAGCTATTTTCACCTAATCGACGAATTTAAATGGAAAAAGAATTTGTGGTTTTGTGAATCATCTTATTTCATCCCAACAATACACGCATGGGTCTAACGAGAATTTATAAAATATACATGAGACTACGCTTGTTTCTTGACAAACAAAATTTTTATATGTATAATCATAATCAGCCTTCGCTTACTATATTGCATTATTGTTACTGAAAAAAAAACTGTTTACAATGAATTTATAAGTACACCACGGTACTGTGTAGCCAATCACTGACTGGAGGAAGTGTTGCAAGATTGAAAGTCCGATTTACTTGCTTAGTTCATCAAAGTTTCCCTCATCTTATACGTGTACAGGTGGTTTGAATGGTTTAAAATTTACTTTTATTTCTACTGCTTAAGCAAAGGGCTATCCGTGCCCTTTCAGCTGGTTTGGTTTAGTCTGCCATATTTATCTTCATTTTATTTTTTTTAACTGTCCGAGTCTTTTACCTTATCCCAATTTATCCTATGTCCATATTCAAAAGCGTGTTCGCACATATCAAACTTTTCAATTTCATTTTTCCAAAATTTTTGTGTTAACCCATTTGTCACACTCGCATGGAATAATGTAAATGTAGTGTTTTGAATATTAATTTTTTTGCTTGAAACAAACCAAATCGTAAACTAAAACTTTTGCTGGGCTCTAATTAATAAAATGTTTTGTAATAGTTCAATCATTAAAAACTAATTGATATCGATATCAAATACAAAAATTAAATTAAAACTAAATACCTAAGTACGTCCTGTATCTGCATATAATGTGGATGAAGATCATTTTTTACAAACACAACCGTGTTTGTTGAACTTATAATTTAAAATTTAAATTTATGTAAAATAGCAGAATGGAATAAAATTGGATCATATTGTACCATACAGGGTGGTTTATATAACTCTACAGTAAGGATTATTAGCCTATGCCTATGCAACAGTTCACACGATTTTTTTTTAATTTTATTTTAAAAAATCTGCTTCTATTTGTTTAATTTATTATTTGTCACATTTTTAAATATATATCTCCAATAAAAATATGTTGAATGTAAAGTTCAAGCTGATCCTATCTACCATCTACTATTCACAGTATGTGACTCTTCTTCCGTATTCCGTATTGTTGATCCCTCATCAGTATGTATTTCTATTTTACTTGATTTGAAAAATAAATTTCTATCATGTCTAACTTTTCTTCATTGCAAGCAAAGCCATAATAAAATCAAAAGAAGAACTTAATAAAAGTGAAACAAAATAAATAATTAATAATTACTAAGTACCTAATAAGTATAGACAGATCACAGTAAAAACACTAGTGAAAAAGAGCCAAGAAGTATCAAATAAATTTTTTTTATTTAAATGCATACCAAGCCGTTATATTATTGATTATTTTTCATTAATCGAAGTGATTTCTGAAGGATTTTCTACTTTTTAAATAACAAAATTAAGAAAACGACTTTGATGCGGAATGTGAAATTATGTTTTCTTCAATTATAAGTAACATTTAATGTCGTAAGATAAATATCTAAATTACAACATCGAAAGTTCTAATACGTTGGTTTTTTTTTTTTTTTTTTAATCACTTATTTATTAACGTCGGCCTATTTCCGCTACGGAGGCCAATCACCGACGCCAGGAGACGAGCAACCCCCAACCTGGAAATTTTGCCGAACCTCTTATCTTACTAAGAGTAGGGATTTTTTACTTGCCTAACATTTAATAGACAAGGGACCGACTGCTTTACATCCCCTCCGAAGGATGGTATATCCTCAATACACCTCTCGCCTACAGTTGCTAATACGTTGTTAAAACACTTATTTCGCAGCGAAGCGAGTCCTTAAAAGGGTAAGGGCAAAGTTGGTAAGTAATGCCCACTGGACATTTCGATTCTTCCACAAACTTTATAATTTGCGTGTGCAATTTATTACTTGAGTTGGTGTATGGTTTTTGAATTATTCCGATTACGCGTCTTTATAGCTCGTATGCACGCGTGACGGACCCTTAATAATATTCAGTTAGTTTTTCTGTAAAAAAATGCCTAATATGACTTCTCGAAAATACGATCCCTTTTTTCTTAATAAAAATGCACGCTACTAACAAAATAAGATTTGTTTAATTCAAAATGATCACACCAAAGGTCGTTGATACCGATCCAAATTTGGTTGAAATTGGATAACTAATAACTGAGTTGTGAAGGGGGTGCCATTAAAAGTGGGACTCGCTGTTTACCTATGTGTTTCTTTCGTTTCTATTGTTATGGCCTCTGAAACACAGATATAAGGAAATTCTCGGATATTTCAAGTCGTATTCAAATTCCAATGAGATATACAATAAGTACAATACCGTTGAGGTGTGCATAGTGTTCGTTACAAACTCTGTAGATCGAATTATCTCCAAAACGGTTACTTTTACGAATAAAAGTCATAATATCTTTCATGTGAGAAATTTCCGAAACTATATACAAATTTGATATTTAGTATTTTTTCCACAAAAGTGACCGTTAACGAGATATTTACGAAAAACCGTTTTTGGTGACCTTTGACCCCCACAAAATTTTAAGCGGCACTCGGATCGATGGGGACTTTTGACATTTTATTTAGAATCACAATATCAATGTTCTTACCAAAGTTGAGATTTCCGGGAATTTTTCCGAAGTTGGGAGTTTTTCTTGTCTAATTTCTCTGGGCTATAGTAAGAAAATCCGGCCATTTACTATTAAAAGTTTTTGTTCTATTTTATTTTATTTGAGCGGTTGAAAGCATTGCAACAATTCATTGAGGTTTGTATTAAATTTTAAGTTGAAGCTAATAAAATGAAATATTTTAAATTAAATTTTCTTCACAGCCTATATTAAAAAACTGATTTTTTTTCATGTTTTACACTAGTAACTGTTATTTTTCTGACATTGTGATACATCGTTGAAAAGGGAATTAAGACCATAAAAAAAACCCATACGGCGCCCATAACAAAAAGTTAATGGTAGGTATTTACTCAAAAACAAATGACGATAGAGATTTTCTGGTAATGCCAACGAAATCACCCTAAAAAAGTGTCTCAACAATGTACAAGTGATATCATTTTGTTTGGTACACATTTTAAACTAATCAGAATTTGTGAGTTTATTGCAGAAATTAGAGAAAAATGTTTTATACAAAAGTTGCAGGGTGTTTACTAAATTTTTTTCTGACTAATAAAAAAACAATTGAATGCCGATTATTTTCAGATATGGACATGACTATGTTTTTTTAAATGGAACCCCCTATGTTTTTATCTAGTTAGATGTGGTTTTCTTTTATGATTACACTGATAGAGCATACTTGATAGTTTTATTCAGAAAGTTTTGAATTATTAATCAAAAACAAGAACATTGTAGGTAGATTTTAAACTTTTTGTGTTAGCAAAGAGGGCCGTGCTACGTCAAATTGTCAAACTGTATTTCTGTGGCCAATTTTGTGCTGTGCAAAACACATGCACCAATAAAAATTAGAGTAAGGTAGTGGCGGTAGATATGGCCCGGACGGTCATAGGTATGGCCCAATGCCCTTAAATTTTAAAATAACCGCCTCAAACCCAACTTCTTGACGTTCACAGTTTCTTTCAATATGTTTAAGCGTCCTCTGTAAATAACAAGCCGAACTTCCGGCAATATCGGCAATACCGGCTAGTTTAGATTATGGCGTCACAACAGGTGTTCGAATAATAAAGTTTAATGAAAGTGTTTTGGTGAAATCATCGGGAAACATTGAAAAACAAACCTAAATTTTGGAGGATCGACACTCTAAGTTACGTGTTACATAGTGACATATTTATTTTACTTAAAAATTTTGTGAAAGAGTTTTTTCTTGTTGCTCATAATGTGCACTACTCAACTGGTCATATGGCCCATGTATTTATTTCGTCACATTGTTTAAGTATTTTATCTTGATAGAAAATACTTACTTTACATTAGTGGAAAAAATTATTTTGCATTTTTTTAAAGGGCTCAGATTTATGTTAATTCTGTAAGTGCCATATTTTCAGATGGGTTTGATGATATGGCCCATTGACTTTTTCTACAATTTTATTTTTTATTTTTAAATTTGCAATCTTTTTTATTTTTTTTTGTTGGCAGTCTATTTGTCTATTATGTCTAAGCTCAATTTTCTTAATGAACCGGTCAATTAAAATAAATTTTTCTAGGGCCATAACTCCAACCCTGGTTGGGAATATGGCCCATTGACTGCATTTAAAAAAAAATTTTTTTGTTTGTTTTACGTTTGATTTTTACAAAGTTTAATTTTTTTCCTGAAAGCGAAGGTGTTTACGCTTAAGTTCCTGTAAGCATTGTTATTTTTTTTAATAAAGTTTTCGAGAAAAAAAAAATTTTTTTTAAGTGGGCCATATATGCCGCCACTACCTTATAGCTTTTGTAGATGACATCAGACCGAGATGAGGGCGTATCTTTAAGGGTTCGTTGTCTCACGTATTATTGAAATCTCTCAAGTTTGAATTTTCTTTTAACTTTCATATACATATTTTTATTTGTTTTTGATATGAATTTTATAGGTATCTACCTATAATATTCGTAAATCAACGAGGTTCTGTATTATTTGTATTTTGAACCTATAATTTTTTTTTTTTTGCATTGGATATGGAATTCATTAGCCAGCTGCTATTTGCCGCTATTTATAAAACATCTCAAACCAAACTACCAAGTATGGTATTACCACCAGATTTTTAAGCAAAAATTTGGTATAAAACAACATTCATATTTTTTAAGAATTTATTACGAACATTTCAAAAACGAATTACTTTATAAAAAAATTGGATGGCAAAACATTTTTGTTCTTATAAGACATATCGTTAGGTAGGTACCAGTTTTTATACATTTTTTGATTTAGAAAAGCTTCACCGCTCCTGCCGCCGCCGCCGTTGTTATATTTACTGACTACGAATTTTGCATCACAATGAAGTTGGCATTACTAAATAACCCCAAAATATCACAAAGCATTTTCAAGTTATCACGCCAAATAAATAGACAACACACAAACGGATAGATCTTTTCACTTTTCAAATACCCACAAGGCTTAAACATTCTTAGACAACTGCAAGTAAGTACGGTCCTCATTATTTGAACAATAGCTCGAAAATCCTTTAACAATAAAATTTCATTGCAGCTACACTCATGGACAAAATTATCGAATAATTTAAGTTGAAACTAATTATTCTTAATTTTTATATAACATTTTGCATTAACATTTTCTGCTAATGAAAACAATATTCTTTACTTAAAATGTGTGAAATAAACTATTTCTTTCTTGTAATGCGTTTCTTTTATTAAAATTTATAAATACAAAAGAATTGGGAAAACTTAAAATATTCGACAATTTTGTCCATGAGTGTATTTAACCACCAGAGAGGTTTATGGGCAGTAATAATTTACAGATAGCTACTTTACCAAAACTATGAATATCGGGTAGGTACTTTAACAACTATATAGTAGTTGTACTTGAAGTAATATAAGTAAGTATAATAAGAATATTTCTAATTATACTAGTACAAAGGAACCCTCTTGAATTTAATACACAACGATGGATTCTAATATTGATTACTGTAGGTATATACTTTTACTACGATGCAGCGATTACGAATTAAGATTACTAAATGAATATTATCAAATAAAATTACAATTCTTATTAATTAGGTATATATAAATAAAGTACATACCTGACAGAAAGTCTTGTAACATAGTTATTGCAGAAACAAATATTTTTACTTGCACCTTATCTATATCGTCCAAAGAAGGAACATATTCTAACTGAAATCCGTTGTTAACATAACTCACGATATTTTACGTAAAATTATTAAAAACGATAGTTCATATTTAATAGAACAGAACTTACATTTTGTTAAAAACATTGCATAACTTGTTACACATAGATACCTACACATAAAGCATAATCAGCTCATATTAAATTAATTATACACAGTCATTAGCTGTATAATGTTAAAGTTTATGTTTCTTTGTTTCTTATTTCTGGGTGGCAGCCATTCATATCGAGTAAAATAAATCAATTACCAAATGCTGAATGTTAAATTGAAACGACTGCTATTATTTTTTGTACTACGGAGCAATACGGTTTACGTTCCTATTCCAAGCTGATATCGTTTTCTTTATTTGCGTGTTCAAGTACAAAGAAAGAAAGGCGTTGGCCTGAACCAGATTAGACTGACTTGCAAATCTGCGAATGAACACATTGTATTATATATATGCACATATTTCATGAACTACATCTTGTACAAGGTGTGACAAGAAACTGCATGTATGCAATGTACAAGATGCCTTTAGTAGTACCTACGTGAAATGAAGATTAATCTTCATTTAATGGGACAAATGGAATCTCTTATAAGTGTATATTAATTACACTGATGAAATTTTACAAATATTTCAATCATACAGAGATATGGAACTCTCAAAAATATCTTAAATTTTTTAAACAAAGAACTTAAAATGTGTCGGGTACAAGTCATTGTTTGGTGTGCCCATCGAGATTCAATTGTTTCTGGTCTAATGGGAAGTGACTATTTAAATTTGAAATAGGAGTTCCGAATGGTGTCAAATAGTTTTCGAAAATTCACAGTAGATTTCAAAATAGCGTAGATATTGTCAATTGTTTATTTTTAATCAAATTTAGTAACAAAAATCACATTTACATGAAACAAAATTTTTGTAAGTACGTATACGTACTAATCATAAATACTTACTGTATTTCACTACGTTATTGTAACTGAAAAATACTGTGTATATGAATTCGCAAGTTTACCAAGTGTACTTATTTCACGGTGATAGCCATCCATATACATATACCAAATGAATTCAACATTAAATAAAGTAAGAAGTGAGATACTATAACACCGCACAAGGTAAATTTCGAAGGTAAAGAACGAAAAGCATTTGTTATGTCAAATGGTAACCATTTTTCTCAAGAAATAATTTTTTTTTATTAAAATAGAAAATTACTCCAATTTAGCTAAAATCAGCAAAAGATTGCAAAACTTTGCCAATTCTAGTTTTGACTAAAAAAGAAATCGTACATTATCATTATTTCTGAAAGACAATGAGGTCACTGAGCAGACATTGGGAGTGTTAAGATATTTAAAAAAGGAAAAGGTTAGTAATTATAATGAAACTTTGAAGAATAAAACAGTTATTCCTGATTATTAGTAACATTATGATTTTTGGTCTTCTGAAAACCCTGTTACAAATTGTGTCAGAGTAAACCGTGTTAATCATTGAACAACCGTTTATTGAAGAGCCACTTAATCAGCTCAACGTCACTTTTGCAATAATTTATTGTCCCAGCAGAAGCCTTATTATTTAAAAAAATTGCCATTCTTTGTCGATAACATAAATAATTGTATTACCCAGTGGCGTAACCAGAACTGAATTGAGGGGGGAGCCAAAGCCAAGTGATAAAACTAACTGAAAGGTGATTTTTAAGCTTCTGATGATAGATTTTAATCACCTAAAGTAAAGTATAGTGTTCACTGTTTTGATTTGGTATACGTGGAAACCAATCTTAATAAAAATTAGAAAGAATTAGAAATAAAATGCAAACTTTTATTTATCTATCTGGTCCTCTCCCATTCCCGTACATGATTACTAAGTAATCATGTACGATGAGTAATCATGTACGATGTAGTCGATGTACGAGTATTGTGATTATAATTTTACCGTTGGTCGTTTGAGGGTCTAAAAAATTTATTAAAAATAATTTTTTCGTTAAGTCTTCCTATAGTTTAAATTTAAAACATTTCGAGGATAATTTAAATGAGCAATATTTAAAACTAAAAAAGCATTTAGTTAAAGAAGCTACGTCTAAGACCCAACGTAGGTACTTAAAACTTTCTTATTGTAAGGTAGTGGCGGTAGATATGGCCCGGACGGTCATATGGCCCAATGCCCTTAAATTTTAAACTAACCGCCTCAAACCCAACTTCTTGACGTTCACAGTTTCTTTCAATACGTTTAAGCGTCCTCTGTAAATAACAAGCCGAACTTCCGGCAATATCGGCAATACCGGCTAGTTTACATTATGGCGACACAACAGGTGTTCGAATAATAAAGTTTAATGAAAGTGTTTTGGTGAAATCATCGGGAAACATTGAAAAAGAAATCTAAATTTTGGAGGATCGACACTCTAAGTTACGTGTTACATAGTGACATATTATTTATTTTACTTAAAAATTTTGTGAAAGAGTTTTTTCTTGTTGCTCATAATGTGCACTACACAACTGGTCATATGGCCCATGTATTTATTTCGTCACATTGTTTAAGTATTTTATCTTGATAGAAAATACTTACTTTACATTAGTGGAAAAAATTATTTTGCATTTTTTTAAAGGGCTCAGATTTATGTTAATTCTGTAAGTGCCATATTTTCAGATGGGTTTGATGATATGGCCCATTGACTTTTTCTACAATTTTATTTTTTATTTTTAAATTTGCAATCTTTTTTATTTTTTTTTGTTGTCAGTCTATTTGTCTATTATGTCTAAGCTCAATTTTCTTAATGAACCGTTCAATTAAAATAAATTTTTCTAGGGCCATAACTCCAACCCTGGTTGGGAATATGACCCATTGACTGCATTTAAAAAAAAGCTTACTTGTTTTTTTTTTCTGTCAAACATTTGAGACGCATAATTTGACTAATTTAAAGTTGCAATACATTTTTTGAAAATTACGTTTAAGAGGATAACTATTGAGTGGTAGTTTCTTATAAAAATGCGACTTAAAAGGTTTTTTTGCGAATTTTTTGGAAAGTATGCAATTTTAGAGTAAATTGGTTCAACGTCACTTTAAATTTAGGATGTTTCTACACAATAAGTCCATACATTTTTCTATACGAGCTATAATTTACCAGCAAAGAAAAGCAAAAACATGTTTTGTTTAAGTTTGTTAACAATATCATGCAAGGGCCTCAAAATTTTTTATTTTTGCTACCTCCATCTTTTTCTTTAATGTCTCATGATTATCTAATGATTATTATTTAAAAAAATTGCCAGATAATAATTTACCGTAATTGCTATTTTATGCGTAATCCACAAAAAGGTATTTTAAATTTGTCGTATTTTGAAATACTCTAATTCTATGTTCATGCGTTCATTTTAAGTGTGATCGGTTTTAAATGGTTATTATACGAGGTTATTATTAAAGGTAGAATGATGGGACAAACGTCTTGTGAGAGGATTAAAAATAAGTTTTTTATGCATTAAAGAGACAAAACCAAATGAAGTCCGCTTTGAAAAACATATTATTTTGAAGTCATGGCTATCTTTCAGTAATATCACTGTTATAAGTAATTTCTACAATTTTAATAGTTTTTTAGCTATATTAAGGAAACTATTCATCCAAACTACCATATTATGGACATCATTGTATTCAGAAAACATACGTCTATTAAATGGTGCATAAATATATATGGAGTTTTATAAAAAAAATACGTCGAACATTAATATTTTCCAAAACGGGCATCATTTGTTTTTTCTCTTTAATGCATAAAAAGCTTTTTTTGACGTTTGTCCCATCATTCTATCTATAATAATAACCTCGTAATAACCATTTAAAACCGTTCACACTTAAAATGAACACACTGTACAGTAGCGTACGTTGAAGAGGTCAAAGAGGGCGCCTTTTTTAAATGACGACCCCTATTTCTTGTTTAATATAATGGAAGAGCACATTTTTTTGAGTATTGTAGTATAAAAATTTTAATGTTACACTCGATGTTACATAAACAAAGTTCCGAAAAATATGCAAATAAAGTTTTAATTGTGAAGATTGATTTATTTATAAATAAAATGAAACAAAATTTTTTGATTTCAGATAACAGAAAAAGCACAAGCATCAAATCTACCGATAGCAAAATTGACGTAACTGACATTAAATCAATAATTGTTTCAATGCCTTCTACACACAAAAAAAAGTATTTTTCTTTTGAATATACCAATTTATTCAGGAATTTGAATGTATTATTTGTTCAATGAGAGAGATTTTTCTTAGTTTGAAGCGTTATATTTATTCGTGAAAACTATATCAAAATCTTGAAAAATTTCTTTAACTTGGGAGGGGTATAATCAAATCAAAATATTCATATCCTAAATATAAAACGATGCATAATCTCCATTTAATAATGCGTTACTTTTTGAGCAAATATTATGTAAATTTAAAACAAGTTACAGAATTCTTGTTTTGAACATATGTATATGTTTAAACATTTGAGAATATCATATATTTATTTTGAAATGTATTTAATCAAGTAGAAATATCCATATTCTACACTAAAGACTATATATAATTTTAATTTAAAAATTCATTATTCTTGGTACAAGCATTACGTAAATTTGAACCAAACAATAGAAATTTTATTTTGATATACTTATATATTTAAAAATTTGAGAATATCATATATTTAACTGGAAAGGAGTATAATCAAGAAGAGACATCCAAATATTCGCATTGAAAACTATACATTACTTTAATTTAAAAATTTTATAGTCTTAGAATAAAAATTACATATATTTTAAAGAAATAAGAGAAGTATTCGTTTGAATACATGTATTTATTTAAATATTTGAGAAAATCAACTAGTTAACTTGAGAGAAGTATATTTAAGTCAAGACATCCATTTTCTAAATAGAAGACTATACATAATTTCAACCAGAAAATTCTCTGATCTTGGTATAAAAGTGACATAAATTTGAAATGAATAGCATTCTCTTGAAATTATACGGTGTGGAAGCCTTTTGCGGTCTTTCTGACTTAAGACATTATTTAGAGGATATAGACTAGCATTTTGATGTAAATAATAAAATTCATTTTACTATTTTATTTTTATATTAAATATTTGCCTCTAAGGTCTTCTGACTACTTTGGAATTCATTTCTATCATTCGCCTGGTCTGGGCACTGTCCACATTGCAATAAGCTTCACCAGAGGGCCACACGGTCCACATTTGCATCTCACCGACTTTATGTCGATCAAGATTATCAAGAACTGGGAATTGTCAATTAAAATGTAGAATTTGCGAATAAGCTTTAAAGAGTTTTCACATCTCTAAGGCATTATTTAGAGGATAGACTCTAGACTCGCATTTTGACCTGACGTAAATAGTAAAATTTATTTTATTATTTACCATTATGAACTTCTTTGGATTTCATTTCTAAATAAATCATAATCTTAGATTAAGAATAATATGATTTTAAATCAAGACTTGATCTTTTTCAGTTTAAATAAACAGAAATTTTTCTTGAAGACCATAATAATTTCAAGACAAACAAATCATATAATCAGTTTAAAATTATATGTAATCTTAGTTTAATGTTATTATTGTTTTGATTTAAATGATTCAGTATTATTGTTTTAAATAATAGATAACGTTAAATTGAAAATACCATTTCTTTATAAAGAAATAATTAGGTATTTAAAGGAAATGTATTGAGGTATTCATTTTAAAACGTGAAATAATTTTGAAACAAGAATGTTAGAATTTTTCGTTTTAAATCAATTTACAGCTTAATTCAATAATATGTAAATTTCTAATTAAGAATAATCTCAAATAAATAGTACTCTTCATTTGAAATAATGCTATTTTTCATTATATACGAACTTATCGTTTATTTGGATTGAAGCACATTTATTCGTTTTAAATATAATTTTTTTTGTGTGTACGCAATATTAAAATAAATCAATCTTCACAATTAAAACTCTATTTGCATTTTTTGGAAACTTTGTTTATGTAACATATTAAAATATTTATACTACAATACTCAAAAAAATGTGCTCTTCTATTATATTGAACAAAAAATATAGGTTGTTGTTTAAAAAAAGGCGCCCCCTTTGGCCTCTTCAACGTACGTCACTGTACATAGAATTAAAGTATTTCAAAAGACGGCAAATTTAAAATACCTTTTGACCCCTTTGAGCGTTCTTTTCGAGAAAAACGTATTTTGCGAGATATTTCAGGTATTCCAGACTTTTTTCCACACTGTATAAGTATGATTCGCTCTGATAAAATTCACAAATTACATAATAACCGGCTTCCACAAATAACCTGCGTTCTAGACCTGCTCTCTTGGAGGAGGTTTGTTTAAAATTATAAACGATTCAAAAAAATATATAACCAGATTTGATACTTATAAACTGTTCTAATATCTAAAAAATATACTTAGGTATATGAAATTATAAATAAATTATAATTAGTGGGACAAAATTATATACATTTAGAATTACTGCTTTTTTCCCCTCTCATACACCATAAACTGTTGAATAACTGCTCTTTTTTCCACGTCAAAATTTACTATTTCACGACACTTTTCAGATGCAAATTTCTCATAGTGTCACTTTGAAGTCGAAGAAATATTGCTCAAAATAAGTACTATTTTATGACTTACTTTACTAAATGACAAATCTTTTAAAAAATAAAAAAGAAAATTGTATATTTGTTGTTAAAATGTCATGAGAATTAGAAAATATACCTATATTAAAAACCCTTGCGTCTTAAAATTCGTAATTTTAGAGATATTCAAAAAGAGTTTTTTTCGGTTTCATATTAATTTCATTTTAAAAGTGACCTATATGCAAACTATATTTCGTCTATTTTAACAAGCATTAATTTACTTTCACCCAAATTTTCATCCAAATCGGCCGTATTTTCAGATTGAAATCTTTAGAGACTGCTTGCAATAATAAAGAAATATTCAAACATGTTTAAATCGCGTAAGTTGTATTTAAAGAAACTATAAATGAAAATATATGGTAAACGGTTCTGCATTTTTTAAGCTTATGAACAACTTTATAAATTCGAACAACTAGGGGTGCCGATTTTATATGAAACAGGGTACAACAACAGATGAGTTTAAGTTAAATTATTCAATACTTACGCAGCGACTGGAAGTTGTAGATTATGCACATTACCTAAAACAAAGAAAAACACTTACTTAGATAAATTGATAGAATGATATTAGGTTATTAATCCTTAATTAACAGGAATTAATGGTATTCAAAAGTTACGTAAAAAATCAGTACGTGATATTTCAATTAAAACACGAATTACCAAGTAACATCCAAACAGTGTGTCCAGTTGTCGTCAAAATACAGTTACCAACATGAACAGTAAAAATTAGTTATTCAAGAAGTTTAAATAAAAGGAGAAAAATGTGCGAATTAAATTGTTTCGGCTAGAAATCTTTTTAGCCATTACTGTACAAAACTACCTACAGATCCGTTTATTTTTTTAAAATGTTGATCATAAAGTTTTGATGTTTGCTTTTCCATAACAGCAGGAATTATTCGAATTTATATAGAAAAATATAAATCGTTTCATAACTTCTAAATATTTCTAATCAGTTCTAAGCATTCTTCTTATAAATAAACAACGAAACATTAGACAGAATAATGATAACATCTCTGAGACCGATGTGTAATACTTATAATAACAGTTTTTAAAAGTTCAATTTAGACTTCCTTAGTATCATAATTAAAGGATTTTCGGCATAATCATCACAGAATATTTATTACGTAACTAATTATAATAACCATTAGCACCTCAAACTAATAGTGGCATAACTGTAATTTTTATTTTTAAATATTTTTGCTCACCATTTAAATAAAAATAAGAAAAACGTACTAAATGGTACGCATGTTTATGATGACTGATCAGGCCGGTACCTACTAAAGAACCCGTTCTTCCCTCTGTTAAAATAAAACGTTTATTTTTATTTAAATTTATATAATTCTTAATGCAATATTTTGATTTTCTTTTTCAAATAAAGACAAACGAAAGCAGTTAGAACTAAATCACATACTTGGATGTTCAATTTTTTCGATGTTTGCGTTATTTTCAAAATAAATGCAATTTACCAATTTTTGGAAACACCCCATGCATAAATAATTTTGGCCATTTACACCTAGCTATGCGCCCATCCGCGAACACTGTATTTTCACTTTTTATCTGTTAATTAAAACATTATTCTCTGCATTATTAACTGGTACTTTACAATCAATCCGGCTAATAAATTCTTCGGTAAAGCGACGTATACAACGTCGGATTCCTTTGAGGATCTGTGGCTACTAACGGTTCATAATTAATTAAACCATTGTCAGGAATTCCTATACCTTTCTCCGTTTCTGACGAAACATGATTTGGACAGACACTGTTCTACGACTACCTTACTGGTTATTAAAACACCTTTAATCATATAGTATTAACAAAGAATTAATTTAAATAAACTATGAAATTAATTAATATTTAACTGGCATGACGTCACCGATTGAAAATCGTGTATAATAAATTTTATATATATTTTTTTAAACGTAAATCGTACTGTTATCTACGTTATTTTAAAATGTTAATATTGCTGCCGGTAGTACAATGTAAGGTCATGGATCGGCTTGTAAAGTTTTAAATTAATACAAAAAAAATGCTCCCACATAAAAACTGGAATATATCTTCCTAGCAAAAAAACGATCAATTCAATTATTTGTAGGAAGATGTTTTCTACACATAATCGTGGCCTCAAATTCAATTAAATCGGCATTTATATATTTACTTATTAACACTTTTCGGTGATTTATCAAAATTTTAAACTGTTGTATTGGCACGTACGTCATTATAACTGACATAGTAAATCTATAAATCGCGACAGATAATTATTATAATATTTTTTCAAATCAGTTTTTCAACACTTTTACGTCAAATTAAAATTACAGCACCGCAAAAATTCAGATTATATAACCAATTTAAAATTATATATTCATGGCGCTTTTGCGTCAGTCAAGAAGAGTTACTATGTCGAAATAATTGACGCTTAAGCGATATACGGCATGTAAATGTAAATTTAAGCCATAATATTGGAAAAAAATGTATAGGTATGGGAAGAATGGAAACAATTTTCAATTTAATTTTTAAACCTAGTTTGCCTTATTTCTCTTATTATGCTGAAACATCTTTGCCAAATAGAACACCTCGTATTTTTTTACATCGTATTTTGGATCTGAAAAATATATACAGGGAGGTTGAAAAGTAAGGAACAAATTCTAAACGCCTAAGTTTCGGAAAAATCGCTCGGACAGGTCGGATTTCGTTTTTATATTAGGCTTATTTTAAAAATATTTTTTGTTCTACAAGGTGTCCCAAAAAAGTGATCAACTTTGATTTTTCAAATGGCAACACGCCCAATTTTTTTGCAATTTCGATTTCCTTGTAAAATTCTAAACATTTTCTATGTATTTACACCCTATTCCGAAATTACAAAAAATTGGGGGTTGCCATTTCAAAAATCCAAGTTGATCACAGCCCGCAGCTTCTTTCGGACACCTAGTAGAATAAATATTTTTAAAATAGGCCTAATATAAAATCAAAATTGGCTTGTTTTTCCAAAACTTAGTCGTCTTGAGGATATTGAATTTGTTCCTTACTTTTCGACCTCCTTGTATGTAGTTGTGCGAAAATGTTCGTTTTTCATTTTACTTTATCACAAAAATTTTAAAATAAATGGGTCTCTAAAATCAGAAAAACATTTTGTTTTCTTTTTATCTAGGATAGTTTAACATTTTTAACGGAACTGTGTTAAATGAATATATTTTTCACACGCTTTTATTAGCTTCACCTGTAGATATGTTTGTTTGTATGTAACGGAATCTTTCAACGAGATTTTCACCCACTTCAAAACGTCAGATTAAACTGAAACTTTGCACACTTATCAAGGATCGATGACAATACAATCATTTTATAAATTTGTCCTAATGTCCTTACCAGGATCATCAGGATAAAATAAAAATAATTTTACAGGTTAAGCATATGCCATCTACAGAATGACGGTAAATGTTATCCTTCTTTACCGACATAGAAAAAGAAATTTGAAATGAAAAATTTTGAAAAAAATTCGAAATGAAAAATATCGGAAAAAATTAGTGTTCAAAAATTAACAAAAAAATTGAATTCAAAATTTTGAAAAAAATTTGAATTGAAAACAAAAAAAAATTGAATTGAAGTGTTAAAAAAAATTTTGATTTCAAAAATTCCAAAAAGAATTTGGATTCAAAAATTTCAAAAAAAAATTATATTAAAAAATTTTGAAAAAAAATTGATTTCAAAAATACCTACAAAAAAAAATTATAGTTTAAAAAAACTAAAAAAACACGCTTTAAAGGGAAACCGAACTAAAAAGTAAAAAATAATGTTTATCTATTAAGATTTTGTTCAACAGTGATAAATATTCCACAAACACACGAGAACGTACCTCCGTGCTTGCTGAAAACGAAATCGACGGCGAAGGCGATGAACGAAAAAATGCAAAGAAGACGCTGAAACAACTTGATGAAGACTTTAGGTACAGTTGTATCAAGAAAGAAAGAAGGAACAAAGATGAAAGAAGAAAGATGAAATAAGAAAGAGAAAAGAAGAAGAAAGAGGGAAAGAAGAAGAAAGAAGAAAGAAGAAAGAAGAAAGAAGAAAGAAGAAAAGAAAGAGAAAGAAGAAGGAAGAAGGAAGAAGGAAGAAGGAAGCAGGAAGCAGGAAGAAGGAAGAAGGAAGAAGAAGAAGGAAGAAGGAAGAAGGAAGAAGGAAGAAGGAAGAAGGAAGAAGGAAGAAGGAAGAAGGAAGAAGGAAGAAGGAAGAAGGAAGAAGGAAGAAGGAAGAAGGAAGAAGGAAGAAGGAAGAAGAAGAAGAGAAGAAGGAAGAAGGAAGAAGGAAGAAGGAAGAAGGAAGAAGGAAGAAGGAAGAAGGAAGAAGGAAGAAGGAAGAAGGAAGAAGGAAGAAGGAAGAAGGAAGAAGGAAGAAGGGAAGAAGGAAGAAGGAAGACGGAAGAAGGAAGAAGGAAGAAGGAAGAAGGAAGAAGGAAGAAGGAAGAAGGAAGAAGGAAGAAGGAAGAAGGAAGAAGGAAGAAGGAAGAAGGAAGAAGGAAGAAGGAAGAAGGAAGAAGGAAGAAGGAAGAAGGAAGAAGGAAGAAGGAAGAAGGAAGAAGGAAGAAGGAAGAAGGAAGAAGGAAGAAGGAAGAAGGAAGAAGGAAGAAAGAAGAAAGAAGAAGAAAGATGAAAGAAGAAAGAAGAAAGAAAAAAAAGAATGAAGAAAGAAGAAAGAAGAACGAAAGAAATCTACGAGAATTAACAAGAACCATCAAAAAGCCAGAAAACAACAGTTTACTAAAGAAATGATAAGATGCAATGACGAAAGACCGTAGACTAGACCTATTGGGCACATTATAAAAAAAAGTGCGCCTTGAATTCTACCTCCGTGGTGATGTGGAAAAGAGTCTCATTGGATGACATGCCACCACAAGAAACATTTTTAAATGTCTGCGTTACATAACACACGAAAAAATTTGTAGAAAAGTTATAGATTTTTTCGAGATCTACAAATTTTACCATTAAGATTTACCGAAAACCAGAAAAATGAGAAAAACATCTATTAGCACTTTCATTTTTACTTTTCCACGCTATAAATTGTAAAATGCTAATCCCATGGAAAAAAATATGAAAACTGTAGAGAATTTCAGACTTTACAAAATTGATTCTACTTTTTACGTACAAGAGAAGAGATATTTCAAAATAACGAAACTCAACCCATCGCATACGCCAACTTGAATTTACCCTCTACCCTCTACAAATCATCTAATCAAAAACACATCCGCGTAAACTTCCCAGGCGCAATATGGATATCGATTGTGTTATTCACTTTGACCTCAACAAGATATACCTACACCTTACGCTACATGAACCTGCAGGGTCATTTTTGACCACTATTGCCTACTATTTTAGTACAGACTTCCAATATTTATCGCTTTTAGGATTTCTGAAAACGGAAGAATCCAATCCACTATAATAAATGAATCCAATCCACTATAATAAATATGCTTAGATACTGCAGCGTGTGTAACATTTAGGTACCAACAATTGTACCCCAAGAACTTAAGTTACTAAGTACCTATATTATTTCAATTAATTTAGAATAACATGGTGCTAGGCACTCCCTATTCCGCCGTTGTAAAAAAATATTAGGAACTAGTAATATTTAATTTATATTATTACATTGTATTAAATCGAGACTAATAAAAATGTAGGAATATTAGTTAGATACAGTGACGTAGTACCAAAATATACTTACGTCGATACTAAACCTTGATCGAATTTAGAAATGTCTATACCCTTAACGTATATCTAGTAATTAATTCAATCACAGATAAGCGGATTGAAGTACAACGTATCAATCACGCATAATATGTAGGCATATGTTTTAGGAAATGGAAGTAATTCTTCCGGATTTTCCTTGGTGTGTCGTGATTGTTGGAACTTTTTCTTCGAATATATCGCGATTAACAGCAGGTCGCGGCTTAAACAATACAAGGAAACACAGTTGGATATGCTATTATAACTGGATCATAAATGAATGGTATTTTTTTTATTAAAATGCGTAGTGCGTATATGATATTTCAAACACTGTTTTTGACAGTGACACTAATTTAAAAAGAGCTGCTGTAAAACAACACTCCTACTTCCTTAAAGGAATATATATTTAAGATATTGGCACACAAGCAAATAATAATTAATACCCATAGGTATTTCTAAACGATTTTATAAAAATAAAATAAACAAAATTGATACAATATTTTTGTTTTTATATGACAATCGTGTCCTTTTCGAGTTTTACAATTTTTTATTTTAGGCATAGCTCTCGCCACTCTCGCCGCCCATATAATATATCGATAAGATGTGACATTAGAACTAGAAATACGTTTCAGATACAGAGATAACTGAGTCACCATTAGTTTTTTTTTTTCAGAAATAAATTCCTTGCCACAGATTTTTCTTTTTATTGTTAACATGATAGACACTTATGTTTGTTAGATTTTTAAATTGGACTGTTTTATGTCACCATTAGTTAAAGAGACGAGTATTTACCTCGGTATTTACATACTTTTGTCCACGGAAAAAATCCATTAATAACAAACAAACCCTTAAAAGCCTTTTAAATTGGATTTTTTACCTGTAAATTTCTATAATGAAAGTCAAATTATTGGTTATTATGAATGAAATTTAAAAAAGTGTCGCCTCTTATCTTATTTACTCTTTGGTACAGCTACGAACTTGTGCTTCTACTTCTACTTTTGTTGTACGTCTACAGAAACTATCTCGAATCGAGACGACGACGGACAGACATCTTTGTTAAAAACATGTTTTTAAGTAAATTGTAAAATTTGTATTATCATCTCAGCTAACCCTTTATTTGTTGACCGATATTTTGCAATTACGAACTTAATCTGCGATTACTCATGAACTCACCTACGAACTTTAAAAAATTACTGACAGACAGAACGACACACTTTTTGAGAATCATTTCTTCAGATTCAGTAAGATCGTAAACATAATTCCATTGATATCGAATTGTCGATATTCCCTTTTGATAGTGTAACGAAGTGATTTTTATCCGTCAAGGATTGCCTGCTTTATTTGAATATTTCCGTCACTTGGGTACATCCTGTAACTCTGTTAGTATTTAAGTTATGTTTAAGGTAACAATGAATTGTAAAATCAGCTGGTAAACAAACCGTAAATTAATTGATTAATTTTCGATAGTCCCCTGTATAGCTAAAATCCGTTAATTCTTCAAAAATAATGTTCAAGCCGGAAGTAAAAATCATTAGTTACGAAAACTTGTTAAAATATTAATCCGTGTTTGTTTTAAGCCGGTTCTTTTTGCGATATAGTTTACAAATTGTAAACAATGCATTTCCGTTTTGTTAGCCCGGTTGAATATGGTAAGTTACATAACACGCTCGGACTTAGTAAACCGCGTTCTTCCTTCGAACCACCTGTCCCGATTCCACCCACTGTATGAGCGCGCCGCCGCCTATGTCAGCAAGAAAAAGGTAATAAATTCACCGGGAACAGCCAAATCCATATCAATCGAATTATCGATACCCTGGCACCGAAAACGAAAACCGACCAGAAACATTTCTTTTATCGTGAATCATCTTGGTAAGAACAATAGTAGTCCACCGTTATCCTGGCACCGCCTTTGAATAAACACCGAGATTCGCCGTTGATTTCATCGTGTAAGTACCGACGTCTAGTACAACTACTTAATTAAATCAGAGTTCGGTTTAAAGTATCCATTTATTTGTATTTAATGTTACATCATACATTCACCGGTTGAACGGTGTTCTGATCAGATAGTAGGGCCTAGCCATCAGTGGATGTATTTCAAAACGTGGATTTATCATACACAGGCAAAACAATTCGGTATCCTGCTCAGGTAGTTTGTGGCACCAGTGGATGATTTAAATCTTTATTTTCCGGTAAGGAAGGAAATAACTTCCTGGTTAGCATAGCTCTGTATTAGAGTAGAAATCCGCGTTTGTTAAGTAGTATCCGAAACCGAAATAAAAAGAATCTTAGTGGCTCATTCATAGCGCTCCGATATTTTGGTGTCATACTTGCTAGCCCCAGCCCCGGCCGTTTGATTTCTCTGCGTGGGTATATCTCGATCCGTTCGCACTTCGAGTCCATCGCCGTCCGCAATTAAATTATTTCCACGCGTACTCCGGTTTACCAGCTGACGTATTATCGTTACAAAAATTTGTACATAACCGACTGCAAAGTACTTAAGACTTAATTTTTTAAATTACATATTCCAATTTAATAATTTTTCACTAATTATAAACTATAAGATGGAATTTTGCATATTATACCCCTGGTATTTTTTAATAGCTCTGACGTATTTTTTTTACTAGTATATTTCATTTCAGGCCAAAACAAAATTTTTAAAAACGTAGTAATTAATTTATGTGACGTCAAAAACGGATAGTCATTGGACATACTGTACTCTCTGGTATAGATCATGTGTGCATTAATATGACTCACACAACCTTAAATTTTTAGTTTTCGTAAATTTATTTTAAATTTTAATTTTTGTAGTTTTAACTTGGAATCATTATAACATTTAGAAACTCTCCCCTACAGAAGATATATAAAGTTTCAATATTATAGATTATTAAAATTAGAAGGGTAATAGGTTGGATTTCCAACCAACAAAAATAATCTTGTTTTATTAGATCATGGCAATTAAAACTCATTAATAATGTACTGAACAAGATTTTAAGTAGTTGACAGTACAGGAACCAAGCAGAAATTTTGATGAAAGCGACATAATATTCAAAAATCATAAAATTATGCATATTTTTGAGGTTAATTATTGTGATGTCACGTGCACAAACGAATTTGTTTGGAATAGAAAGACGTCATTTACGGAAAACTGGCGGGACTTTTGAAATTGATACAACATATTCCACTACTACACTAAGAATAATAGGTATATTTGTTGGAATTTCTTGTATTATTATATCTAATGTGTATTTAACTTTGAAGTAAATCTATTAAAAATATTTAATTTAATTAAGGTGTAAGGGCCCATTGTCGATGACAATAAAGAATTATAATTATTAATAATGTTTAATATTGCATTATTGTAACAACTTGTTTTTACTATTTAAAAAATAACAATTTTTATTATTATTTTTAATGATCGTATAAAAATTTTTCCAGAATAATTTAATTTCAAAGTTATTTACAAAAAATACCGTTTTGGTAATTTGGTTAATTAATATAAGGTTTTAATATAAAATTATTTGCTGTATGAAATGAGATCTACGGTTTTATTCCGACAGGAAATTATAACGATTGAAGGAAAGAATTAAACAAGGTGTAAGTACTTTGAAGTCTTGAGGGTTAAAATACAATACTCGCATTTGACACATAGAAGAAAACATATACAAACAGTATATACATATTTTTTGGTAAATAAATACTCGATTAAATACTGTTGGGGTCACGGACAGTGAGTACATTGAAAAGCATTAGATTTATCAACACAATTCGTTTATCACAGACACTGATCTTTGCATCACGTTTATAGTGTTATGCTTTTTTAAAGTGTTTGTAACACACTTTTAAAACGATATTTATTATTATTACTGTGCCGTATTACATTTATTGCCACTTCAATGCTTGCAAAATATTTTTATTAGATAAGCATGCTATATGGCACATATTTTATCAACCGCTGTCTTAACTGACAGGGTCTATAAATATGACAGGAAGTTTTCCGGTTATCGAAAATACAAACCCGATGGATTGGAATATCCTCTAAAATATAGTTAAAATTTTAGTGGTCTAAATTGTAATAAATGGAAAAATTAATTTTGCTATTTTTTTAAATAAAGTTTTTATTCTAAAATTTTTGATACTGTTTAAAGGACAATCTGGAGTTTAGTGTCCTGCAAATCGTCCTACCTATACTTAAAAATAAATAAGAATAAGTACCTTCTGCCCGCACACACGACATTCATGATGATAATAACGTATACCCTTCAAAACGCCTCAAAAATATTTAGTCAAACATTAAAGAAACAAGAAAAAAATTGGAAGATGTTCTCGTCAAATACAAATTATCACTGAATAGTTTTAATAAAATATAATGAGAAAAACTAAACAAAAACTGTATAACGAGGTGGTTTATAGAAATATATAAAACGACAATTTTTTGATATTGCTTAATGCAATGATTAACAAAATAGAAAAATGAATATACATTAACGAGAAGAGCCATTCAATTAATAATAATATGTTATTAAATGCAACCTTTGGTTCGGGAGTTTATATTTGTATATATTTTAAAACGTATTTTGCCAGGATAATTAAATAATAATTAAAAACAATGTTTTAATGCTCCAATACACAATCTCATTAGAGATCGGTATACTTTAAAAAATACCTAAAGCTATGTTATTAACTTCACCTATCCGAGTACTCACGTTATCTTAATAAATTATAAATTAGTCACAATCAGATGCTAAAGTACTGGAAGGCAAAAATAATCTAAATACCAAACAATTAAATTACACCATATATTTTTGTTTTTGTGACCTATATATCGGAGATAGTATAATTATAGGTACGCTATTGATGTTTCAATGCCAAATTTGATAAAATGTTAATCGTAAAGGCAACAACGTAGGGCATACACAAAAAAAGGAACACCCAGTTATTGCTCAACAGCCAATCAATCAAATTCATAAAGATTTACTACACCTGAAATACAATACATTTTTGTTATTACCGTATGTTAAACTTGAACCTGTCGTGTAGTTTTAAAAACAACATTTTGGTTGCGTACTTGAGGTTGGTGGACTGAGTAGACACAGTAAAAATTTGTGGTTCTAAGCCTTTCGTGAAATATTTCTAGAAGTCAGGAATTGGATATAATCAATGGTCCTACACGATAAAACTGTACAAACTATTCAAAGAAAAAATAATAATAATAATAATTCCGGATTGAATAAACAACTATAAAAGGTAACTACGAAATCCATGAATATGCTCATTATGCTAGATTTTCAATATTAATATATATAGTTTCCTATAAACAGTTTAATTAAGTTTTAACTTTATTAATTTACTCATTATTTCTGTACAAGGATTCAATATTTCATTAGGATTTTTATTATTTATATTAATATTTGCATTAGAGCCCGACAATTAATTAATAATATTGTGGAAAGCTATTAATTATTTAATTATCTATTGGTACTTTTTCTTTAAGGCCATATATGTTTTAAATACTTAACAAATGGAATGAGTAAATAATTATTTATCTACGTCAAAATTAATCTGGTAATTCGCCCCATCTCACAAAGTGTACCGTATACGGAACGCATTTTGCCAACTCATAAAAATTGCCTTGCATTTCAGCATTTTTCTTAATCAATCGATTCCAGCCACATAACAATTACACGAAATTTATAAATGCGTCAGATTTCCCCCAGAATCGGCTTTAAGGTTAAAAAGCGAATTAAAGTAATTACTATACTGGGGAGAAGTATAATTTGCCTGTTCGAAGTATTATTTGCCAAAATAAAGCCGTAATATTTGCTAATACACACTAGAAAAACCTTCAAAACTGCATCTATCAAGAATCGTGTCCTGCGCTTCATTATCACCACATAACATTATTCCAATGTAATACTCGATTAAACCACTGGAAAATTGTGCTAATTAACCACGTATAACCATTATTAAGTAAAAAAAATACATGATAGAACTATACATATTTTTTTTCTCATGAATACCTAATAAATACTTTAAGTGTATCCAGAAGCCATGGCCGCTGCCTTGGTAGCCATACAGAGCACATTACGTGACAAAAAAATAATGATAATTAATTTTTCTTCGTAAATTACACAATATTTATATCCCATTCGTAATATAATATTTATACACTTGAAGGCCGTTCTCCACATATTAATAATCACATGTTTAACGCGTAAAATGTATTGAGTTACATCTGGAATGCATGGTTCCGCTAATGGCTCTAAAAGGTATCTTGTATCGTCTATATGGTGCATTTTCCACGCGTTTCAACCTCAAATATGTCGCTTTGTGCACTGCATTTTAAAACTCGCTAAATAATGGCCAATGGCATTTCTGGCAAATAAAATATATCTGTTATCTAGGTACAGGGTGATCAATGATCAGTTATACCCCCTCCCCCCCCACCGCTTAACTTTCGTTATTTTTGGAGAAAAAAAGTGTAAAGACAGAAGTGTTAGTAATTTTTGTGCAGATTTTAAATACGACAACAGAAAAACAATTGAGCAACGTTAAAAAACTTATAATACAAACTTGTGTTTTTTATATACCTAGTAACTCGCTGTATGTTATTGGTTATTGCAGAATATGAAAGAGCATGAAAATAGCTTTCCAAAAATATATAACATTGTATTTTTTTTTTGCAGCGTGTTACTATAAAAAAAACACAAGTTTGCATTACTAGTATTAGTTTTTTTAGCGTTGCTCAATTGTTTTTTTCTGATATCGTATTTAAAATCTACGCAAAAATTACTAAAACATCTGTCTTTACACTTTTTTCTTTTTTCATAAATAATGATGTTAAGGGGGTGTAAAAATATAAATGATCACCATGTACAGGGTGGCCCATTTTTGAGCCTGATCATGACTTCTCGGAAACCGTAAGAGATACAGGCTCGGTTATATTATGGCAAAGTTGCGCAATTTGATGCTTATCAAAATGATGTGTTGCAATTTGGAAAATTTCGAATACTTTCGGGAATATCCGGAAAAAAACGAAATTTCATAAATTCTTTTTCTGGCGTTATTTGAAAACAAATTTCAAAACGAATAACACTTCGTTATTGCCACTTTTTATTCTCTACAAGATGGCGCTGTCAAATTTGAAATCAAACGTTTCGATTTCCTGAAACCATCAACTTATTTTATTTTTAATACTGACCTTGATTTTTTTTTATTTTTTGTTACCTTTTGGCTTCCTAAAAGCTATGACCTATCACAAATTTTGATTTTCAAGCGTTTCAATGACAAAAACTGATATTTTCTGTATTTTAAAAAAAATATTTAATACGACACTGTTTTTAAAACAAATTATTTTTCAACATTCTAAATTTATTAGTTAAGTAAAAAATAAACATCTAAATTTATGACACTGATGAAAAGCGAATAAAAAGTAATTATAATTATAACTAAAGCACTTATTAGTAGGTAACTAATTTAAGTTACAATAGTAAATACGAATATAATGTTTTTTCTACTACCGATCTTAAAGTACTAACTTTCCGCACGCTTTATAATGTGTAAAGTTAAACTTTACGCACTAGTGCGTAAAGTGTTTTCTCGTTACGCACTAGTGCGTAAAGTAAAGTAGTAAAGAATGGCATATTAGAGCACATAAGCACCTATTATAATCATATCTTATTTTAAAGACGATAAAAAGGTGTTTATTTAATTTTATGTAGTCCATTTATTTAATATCACGGTATATTATTATAAAACATACCTAATTATCAGTATTATTTAACAATAGTCTATGAATTTTTTGTTTGAAAGTTTGAAATTTCATTTATATTTTCAAAACTGATTAAAATTAAGTAGGCCATAGCAATATTGTCATTGTTAAATTTTGACGTATAAGCATTGATTAAGGGATGAATAAGATACGCGACTCCAATGGTAAACTGTGAGGCTAATTTTGGCGGCGATATTCTCGGTAAGTTGCGAGCATTCCTGTGATTCATGTAGATTGATTTTAGTTTCGAATTATGTGACGGTTAAAAGTCAAACAAACATTGAAAAATAGCTGGCAGAGAAAACATACTAAGTTTTTATTTAAAAAAAATTTCTGTAAACATAATATTCAAAAACAAGAATATAAGGAATGATTTCAAAAATTTTCGGAAATTTTTTTATAGACATGTATTTATTCAAGATTTTAATAAAGTTAGTTACCTACAATAAGTGCTTTAATTATAATTATTACTTTTTATTCGCTTTTAATATAGCTTTTCATCAATATCATAAATTTAGGAAGTTATTTTTTACCTAACTTATAAAAATGTGGAATGTTGAAAAAATCATTTATTTTAAAAACAGTGTCGTACTTATTAAATAATTTTTAAAAATACAGACAATGTCAACTTTTCTCATCGAAACGTTTGACAATCAAAATTTGTGATGGGTCATAACTTTGAGGAATCCAAAAAAACAAAAAATAAAATAAAAAAAACAGATCCCTATTTAAAAAAATAAGTTGATGATGGTTTCTGGAAGACGAAACGTCGGATTCCAAATTAGAAAGCGCCTTCTTGTAGAGGATAAAAAGTGACAAGTGTAATTTTTGAAACAAAAGTTTTAGGGCATTCTATGAATTTTTTTTTCAACCATATATCAATAGTATACAGGGTGCCTCATAAAATCGGCACAAATCAATCTTATGTTTTTTTAATGTGTGTATTTTTGCATAGTATGAAAATCCTCGTTTTCCCGATTTCAAAAATGTATAATATGTTGACGTTTACTATTATATCTATGCATAATAATATTATTATTGGTTAGATCAATACCTATTTCAGTTTTGCAATAAACAAAAACAGTACGAAATTTTTATTAATAACAATTAAGATTCTATACATACCAAAGATTAAAAAATTATTGTAATAAATTTTCAATATGTCCCCAATTTTCATCAATACCTACATTTTCTATAACCTTTTGTTTTTGTAAATCATGGCATACTGCGTTTTTCATTCGATTATTATGTAAATAGCAGCCGCTGTATATCGAAAATGGCCACAGTAAATGTCAACATATTATACATTTTTGAAATCAGGAAAACGAGGACTTTCATAATATTCAAAAATATACAGGGTGTTCCATTTAAAAAAACATAAATTTGGTTTGTCCGGCTTTTATGAGGCACCCTGTATTTTCATAATTGTTTTCTCATAATTGGAATGGTCTTCAATTAAATAATTAAAGAGCATCATTATCACGGTAAAATAGGGAATGAATGGAGCCACGTGCTTCAACCTGAAATATGTCGCTTTGTGGATTTCATTTTAAAACTCGCTAAATAATGGCCAATGGCATTTTTAGCAAATAAAATATATCTGTACTACATGTGTTTTCATAATTTTTTTCTTATAGTTGGAACGGTCTCCAATTAAATAATTAAAGAGCATCATTGTGATGTATATCGCGGTAAAATAGGGGATGGATGGAGCTTTATACTCAGTCCAAAATTGCGTGTGCTTTTGAAAACAAACAGTTTAAAGCTTCTTTCTTATTACTTCTTTTTCTTCTTTTTTATTACTTGGCAAAGAACCTTTAATTTATATTCATGAAAAATGTATGTAAAAAATTCAGTAACTAACTCATTATATATCTTAAATAAAATGGAAACATCTTTTACATTTGGCGGAAATTTTGCACTTTTTCGCTAATCATAGATAAAATATAAAATACAGAAAAATAGTACCTAAGTATTTCTCAGTAACTTAATTTAAGTGCAAAAAAGTCAAAATCAGGAAATATTCGCGCCTAAAACAACATAAACCATTTCTATTGTCTTCCTTGAATCATAAACGATATTACCATAAAACGACAAGAAATACAAATCAAAGACATTAACTTTTAAAACATGACATCACCCATATAAAATATTTCAGATGAAAATATTGTATTGGGTGTTATATGAAATATAGTCATCTGTATCTCAATGTCGTCAAAAAGGTTATTCAAAGATTTACGGATTACCTATAACCCTGATGAACTTATAAAACTATTATTATTAATAAATTTAAAATCTAACATATTTATGATAGATGAACAGTTAGAATTTCGCAGAAGAATAAATTTTCCAACACTTAACATACGGTGATATATGCTTTTTATCTCTCAAGGAGAATTAATTATGCTAACGATGTATTTATTTAAGAATGGATCAATAGACCGCCTCGTTCGCCTCATTTAACTTTTATGGAATTCTTTCCGTATGGAATCAATTCAGAAATTCTATACAAATTACAGTAGCATGCTACCGCATCATAGACCAAACATGAAATATAATTTTCTCTTTTTCACCTATAAGAACATACCTACATATAAATGATAAAAATAAAAACTTCATCTAATTTCTGTGGTGTGTGTTTATTATATCAAAACAAAATTGATAGGTACAGAATCGATGACTGGATAAACATCACGGCTTATATAGAGCAATTTAGCTTATACGCCGATTAAGTCCAAGGAAATATAAGTCATAACTACATTAATTTTTGATTACACTTCAAGAAAAAAGTAGACAGACCCGGAGTTACGGCTACGCTTCCTCGTCAACTAGAGCATTTTTATTTCAATGACAACCGACGTGCGTCACCAGATATCTAGATTGGCCTAGGCCATCACGATCGAATTGATCTAAATAAGTTGTGGTAGCTTTTAGTTTTATAAAATTCCAGCATGTAAAGTGTCTTTAATTAGCCAAGGCATTGGTAGTGATTGATTGTTGAAAAATTACAATTAGATTAAGCGTTGCATATATAAATACTTCGTATCACTGCTATCACCGCCGCTATTAACGGATTAAGTAAAACAACTATGTATTTAACCATTCAGGAAAAGAATGTCAAATTTCGCCAAGGTTTATTGGTTTTAATGGCAGTGTTGATGGTCTCACTTATTATCTAGCATTTTCCCTAGAAATAATTGCTACTATTAAAACTACGTTAGTCATTCACGCATTCACGATCATTACCAATATTTTGTTCTCAGAAATAACGCTATTTTTGTTCCTCATTCTTAATTATGTTATGGAGACTTCAACGACTGTCAAGAACAGTAACTTTTTTAGTTGCTGATCTAATCGGTCGTTGAAGTCTCCACAATAAAATTAATATAATTCGATTTTAGTCTCAAAATAGAATAATTTTGTCACTCTGTAGTGTGAAAATGACCCTAAATGCTCTATTTCATATCAATAGTAATTATTGAAATATAGCAAGAAAATGTTAATATACCCATTCATATTTTGGTTAAAGAGATTATAAACCATAAACATCATCAAATGATTAATTTAATATAATAACATAATTGTTAATAATTCTACATCCTATCTTGAAAGGTCAAATGGATACAATAACGGGACATAATTCGTTATTAATCACCACAAACCATCATTAGCCACCGAATTATCTCATTAAACATTCACATATAATTTGTTACTATTAAAATAATTGTACATTGTAGAATATCATCAACATTATATTTATATTAAAGATATACCATCCGACCCTCAACTGTTTTTCTGTGCTCTTGTTCCTGTTAGCAATGGCTGGAAGCGAATTAACTTTTTCGTCTCGCCTCGATGTGATTTCAATCTTAAACATGAGACGTGACCAAAATAAATAAGAAAACGTTCATGGACCCGTCTAGATGTTCTGAGAGAAAATTAGATCAAGAAAAAAAATCGATGTTTAAAAGAAATATTTCAGTAAAATACAATATAAATTTAGTATCTAATAAATATATTAAGTATATATATCGCTCGCTTAATAGCATATAATTCTCAGATAGGTTTTGTTTGGAGTTGTGAAAAGGGTGGTGCAGCTCGACGCACCTATAATATGTTAAAATTAAAAACTTTTTTATTCTAATCTCTAAGCAAAAAATATTGTATAATTGAATATTTTAAAAACGTAGAATCTTAGATACAATAACAATTCAATAATGTATTCAAAATAGAAATCACTCAGCGATTCAGTGGATTATCTGCAAAAACTATTGATTGAATGCAATTTGGTCAAGAACACGATTTGCATGTTTTCATAGGCCGCCTACCTACAGTCACATAAACAGAAAAACAAAAGTTCACAAGCTATTGCATTTTTATCCATTTAGACAGTTAATTAATTTTAACACAATAAAATTGACCGAGGTAGCCCATTAATTTCCAAAACACATTTCTAGAAATTCTATAAATAGTACGAAAAAGACAAAAAAGTTTTACGACGAAGCAATATATATACCTACACAAGGTCCTCACTCCTCATATTTGAAAGCAATTAAATATTGTTTGATCCTCTTTCATCATCATCCGTTATTAAAGATAATTATAGGTATCTCAAATTACTTTTGAACTGTAGTAAAATCTGTCTGTATCCTGTTGAAATATTAAATATATAGGAGTATTAAGACAATTTTTGCTGCTTACATCAAAACTATATATACTAATGTGCAAACAAGTAAAAAATGTTAAATACTTAGGAAGCAGTCCTTGGTTAATGTGAAATAATTTTAATTTCATCAGGACCACTTAGTTATAACTGGTTGTTTTGAATTTTGCGCAGCGAATAAAAAGCTATTGTAAAGGTGTTGCAAAAACGCACAGAGATAGCTCGCGGACTGATTCCCAGGACCCAAATACCTAAAGAAAAAATGTGTGAACATGTACCTAATGCAGAGAATCCTTGTTGGGGTAGATATCTAAGAAAATCTAATAAAATTTGTAATTTCGGGGGAAAATGTTACTTATGAGAAAAAATATACCGGGTGGGCCAGAAAAAAACGTACTTTTTAATTTTCTTTGCTAAATATTTATTATTCGGCCGATTTTAACAAACTTGACGTCTATAGTTAGCTGATTAAATATACTATAAAGGTCATAAGTCAAATAGGCCGAAATATCAAAATTCAAGATGGCGGACACGATTGAAAATAGGCCTTCTTTTGCGCTCTTTGTTTTTAATTAAAAGTTGTCAAAACCGCGGAACTATTAACATATTCCGAATTAATGAACTTCCCTCTGCATTTTAAGACCACGACGAGTTAAATCGGTTTATCGGTTGTGGCGGTATAGCGAATTCAAGGAAAACTAGTCGGTAGGTACTTTTAAGCTTGAACAAAAGAATATTGTGCAATTCTTATCTCAACCAATTTCTGTCAACTTGGTCTTGTCAAGCTGATTATAGGCTGTTTTGGTTACCATAGAAATGTAGTATGAAATTATTTTCAATTTTTGTTTTTGTTTTTGTATTTAATCAGTTTTCTTTATATTTTCAGAATATGACGACCTTAATTCTGGAAATTTCTCTATGAATTTATGTTGAACACTCTCATCGGTGATTGACAGTAAAGCAGTCTTCGGATTTTAATAAGGCATTTAACTTTAGGTCACATCCTCGATCGACTATCCTTAACCGAAGCCAGATTTTAGTTATCCGTCTCTTAGAAATACCTAGAAGAAATGTAGTTGAAATATAAAAATACACTTTTCCCTTTTAGAAATCAGAATTAAGGTCTTCATATTCTGGAATATAAAGAAAACTGATTAAATGGAACAATAAAAAAATGGAAAACAATTTCAAACTTCATTTCTCATAATTGGGCTTATTCAGCATGTGGCCACCATCACGATCTATATAATCAGTCTGTATGACAAGACCAAGTTGATAGAAATTGGTTGAGATAAGAAGAATTGCAAAACATTTTTTTGGTCAAGCTCTAAAAGTACCGATTAATTTTCCTTGAAATCGCTATATCGTCACAACCGATGAACCGATTTCACTCATCGGTCGTGGTCTTAAAATGCAGAGGGAAGTTCATTATTTCGGAATCTGTTAATAGTTCTGCGGTTTTGAACTTTTAATCAAAAAGAACGAACACAAAAGAAGGCCTATTTTCAACCATGCCCGCCATTTTGCATTTTGACTTTTGACATTTCTTTCTATTTTACTTATGGTCTTTATAGTTTATAGTCTATTTAATCAGCTAATTATAGGTGTCAAGTTTGTTAAAATCGGCCGAATAATAAAGATTTGGCAAAGAAAATTAAAAAGTACGGTTTTTTTCTGGCCCACCCGGTATATTCATATCATATTAAACATGTATTTTGTTGCCTTTTAAAAATAATTTCCGATTTCAATTTATTTCTTGAACTACAAAAGACACACCCAAAATTCAAAACATTACCTATATGTTGGCAACACCTGCTGGTATTCATTGTGCCACAAAGTGAATATACAGGGTGTTCGATAAATACGAGGCACTACAGACTGAAAAAGTGAAAAAAAACATGGTAACATATATCACGCTGTATGGGATGCGTATGAAGCAAATTTAAATATCTTCAAACTAATATTTAAAGGAGTTTAGGATTAAAACAATTGAAAGATTTCTGCAATCCATAAATAAATAGAAAAGTTACAGCTTTGTAAATTTGGTCTATACCGGGTGTAAATGGAATTAGGCTCACTCCTATAACTTTTTTGTTTTTTCGGATATCATTTTGAAATTTTGGTAGTTGCAATAACAAGTAAATTTGAATTAGAGCATGTTAATAAAATAATTCTAGCACTTCCGGTTTCACTGGAAATGACCGTAACATCCGTTTTTTAAATGGAACACCCTGTATATTTTTACATTTTTGGATTCAGTGATTTATTCTGCATACGATAAATGGCTATAAAAGCAAAGTTAGCTCACTTAATATCCTGATTTTAATTTTCCAATACTCAATGACTCAGAAAGAAAAATTTTTCAGCAGTCATAGCTCCCTTGCTAGATGCCAACTTAAATTATCCTAAAAAAATGTTTGAGGTTATGTTTCTTCCTCGAAGTTGATACCATCGTATGCAGAATGAATCCCTGAATCCAAAAATGTAAAAATATACAGGGTGTTCCATTTAAAAAACAGATGTTACGGTTATTTCCGGTGAAACCGGAAGTGCTAGAATCATTTTATTTACATGCATTAATTCACATTTAATTGTTATTGCAACTGCCAAAATTTCAAAATGATATCTGAAAAAAACAAATAAGTTATAGGGGTGAGCCTAATTTCATTTACACCCGGTATTTAGGGTGGCTCAGTTCAAATTCGGGTCAGTATGATTTAACAGAAACATAATCCAATATTTTCACCACTTTACTGACTGTTTCTGTTTCAGCCTTTGTCGTTTGCTGTTACTTAGTACTTGTACAAATATTTTGTGAGCCATCGTAGCTTGTAAATATCTCTAAATTAATAGCTGGAATTATCTACTCGAAATTTGCATAAATATTCTTTTATCGAAAAGAATAACACCAAAACACGATAAACATTAACTTTCTAAACTGTAAATTACAAAAATGAAAAATTAGCTCGATCACATACAGTTACAATATTAATTTTATAAATTATTTTTACTTTATATCAATTGTATGGTTAAGTGAGCAATGGTGAAGCCCAGGTCATTATCCGAATAATCTTCCTCAGTTCAAGATGTCACATATAGAACCCACATAATATACATCATTCATTTTTAAAATTAACATAATATTGCGAATTACAGTTGACATAACTAGTAATTAATTGATATAATTTATTGCATATTTCAATAAGCAAAACGGTACTTATTTTATGAAAATCACAGAGGATGTGACCCTTTGAAGTTGCAAATGTTTTGACCAAAAACACTTCCACTATTATACGTAACGACTGAAAGGAAAATTTCTACACAAACTTTTAAAACTGGCACAATATTTTGAAATCAGTTTCTTCAGCATAATAGGCCAGTAGAATTAGACGATGTGAACGGGAATCTGTAACTAATTCGTTTCAGATAGCCGTAGGTAAAAACCGGTGTATTTAGTTATAAGGAATATACCTCTGCGATTCCTCCCAAATCAAATATACAGAACATTGTTTATAAGTCACTTGTATGTGAAAAAATCATGAAATTTGGAGTTTTTTTAAAATTGCAGTAAGACTGCAGTAGATTAATTTTTTTGAATGCTTCTGTTTACTAGGTAATTCCAAACCGGTTAATTTAAGCCCCGGTTGATTTCATTTCATTGATTATTTATTTAAATAATTGCCGAAAACCATCGAAATTTTCGAAAATTTCAAGCATTTTTTACTCTGAAAGGAAAAATGCTAGACTCATGAAACTTTGGTGGAATATGTCTCATTACCCTCAACTTACAAAAAAAATTTCGTTTTAAAATGTTTATTAGTTTTCGAGAAATTCTATTTGTTTATTAAAAACGTCCCAAATGTTTAATGAAAAATTGACCTATTAACGTTATAAAAATAATTCAACCACAGCTCATTTTTTTCGTCAAGACGTCAATTTTACGAATCTGTTATGGGCGTATCGATTTTTAATAATTTTGACCGTCAAAATGGCGTTAACAACATTGCTACTTTTCGGAGCAGCGTTTTTTGCAAATAACTTTACAACAAATGAACGTATCTGCACAAATCTTTCATATTTGAGTTGCTGGTATTTTTCTACAAATTTATAAAAAAAAATTGTTGCTCTGAGACATGTAGGAGCCGAGATAATTTTTTAAATTGTTTAATGCGCCAAACGTTTATTTATTAATATTTATGGCCAAAATTGAAACTGGTTGTTAATAAGAACTTGAATTTTGTGAATTCATCAAGTCCTATTGAAAACGGGCCCTTTTTGAGGTCAAAATATAATTTTTAATAATTAGTGATTTTAGAGCGTCTTCAATTTGTTTGGCTCAAGGGACAGGCGAATTTTTGATCAAACGAGTTTCAAATTGGGGTAGCGAGAAAAATTCGTCATATCTCCGTTATTTTCCGGCCAATTTCGACGTTTTAACATTGGAAATGTTTTTGTTTTCGTATAGGGGGTTGAAAATCAGTTTCATGTTGCATAAAATGAAGCATGACTTATAGAAACAGTGGCGACAACAGAGTGACCAATTGTTGATTGGTTGTCTAAATCGCGTGGTACCGGCAGTCATGTTATTATTTTTTTATAGGAGTCTTCTTGTCGAGAAAATCCCAACGGCTATATCTCGATGCGATACTTTGAATATTTAAAAAGTTATTAGCGTTTCAATACCCCATGTCGAAGAGTTTTGTAAATTTTGCGAAATTAAAAAGGCCGAATACGCGCGCAGATCCCTCCAAATTTCATACCCGTGCAGGACTTGTCAAAACTTTAAAATTTTTCGTTAACGTCACAAATGTCACTTTTTAGTTAGGATCTGCTGACCTCAAAATCGCAGCTGGACCGCACAATTCACGATGTACTTTCAAGTTGGACTTTCGAGCTTGGATTTATTGCCAGAACGGCGGCCCGGCGGCATGTTTTCGTTTGGAAATAAGGTTTAAAATTGTCGTGTTTTCGCAAAATTCGCCAAAAAATCCATAGTGCGTCCGATAGATTACACCTTATAGTCGATCCAGCGAAATTTGATGATTTCTTAATATCGGTCCTAGGACGGAACCGATTACAGTTTCGGACCCGGGACGACTTCAGGACCCCGAAACAATTTTCTGTTTCTCGATAGTGCCTTTCCTTCACTTTGACATTTAATTGTATCGAGTATTGTATCCAAGTAAGAAACTGCATGTCTCAAGAGCAGGATTAAACAAATGTTTTTAGTTTCCTAGTAGGGGGTCGAAAATACAGTTTCATTGCAAAATTACGTAACGCGTGAGATTTCAGCGGTTTCAGAACAATAGACGTCAAAATTACACTTTTTCGTTCACTCCTATTGAGCCTAAAATCAGAGCGTGACCGTGTAATTCACGATGTAGTTCTAAGTTCGACCCTCTACCTTGGATTTATTACCAAAACAGTCTCTCGGAAATTCGTTTGGAAATAGTATTTGAAGTTTTCCTGTTTTTGTAATTTTTTCAATTTTGTCAATGACTTGTAATTTGACAAATCATAGGGGTGGATTTAGGATCGGGGTTGCTCTGGCAGGTTACCGATATCTGATTTGTACGTGTTACCGAGTGTTAGACTAGGTTTGAGTGCCATTACTTTAACATGAGGTAGATTAAGCAAAAGTAAACAAAAAAATGTATCGCTTCATTAGAAAAGTCACGCCCAACAATCTCTAAGACAACTTAACATCGAGAAGCACGTCAAACAGCTTATTTCCTTTTGTCCCGTCGAAATATATATAGCCGAAAACCATATGTAACTTAAAATGTTGTCGTTTTTCGCAATTTACAAAGATGGCGTGATTTGAAGCAAAATAAAATATATGTACAACTCCTCTTTCAATGCCTGATCTAATGGTATGTCACACGGTTACAGTACATGCAAAATGTACCGAAATTAAACAAATAAGCAAGAAAATTGCGAAATCTTTGTAACTCTATACTTATTATTTATGTAATTTGAAGGTGGATTTTTATTGCATCCACATTTGTACGACGTATGTTAACTACGTGAAAACCAAATTTAGGCAAAATTCTGTAATCGTAGCCCTCCCTCGAGAAAACTTTTTGTCAAATGATATAAACGAAATCCGATTAATTTCAATGTTGCCAGAAATACTTTAAAATAAAGGATTGTTTGTAAAACAAGCTGTAGATGATGTAGATTCGCCTATTGTTAAAATAGCAATTGAAATATTAAATAATAGACGAACATTTGTACTTAGTTGATGATGACGTTGATCTCCTTGTTCTATTAATCACTTTAACTCCAGAAGAAAAAGCTTTTTCATAAGGCCAGGAACAGGAAAAATTATATGGAAAATTTTTTCTTCGTCAAATCCAGAAATGACAAGAACGTATAAAAATAGTTATTTACATTACTAGATGCGAAAGGTTACTTTAAGGTGTGAGGTGATTTTTGAATGGTCGAGGCGAAGCCGAGACCTTTCAAAAAACACCGAATACTTAAAAGGGCTTTTGCATCGTGAAATGTATTATATTTTTTCTACTATACCGAAAAAAATTATGGGATTTACGAATTTAAAACTAATTATTTCATGAAATTAATTGACGATTTTAATAAATTTTATAGTTTAGGAGGCTGTCTGTGAAAATTCAAAATTCAAACTAAAATAAACAAATACATATGCTTTGTGGCGATATAAATGGGAATATTGCTTGTGCCTTGTTTTACCCCAAGAAATCCAAAGCAAGGTATATGCAAACTTATGAAGCGTTTATAAAATGGAGGTAGGTAGGTAGGTACTACGTTGGGTACTCCGACAAAAATGTTGGCGTACTTCCTAGAAAGACCTTTCTTTATTAATACAAAATTGTTTAGTTGTATTAATTTGTTCAAATAGAACGAATTAATTTCGTTTAAAATTTGTTTTTCTACTTTTCTGTCCTGGCCGCATAAGTTTTACTTTCGTAGATAGCAACGCCTTAGCAACCAGGTAACTCGAATGTTTACTTTCGTTATCGCGCATGTTGCTAGGGTTACAAAGTTCATTAATATAGACGGTAGTAGAAAAATACAATTTTACTGACTCATGCCTTCAGTGGTTATGATACCACGTCTAGAATATTTCAGAAAGAAAAATTAAAAGTCATCAAACGTCTTCAGAAAGAAATGCAGTTGGTTAATGTAGTAAGAACTTTCAATGGCAAGAATTTAACCCCCTCACAAGTAAAACAGGCTGCTGAAATTATTTTCCTACTTGTATACGGTGCAAGGAAAATCACAAATGTCTCACTCAACTCATACAGATTTAATCAATTCTAAAAATCGCTGCACGAACAAAAATCAAAGTAGGAAATATTGCCACCAACTTCAGAGGCAGTCGCTTAATATTCATTACGAGTATTCTACAAAATTCAGAAATGGCTTGGCAATGAAAAAAATCCACAACAGTGGGGATAGAAGAAAATTAACGGCTCCTTACAACCTGTGACAACACTTTTTGTGCCAACAGCAGAATTAATATTGCAGCTTATCTCCTGCAACCGCAACAGAAAAGCAGGTTGAAGATGCTTACAAATTTACGGAAATTGTCAGGGAGTACGATGTCTAAATTCATACATGGATAAAATTATTTATTTATATGCTATCGATTCCGATCTTCTTTAGATACAAAGTGTGTTTCATTCAATATATATATAAAATTTTAAACAACTCGATAATCCTCACTTGTACAATGATTATGTACTTTTTCATTTTGCAGAATATACTCACAAAACAAGCAAAAAATGAAGGAAACAAACGAAAAATTGGTAAAAAAATTTAATAAAAAAGTCAAAAATTAATATTTCTCTATAAATGAAAATATTCTTATTTTTTAAAAATTTCTCATGGTTCAATGCCAATTTTTATTATGCATGTGAAAAACCTAGTTCATCCCACGATTTTTCAAGTAGGCAGCTTCGACACACCCATTACGGTTCGGGACTCTTTAAGTTTCTTGAAACATGTATTTTTAAGCGTATATGTCAAGTTTCAACGAATTCACTATGTTCTTGTTCAGTTTGGACATTTTTCCTGTACTATTAGCTGCGTTTCATAGTTTGCGATTAATCGATATCGGTATTTGTAATTGTTAGGAATCACTTTTCATCTTCACGAAATTATTTTAAATTATTTTAGTTTTAACATTAAAAATGTTTGTTAGTGAAAAAATTTATATAATAAGTACCATTTTAGTTTTCATTATGAGAATGTTTTTGTTAATAAAATAACTTTTTATTTTAATTTCTAAAGAAAACTACTGATAATAAGATTTTAATTTTTGAAAATGTTTTGTGTTAATGAAATAACTATTTACTACTTTGCAACAAATTTTCATTTTTATCACATCCGAAATATCACAAAATTTGCGTTCTACTTCGTCATTTCCAATGTCTCCTCCGGTTGCATCTTTGCGAAGGACTGTGAATTTTTTTTTTAATTTGGGGTAGCTCACGAAAATAATAACAATGGGCACATTTGCAATATCCAAATAATAAACAAATAATTGTTATAAACAATTTATTTTTATTTTTTTAAATTTTTTCTTTTTTGGGCTTATGCAACTTATAATGTGCTAATGTATTAAATATAAATTTATAAAGATTATATAATGGTAACAATGCTGTAACATCGTATATTGTTTGATGGAGAAATAGTTTGTGCATACATTGTTACCATTATATAATCTTTATAAATTTATATTTAATACATTAGCACATTATAAGTTGCATAAGCCCAAAAAAGAAAAAATTAAAAAAAATAATAATAATAAATTGTTTATAACAATTATTTGTTTATTATTTGGATATTGCCCATTGTTATTATTTTCCTGAGCTACCCCAAATAAAAAAAAAAAACGTCGAAATTGGCCGGAAAATAACGGAGATATGACGAATTTTTCTCGCTACCCCAATTTGAAAATCGTTTGATAAAAAATTCGCCTGTCCTTTGAGCCAAACAAATTGAAGATGCTCTAAAATCACTAATTATTAAAAATTATATTTTGACCTCAAAAAGGGCCCGTTTTCAATAGGACATGATGAATTCACAAAATTCAAGATCTTATTAACAACCAGTTTCAATTTTGGCCATAAATATTAATAAATAAACGTTTGGCGCATTAAACAATTTAAAAAATTATCTCGGCTCCTACATGTCCCAGAGCAACAGTTTTTTTTTATAAATTTGTAGAAAAATACCAGCAACTCAAATATGAAAGATTTGTGCAGATACGTTCATTTGTTGTAAAGTTATTTGCAAAAAACGCTGCTCCGAAAAGTAGCAATGTTGTTAACGCCATTTTGACGGTCAAAATGATTGAAAATCGATACGCCCATAACAGATTCGTAAAATTGACGTCTTGACGAAAAAAATGAGCTGTGGTTGAATTAGTTTTGATAACGTTAATAGGTCAATTTTTCATTAAACATTTGGGACGTTTTTAATAAACAAATAGAATTTCTCGAAAACTAATAAACATTTTAAAACGAAATTTCTTTTGTAAGTTGAGGGTAATGAGACACATATTCCACCAAAGTTTCAAGAGTCTAGCATTTTTCCTTTCAGAGTAAAAAAGCTTGAAATTTTCGAAAATTTCGATGGTTTTCGGCAATTATTTAAATAAATAATCAATGAAATGAAATCAACCGGGGCTTAAATTAACCGGTTTGGTAAACAGAAGCATTCAAAAATATTAATCTACTGCAGTCTTACTGCAATTTTTAAAAAACTCCAAATTTCATGATTTTTTCTCATACAAGTGACTTATAAACAATGTTCTGTATATTTGATTTGGGAGGAATCGCAGAGGTATATTCCTTATAACTAAATACACCTGTTTTTACCTACGGCTATCTGAAACGAATTAGTTACAGATTCCCATCTAATTCTACTAGCCTATAAACCTTTCAACTGTGGGTATAGTAAGTTGTTGTAAAACATCAATAATAATTTTACTAAGGAGAAAATATTTCTAGTCCTTCTCGGTGAAATTTCAAAAATTTATTCTGGACCAAATTTAAACTGAAATATTAAACATCGGTTTTGAACCATCACGTTTATTATTGTACAATTCGAATAAGTTAAAAAATAACTCGAAGGCAATTTTTTATGTCGCCGCGGCCGTTCAATACTATTAGTGGGAGGCATTTATTTATGTTCACACCTCCGTCTGTCTATTTTCCAAAAGAAAAATAAAGTATCTCACAAATATATATAACCAGTAATCTTTTACATGTAATTTGTCATGTGATGCATCATTAATAAGCGGATATAAGTAGGTGACTCAAATGCAACACATAAATTTATCACGTTCGAACAAAATTTGGTAGACACAAAAATGCAGTTCAAATTATACCTGTCCGTTGTTATACTGAGTAATAAAAACATACTACCAAGGCAAATGACTCACTGGTAACGAGTGAAACGTAACTTGCCCCATCTCGTTGTATAATTTATAGCAATTTCGATATGTCTATAAAAATTAAAACTGGTAAGTTTATATATTTATCAAAGTATGTATTCTAAAAAAACTGGAAATTTTGCGCAACCAAATAATTTTATTTTCATTTCTTTTTTTAGCATCAACCACCTTGAAGTAACGTAAAGTAATAAGAGATATAACGAGGTTACGCTTCAAAAAAATAGTAGTATACAGAATATAACTTTACATAGTTATTTTTTTACTTGAATTTTTATACTTTGGTACATCCTGTATTTTTTGCAACACAAAAAATTTTTTGAGTTTTTCTATCGAATAACACCAAAAACATACCTATAGGTTTTTCAGGGGCAAAATTATTAGACTTCAAAATATGTCACTACATTATGGGCAACCCTTTACAAAAAAGTGAAACTATAATATAGACAATTTTGTTTTTAAATCTAAGTTTTCGTAATCGTTTCATTTTGCATATAACCACAGGCATATGGCACATTAATGTTGCTTAAATTATAAATTAAAAATAATAAAAACGTACAAATTTTAACCTACAATTCATTTAACATTACGCTAGGGTAATCGCTGAAGTAATTCTTATTTATACAACTTAAACAATTAATATCAGGTTCGTATGGTAATGAGCCATTACGTAATGACATAATTAATTTAAAAATAATGAGATTCCTACGTTCCTTCAATAATTACAGAAATATTTGGTTTTGAAAATATTTGCCTTTCAGCTGTAAAACAAGTTGCCGAGGCTTGTTTCACGTTTTTTTTGCAACCTATCACGATGCTGCATGAATTATAGGAGCAAATGATATCATTTTAATAAAAAAACCAAACCTTCAATTTGTAAATGATTTTCTTATATTTTTCTTTTAAGAGATACAATCATTTTTTATGTTTACTTGTTTATATTTATAATAATACATGAACAACACAAAGTATTGATTAATTGACACATTACGTAATGTAAATTACACACAAAAATGTTCAAATGAAACGTGAACTCTAAACATGACAAGAATATATTTTAACTATACACATAAATACACGCCTATGAAATAATCACTCTTGGAGGTCAAATCATCTTGTAGTGGCACTTGAAAAAATTTGGGAATATTTTAGAAGAAAGAAAAACTAAATATAACTCTAAAAATCTACTCCCTTATATACAGGGTGCCCTAAATTTGGGGTGCGTGGATTGTTATCTCGGTCATTGTAGGAGATACAAAGAAATGGGGAAGTTTTGAAGGGTTTTATGCGAGGGGGTAACAACTTCAATTTTTTTTGTACACCTGATTACAGATTATGTATTTTATGGCTGAATACGTGTGAATGCCATTGAGTACATAAGAATACACATGAATGTTAAAGAATGCATGAATATTAAAGAATAGATACATGAATACCAAAGAATGCAACTGAATACAGAGAATACGGATGAATACATGTAATGCATAATAAATAAATATGATAATTTTAATTAGAATGATTCGTCGATAAATGACGTATTATACATAAACAATTTGAGTTAATGGAAATAGTTATTTATGCAACAATTGCGTAAGGTGAGATTTTTTCACGAATGGGAATTTTGTCGCATGAGCCGTAGGCGAATGCGACAATCCCATGAGTGAAAAAAGCTCACTTTTCGCACGAATTGCATACAATATTTTTTCTACTACCGAAAAGGACCTAAATTCTCTAATAGTAATGTGAAACGTCAAAATTTACCTATTACGTCAAAACTTCATATGTCATTTAAAAATCACAATACTGTTATAGCCAACTTAATTTTAAATCAGTCAATATCTATTATTTCTTTGTCTAATGTCAATGTCAAGAATATAAATGAAACTTCAGAATTGCAAAAAATTCAATCATTATTGTTAAAGAATACTACTGAAAATTAGGTGGTATGTTTTATAATAATACCGTGATATTAAATAAATGGACTACATAAAATTAAATAACCACATTTAACGTTTTTAAAATTGATATGTTTATAATAGGTGCTCTAAGGTATGCAATTGTTTAGTATGTTACGTTACGCACTAGTGCGTAAGGTAAAAACACTTTACGCACTATAGTGCGTAAAGTTTAACTTTACGCACTATAGTTCGTAAAGTTTAACTTTACGCACTCAACTTTACGCACTCTACAGCGTGCGAAAAGTTAGTACTTTACGTTCGGTTGTAGTGTGGTAAGAGAGGAATGGATTGCAAAACATAATGCAGTTGTAGTGCGTAAAGTTAAACTTTACTATTTTGTATCAAATAAACAAAAACTGTAAAAATCATTAAAAAATATTAAACAAAAATAAATTTAAAACTTTTCCATAGTAAAAATTAATGAATCATATATGTATAGTGTGTCCACAAAAAAAATGCATAAAATTCATAACTTTTTTTCTGTTTTGCGTTCGCAGAAATACAAAAACTTGTCAATTGTTAGCGGTGCACATTTTGAGCATTTATTGTAATAAAAATTAAGTTTTGTGCATATCAAATTTTAAAGATTCTCTCCAGTATTAAATAGTCCGAACAATTTTAAGAAAAATAGCAATAGACGTGTTTCGTGAAAAGAAAAGAGAGGAATGGATTGCAAAACATAATGCAACAAAGTGAGAAAGAAATAGGTTGCGCGCGCTGCGTGTGGATTCTAGTTAGTACATATAAAGGTTGGTATTGGGCGTTCGTAACTGTGAAATATTAATGTTGGTTGCTTGTTTTTATGGCGGTATGTTCAAATTTTTGTTTCTTTTACGGCGACTTTGAAGGCGGAAACCTGAAATCGATAAAACGATATGCCACTATTTTTAGCCGTTTGGATTTTAGACGTGCTTACATAACATTGCACCAATTCCGAACAAAAAAAAACAACAAAATCAGGCATGAACATAAAATCAAAACATAACTTCAAGACTACAACGACACTAATGACAGTTCTGCTTGATATGTTCTGTCAGACTCTCACCTGCAGTGTTATTACACTAATTTTTATGACGGCTAGAACTTTAGAGTTGTAGCATCCTCCTTTTCTAATAACTGGTACTGGACAAGGATGCAATGACAATCTTTAAAGTTCTAGCCGTCTTAAAAATTAGTGTAATAACACTGCTGGAAGTCCTAGAACACAGCTAGAGATGCATAGTTAGAACCTCCAACTTTCCACAGGCGACGCGCGCATCAAGGTAAAAAAAAGACTCGTCTATTACCATTGCTCCATGTAGTTCTTGTAAACGTATCACTTCAGAATCAATAATTTTCTCAACTGCCTTAAAATTCATTTTGTCTAAGTCCAAATCACTTTTCTATAATAAATGTTCATTTTTTGATACAATCAATTAACGAGTATGGATTATTATCAGAATTATTGTTTTTGCCCTACTACTCCCTACCAGTATAGTTTTTCGAAACTTGAGTACATACCTTGGTACATACAGGCTTACTATAGTGTACTTAAGCCGATTGATGCGTCCAAGGACACTTATATACATGTATTTACATGCCCTTACTAGCCTTATGTGCAACATAAGTACACATAAAACATGTGAATACATGAGAGTACAAAATGAATACATGCTGAATACATGTGATTACAAGTAATACAGTTGAATACAATTGAATTCGCTTGAATACATGTGAATACATGTGATTACAAGTAATACAGTTGAATACAATTGAATTCGCTTGAATACATGTGAATACGTATTCAATATAGAACATTTGTACACCTGATTACACAAGTTGTTACTCCCTCCTCGGTTTTATGACCTTTTCGACGACGTTTTCAAATTTAACGTAGTTATCTCCGTCATCGAGACAAGTAGAAAAAACTGAAAAGATGGATTTTTAAGAAATGTTTCGTATCTTTCTAATTTGAGATTGGTGACATTCTAATGTATAGGACACTTTTTTAAGGTGTTTTTTTTTTATGTTATCAAAAATGTTTTATTGCCATTTGTTTTTCATTAATATCACGGACTTTGGTTTTTATTATGGTCGTCATATTAAATAGTCTGAATTCCCTTTCCAAAGATGAATCACAAAGTCAAAAAAAGTTAGTTAGGTACTAGTGTGTAATTAAAAAAAAAATCTGTGTAGGCTATGAAGAAGTTTATATCAAATTCTTTAAGTATTATCTACCAACTTAATGGAATAAAAAAGAACTTTAAAAATTAACTGAAGTGAGGGAGAAAGATTTGATTAGTCAAGCCACGTACAGCAATTAAATATAACGATTTTTCGTTAAAGTCATCTTATTGAAACCAATATGTCTGAGATACCAATGGAAGAGGAAATTTCAGAGAAAAGAATCGAGGTTCTCCAAGGATCCGTAATGGGGCCTTTTCTAATTGCAATATTTATTAACGATTTAAATGCCTTAGGTCTTATATAATTTAAAGCTCTACAAACTTCACTGCAAAATGCCAAATTCTTACAAACTTTAGTATACCAAACTCTCTAAAAAATTTATGCATGAAACGCCAGAGTGCTTTTGTTTAACTCTCCGTCACACTAAAAAAAAATCTGTCAAATTCTTCTTCTCTATAACCAATCCCTTGGATTTAGGAGTTTCGGTTTTAAACTCCATAAACTATTTGTAAATCCCCGTATTATGACAAAGAGTCCCAACTCTGAGGCAACTGTGGGGCATTTAAGTTGACAATCGCGAATAGTTAGAAAATAAACCATTTTAGAGAAAAATGTTTTAGGCAGGAGTTCCATCATTTCAAAAGCGGGATCTACTGGCTATAATTTTCTTGAATATGGTGAAGGACTTCAAGGCCATTTGAAGGTCAACTTTGTTTTTTTTAATATTTTTCATTGCTTAATAACTCGCAATAAACAATGAGTTAAACTAGAAAAATGGTGAAAAGAAAAGCTGTTTAGGTATTTTTTAGCGCAAAATATGAATCTGCAGAAAAATAGGGATTTATGTTAAAAAACAAAGTTGACCTTCAAATGGCCTTGAAGTCCTTCACCAAATGAAAAAAAATTATAGGCATTAGATCTCGCTTCTGATATGATGAAATTTTTGTCTGAAACATTTTTTTCTAAAATTCTATTTTCAAGTTATTCACAATTGTCAACTTAGTATATTAACTGCAACGCTTTTAAAAAGTCAATTTGGATCGTAGAATAGAACATTTATATTTTAATATAAAAACGTACCTATACCTGTCAAGTAAGCTAATAGTCCGCAATAAGTTCACAATACGTTCAAGGTAAGTGTAAAATCGCAAAACAACATTAGGGTTCAAGGGTGCGTTCTTTCAACAATATTGCAAAATGACATAATAAGCTCAACACTTTCTAAAATAAAAAACAAATACAAATATATGCCACATAGTCTGAGACACACCTCTTCACCTTAAACGCAGCGTGCAATTTATAAATCGAAATTTCCCCAACAGACGAATATGAAAATCACATGTTGACTTACACACACAACAAATAAATTAAGGTTAACAATATATTTATTCATAACCCATGATCAATATATCAGTGAAATACCTTGCCGAACAGCTTACGAAATACCTTAAAACATATTTTAATAAATCTTGAACGCTTAATAAATATTGAGATTTTTATTGAAGAATTATCTCTGTTTTATTGTTTGTTATTATTAGCATTTATAATCGGTGGCATAATAGTATAATTAATTGTAATTAATTTAAATTAATTTACTTAGAAAGCAAGCTGACTCGGTGCATTTTAAAAGGGATGATATTGTTTATAAAAAAATTTTTTAATATATTTTTTTATAAATATATCATTTTCCTTATATTTCTATATACAAGGTGTCTCATAAAGTGCGCAACACCTTTATAAAACGATAAATACTTTTAGAATATAAGGAAGTTGGTGCCTATTGGTTTTCAATTTTTGTATAATATTCAACCAAGGTGTGCAATAACTGAGAAAAAAATTATCGTCTAAATGGTAAAACAAATGGTATATAAGTTTGTTTTACTACTACTATTACAAAGTAATAATTTGCACCCATAAAAAATTAATATTCATATTTAAAATTATTACTAATATAGGTATTCAATATTGATTACTTATACATATTTATTTGACAGGTTTCCGCACCTTTCCTAACGAAAAATATTTACGTAGGTTTACACGCGTATACCGATTCGGGCCACATTAATCACTAATATGTGAAATTTTGAAATGCGTCGAACAATAAAAAATTATAATTCGATAATAAATGATTTACAGTAGTTTGTCGCAGATCATGACATCAAATCTGCCGTTAATTGTATGAAAAAATATACAGCTATAATTTCGAGACAAATGGTTTAATTTATTAAGGCACTATTTAAATTTTAAATATGTATATGTATTCAAATTTATTATTTAATACTTGTACGTGTATGTCGAACTGGTTTTGGTCATTAAGACGTATTTTTTTTTGGTAAGTAAGTAATTAATTAATCGCAATCACGTTACAGCGACTTATTCGATAATATGGAAATTTCACACAAGGATAACTTTTTGTAAGATATTCGAAGAACTGAACAGAAATACAATCATTTTGTAAGATTATTATCGAGGTCAAGATCAATTAAATGACTAAGAGGATGAATTTGCTCATAGAATGTGACGGGTAATGATTATCACCTGTTTCAAATAAATGAGTTCGCAAAAATCCAATTAATTGGTTATGTAACTGGTATAATTAAAGTCTGAATTAATTTTTATTAGAATAAGTTGCAAAAAATCATATATTTAATACATATAATATAATAATGTTACATAATATAAAATCAGAAACATTTTTAAAATTTTTTTTTCCTTACATAAAAAAAAGTCCTCAAATTCAAAGTCACTGTTGTCCGAGAGGCGATTACAGTTGTGACACGTGTGAAAATGCCATCCATTAACCATCGACATTGCTAGGTGTCGGGAATCGAATGAACTATGTGACTAAACACACCCTACACGATATGTCCTACTCCACTGCCTTACCAACTTAGCAAGTCGATAAATTTACTTCTTTATTTTAATATAAAATCAAACAATAACTTTTTATGGGTTCACTGAAACATTAGGCAAAGAAAGCCTGTACAGCCCCTGAAATGCATATATCACTGCAGAAATGAATCAAAACAACTACTTCTCCATCAGCTGATACTGAAAGATATCGAACTACATTTTTAGCAATTAATAATAATGAAATTAAACCCAGATTTTCAAAAATAAATGCGTCTTATCATTCTGCTAATAAAAATATTGAATCTTCCCAAAATTGTTTTTTGAACTAATTGATTTTCTCGCGGATTTTCTGCAGAGAAGAAAACAAAAAATTTAAAAATATACGGTAGGTAAGAATTTTCATTTTAAATATCGTAACAAATCTGAAATAATTCATATCAAATGGAAGCAACAAGTATGCCCCATTTTATGGTATAAAAAAATATGTTCCCATTTAAAAATTTTTCACAAAATTTAATTGTTTCCAAGGATTTTTAAAAATTCAAAATCTGCGAGGAAAAAATGCTTGTTTAAATAAGAACTGTATCAAATTAAACGCCAACTTTCTATAAGATTCAAAAAATAAAGTCCTGCAGAGGCCGGCGTTCTTGTTTTTAAAATTTTTCACATTTTCGTCGTCATTTTTTAAACAAATGCCAACTTGCGACAGGGTGTTCTATTTAAAATAAAAAAGTTGATGTCATTTCCGGTTAGATCGGAAGTAGTATTTTAAATACAATTATGCCAGAGTTCGGCTCTAGTTACCTATTTTCAACTTTCCAAATTTCAGGCGTCTAACTTTCATAATAACCGAGTTATTCCGTAAGCAAAACTATTGTGGCCACTCGTTGTATAACTCGGTTACTGAAGACTTTATTGGATTCAATTTAGTTTTAACCATCACTAGATGATGTCAACTTGGTTGTTAATACGCGCATCGAATAATGCTTAACATAACTTGAACTAAAAGTTAAATTAATTATTATTAGCGAGTTTTTCACACAATTTAAAAATATTTTAATAGAAATGACTGAAATAACACACGTCAAGGGCTCCATCTCAGTGCTGCAATTTAAATGAAATGTGAAAAGAAGCAAATATCATTAATACACATTTTTTAATCGAAATATCTGAAAAATAAGAGACGTGGAATGCCTGCCAGACCTAATAACGGGTTTCAATGTAAAATTAACAAGAGACCTCAACGGTACGTACGAAGAGAAACCTTGATCCGTTTACTTGTTTTCTGTTGAAAAACAAAATATCCGCACATGATTTTGTTAATTTTACATGTACCAATGGCTCCAATGCCTTTTATATCATTATGATGGATATTTTAACAACACAAACTTTGTTTTTAAGTCATAAATATGTACATGTCTGTAACTTTCATGGTATGATATTGATTTTTGCGTATTCAATATTTCCTGAACGTTTCACTCTATAATAAAATTCTATAAAAACAAAAATTTTGAAAATGAAATGTCCTGAAGTCATCATGCAGGGGGAATTTAAAGTGCTCAATGAATAAATGCACTTTAACATTCTTCACTGTTTTTCACATCTTGCAGTTTCCGAAAAGAAAATAATATTTTGAATTTAAGAAACATTTTGGTTTTTTTTTTCTAATTTCTTTCCGGATTTCTAATGAAATTTGGGACACTCAAAAATTCTAATTTTGTTTAAAAATAAAAAAAATTATTTGTGGCATCATTTAATTTTCTTCTTTTCTTATTTGGGATTTATTACCACATTCTTGAATAATCCCAAATCTTAAAAATATCTGGAATTTAAAAAAAATAAACTTCACGCCTGTAACGATTTTTCTTTTGGCTGACACATTCTTGGCACTTCTTAAGAACACAAATCTTATATGCTTTAATAAAAATAACCCATTACTTAGTATTGAAGAAGTAAAAATATAGGTACATGAAACTCATGCAAGTGATTCGGCAGGATATACTTCAGTATATCGTTGATTTCGATCTCTATTTAAAAAAAAAGTGTATTGCATAACAAACACGTCATTTAACCCACACATTTCATGAACATAATTCCGATTCTTTCGATTTACATATTCATATTTGTTAGTCCTGTTATTCGATTAAAATTTTCACTTCCTGAAGTAAAAAAATCATTGCATTTTGATGCTCTTTGTATATGCACGTTCAAATTTTCAGTAACTGTAAAATACAAATGCATTAATAATATATTCCTGTAACAGTCTTGTCAGTTCTTAATTTCTGTTAGACACTTCAACATTAATAATTAAAATATAAATTAATTTTGATAATTACTAATGTATTTTTTTTTGTTAAAATTTGTTGCATCATACAACACAAGGGTACCACGTTCCACGTCAACGAAACTGAATTGAACTGGATAATCTTAATAATGCATGAAATTATTAGTTACGTCTAAGCAATTTGTATTAAAAAAAAAACAGATCAAAAGATACAGCTTAACACATTTTTTGTAACGACTTACGTTCATTCAATAAATGATATAGGAAATTAAATCATACACACAGACAATCGCCACACCTCCAAAAATGTCTTATATAAAATCATCAGTAAGGCTAGCCTACATGCGAATTGTAGCAAACAATGGCACAGTAGCTCTATGGCATTTACGTACACTAATTTCATTGACCTAGCGAAGGAGAAAAATCTGAATAGTATGTACTGAAAATAAACCCAAAAAGTATAGAAAATTTTTTCCCACGACATACCGCCGTAAAGGGATGAAAAGATTATATCCCAATAATTTTTATTTCCTATTGAAGTATTTTAATTTTCGGGTAGTCGGCAAGTAATTTTCTAAACAAAGAAGTTAAATTCCAAATATTTGATTAACAACAAAAAATAGCCCTTTTACCACTTATAAATTTTGCCAATCTTCGATTTTGCCTGTAAAGCATTTTTTTGTTGATTTTATCCAGTATCACATACATCGATTCATGCAATTTAGAAAAGCTTCAGCCATTTCTTACATGAATAACCAAACATTTCTGAACTGCTGGATAGATTTCATATTTACGTACTTCGTAAATTTGCCACAATTTTACCCATTTATTGACATAAATTTCAGCTCCTTTGCCACGTTTTTCTTTGTAAAAACTACACTCAGTTCCATAAAAAGTGACGCACGCGATTTTTTGGGTAATTTTAAAGTTCTTTAGTTTTTAAACCGGTGGACCGATTTGAACATTTTTTGTCTCAGTTTATAGCAAAATTCATTCTGTATGAGCCAGATTGGAAGCAATGGTGAGTTCTTCCAAATTTCATGGAAATTAATGGAGAATTTTAAACTTAAGTTTTTTCACAGGTTTTCAAAACACCCTGTGGATTATTCTCGCATTCATGGAAAAATTATTCATTCTGCATTCGATGAATCATTTTTTAATAAACATTTTGTTTTTTTATTCACTGTTTTATTGCTGGTACTTTCTGAGACATAACGTTTTTACGTGAACCCTGCTTTTTCGTGTATTGAGAAATGATGCACATGATGAGTGGTCATACTCGCTGCAGAATTGTATAGTATATAAACCAATAGAAATTGTCAAGGTTTTCAAATACACTCAGTTCCAAAAAAAGTGACGCATTTGATTTTTGACCTAACTTTTTTCTTTTTTTTTAAACCAGTGAGCCGATTTTTATTTTTTTTTATTTATTGGAAGGTAAGAGGTGGAAATTTATTTCATTGTAGGATCACATTGCCTTTGAAAAAACAATGGCCGTTGCCATAGCAATTAATTTGTTGTATGCCTCCATACTTTGTTGTTGTGTCATTAATTAAGTGTTATTAAAGAAGTTTTAGAGACTAAAATTACACAAACTGCCTCAAATAAATCCTGAACAAGTTTATAATTTTGTGTTCAATAAAAATGTTTTTTAAAATTCGTATCAGTTTATTTCACTATAAAACTCGATAAATTCAGAAAGTTGGTAATACGCAAGGTTTCAGCAATAAAGCTGTCATTCGGACAATTTTAGAGATAAATCAATGAATAAAAAAACTAAATGTTTACTAAAAAATGGTTTATCGAATGCAGAATGAATAATTTTTCCATGAATGCGAGAATAATCCACAGGGTGTTTTGAAAACCTGTGAAAAAACTTAGGTTTAAAATTCTCCATTAATTTCCATGAAATTTGGAAGAACTCACCATTGCTTCCAATCCGGCTTATACAGAATGAATTTTGCTATAAACTGAGACAAAAAATGTTCAAATCGGTTCAGCGGTTTAAAAACTAAAGAACTTTAAAATTACCCAAAAAATCGAGTGCGGCACTTTTTATGGAACTGAGTGTTCTTAGCTAGTAAATTTTACAGTTATATTCGTTTTTGTCACCGATTTGTGGATGTCGTAGTGCCGGCCGAATCATTTTTTTTTTGTTGTTGAGAGTGTTATTCATCAGATTTGCTTGTGTGGGTTGACATTCAGTAATACTTTCACTTTCATTAAAACAGTTTCTGCAACTTTCCCAGTGTCAACAAGTTCCTGCAAAACTTAGAAATGGAAACAAAAATTTTCAACGATGTAGTTTTATTTCCACTCCTCGTAGTCCAAGAAAAATCGACATAAAAATACTTATTGCAAGTTGGAAAAAATTTGTAACGGGGTACATTTTTGCATCCACATTAGTATTAGGTTTCATGATAGTTGTGTTCGCGACCTCGTAGCGGTCAAATCGATAAGGAACTGTCACAACATTATTAAGAACCCTAATAGCTTAGGTGTATGCCCGTTACAATTTTTTCCCATGTTGGATGTCGATTTTTCTTGGACTTATTTTCTTCATTGACCAATTATTGTTTAAAGTAACTTTTTTTTTTCAAATCAGTTTGCAAGTCTTAATACTTGAGCAATCGCAATTTTTCTTTTTAAATCTTCGCTTTTTAACTACCTAACTGCAATCAGCCGAGGCAGATATTCGATTTTAGCCCGAGATTTTTCAAAAATGCCCAAAAAATTTGATTTTTCAACAAAATTTTTGAACAGTTAGTGGCACAAACCGAAAATCTAAATCGGCAGATCGATAATCGACAATCAAAAAACGAAGATTTTAAAAATAATTATCGTGATTACTTACGAAAAGTGATATTTACACAAAAAAGACGTTCTTTGATGAAAATGTAACTTTATTTTTTGAAATCAGAAAAAATGTTTTGTCGTGATTACCTACTTAAGAAATAAAGTGATATTTACACAAAAAAGACGTTATTTTAAAAGTTTTCCAAAAAACTCAAAAAACGCGGACAAATATCTCCTCGACAGATCGATAGGCAATTAAAAAACGAAGATTTGAAAAAAAAGAACTTTCCGACTGCTTAAGTAGTTAAGTATGTATTAAGATCTGCAAACTGATTTAAAAAAAAAAGCTACTTTGTTCCTACTAGTGCGGCGCCTGCGTTCAGAATTTACAGCCGCGCAGTTTTGGCATGTTTATACAAGTTACAAGTTTATACGTTCTTGTTGTGCATCGCGACTCTATTCTTGGAAAACAAATCGCGTCGGTTTTTCCCAAAATTTCTGTATTCGACAAATTATCTTATAAGGTAGGTAATCGCTTTTTATTTATTTCAAAGAAAATAGGATTTAAAACAATCAACGATTTTTATCAACTCTGAAAACTATTCGTGGATAAGAAATATTGAATTCATAGCTACAAGATTCGACGTAAGCATGAAATAAATATTTTTCATTATTTCTTTAATGCAAAAATGTGTCAAACATACAGGGTGTCCCACGACGAACTGTGGCGATCTATATCTCGAAAAGTAGACATTGGAAAATTTTGAAAATTTGATAGGAAACTATGTCGATGGGGGCAACTCGGTTAAAATATTTTCAAGATGGTGGCACGGTATCCAACACAAATTAGATAATAAAGGCTTCCTTATAGGAAAAATTGATAATTCTTTTAGGGCCTGCAAACGTCATTTTTGGCATAAAAATTGAAATATGTCAAAAACGGAGAGACCTAGGTATGACATGATACACAAAATAGGCCTAGAATTTTGCATACAATCCAAAAATGTATTAATGTATAGGGTGTCCCATTTAAAATAAGCAAGTTGGTATCGACTTCCGGTATAACCGGAAGTGCCACCGTCTTGAAAATATTTTAGTCGAGTTTACTACCAAATTTTAAAAATTTTCCAATGTCTACTTTTCGAGATATCGATCGCCGCAGTTCGTCGTGGGACACCCTGTATAAGTCGTTTACCTAATTTTTTTATATACAGGGTGTCTCAGAAAGCCTAGGTCATAATTTGCAGGTGTATTCTACATAAGGTTATTTTGTTAAATAAATATGTGTCCTAAAATTTTTCGTTTCAGAGTTACAGGGCGTTTAATTTTCATGGGGAAAAATATGGTTGGCATTTGGTTTTCAGCCTTCTACAATTACATGACTGATTTGCTTACTAACAGTTAATATGTAAAATTTTTTAAGCTAAATGACTTCAGAACGACGCATTTTATCAAAAATGTACAAGATAGCTTTTTTATGTGTTATTTAAAGAAGAGCATATTTTGGAAAAAGAATCAGTGACTTTATTATACTTTATTTTATAAAAGGAGGCTGCATACCACCGTCGTACTGACTCAAGGGGTTAAACTGGCAGTTAATAGATCTTGAAAGTAGCAAATCTCATATAAAATTTGAAATTTGAAAAAAATTGGCTCATTATTTTGAGAGATATGGATAATCATATTTTTTTTTTCATGAAAGTTAATCGCCCTGTAACTCCGAAACGAAGCATTTTAGGACACATATTTAAATTTATTAAATAAAATATCCTTGTTTTTTTTATAGAATTCACCTGCAAATTTTGACCTAGGCTTTCTGAGACCCTGTATACCTATTATGGCGACTTTCTCTCTAGTTGCTAATGCCAACTTTGTTTCATCAAATGGCATTATGTTTTACTTGTTTTTGGAATTAGAACATTATTTTGCAAGCACGGCACAAAATTTTAAAAAATTTCGAGAAAAATCAATGATTATTATTATTTTCAACCCGGTCCACATGTTTAGGAAAACTTATGTAACTAATTCCCCATGAAAATTTGATGCAGTCGCATATAGACTAATGTGCTGGTTTTTTAAAAAATGTCAAGGTCAAGAGAATATGTAAAAACTTTTGCCAAACCAAATAACTTTTATTTGAAACATTTTTTAATTTGCAAAAAGTTAAGAGTTACAAGCATTTACTCCATTCGTATGCCAGACCATGCACCTATATCTACCTATAGGATAGAAATCATAGAAGATAGTACCGAGAACGCTTCGTTTAAAAAAATATAGGGCAATGCAGGGTTATAAGAAAATTAGCTTTTTTCTCGAAGAAAAAATAAATAAAAAAATTTCAATAAAATTGGAATTTCTTTGTCGAGTTCTTATTTTGTTCAAAATAATACATTTTAGGTATATATTATATATACTGGGTGGCCAGTCAGATAACATAGTTCGCCAATTAAACTCTTTGGAGAAAAATATTAAAGCCACCCTTACCACTCTATGAAGATGGTTATAAACACGTGAAGTAGAAAACATTTTTTGAAAACGCAACATAAAATATTTGTATGATAAAATAAAACGAGCTTCCTCGAAATAATATGTTTATGGAAAAACATATAGACGGATATTTTAATTGAATTCCATAAATGCCAAAGAAATGAGTATCGCAGACAAGTCGAAATTTTTAGAAACACTGAGACGTCATAAGCCACGCCGAAGATGTTTTAACATGTCGTATGTGCATCTATTTTTTAATCGACTGCACTAATTACTAATTTATTTGCCATAGCGTACGCGTGCAAGAATTTTACTCTTATATTCGACATACCAGCCTTATCGATTATTCATAAATTGACAACTAATCGCCCCACAAGATCCGGTAAACCCGCCCGTACCCAACCGGAGCATAGTACTACGTACAGAAGGTGGTAAATCCGCGAGCTAGGATATGCCGGAGCCGCGTGTGCCGCTCGTGGGTCCGCGAGAGATGCCGAACCGCACTAGTGTTATTTAAGAAAAGCTCCTCGGGATGCTGCCGTTAGTAAGCTGTTTCGCGCCGGCCGTGGAGAGTGAAAGAGAGTGGTGTGTTGTGGATGATATCTTTTGGGATTGCATAAGTTTGTTTACGTTTTTTTGACAGTTAGACAATTAGGACAATGGAGAACAACAGTTATATCCCTGATAACGTAAGTGGTATTTTCAAAGGAAAAAGTGCAAAACCTGCCGGTGAATTATGGACTATCTATATGTAAATAGAATACTGGAACACACGTTGTGAAAGTTGTTTGCAATAATCATTATTGTTAAAAGTATTTTGCAGTGTATAAGAGTTCAGTTTTTAAAACACTACCAGCAATTACTCGAGCAATGACATATAAATATAAACATTATGGTTTATTAATTCACTCAACAATTACCAATCAAATATAAAATTCAATTTATGTGGTATCCGAACCACACATTTTTACATAACGAAATAAATTATTGTTATTTAATGTTACACATGACCTTTTATACCGTGCTTGTAGAGGTAACATATTTTGAGCATGTTGTAAAGACAAATTGAAATTGGCACCTTTTTATGATTTTAAATTACTATTACAACAAGGTGCGACTTAAAATGTTTGTAGACTGTTACGACATATCCGAAAGCAGAACTAAAAAGTAAAAGTTGAAAATAAACCGTAAGTTAACTAGTTATTATTGACAATTTGTTAGTATGTATGGGTTGCTAAAAATATATTTATAAATCAATCGAAAAGTGGGTCTTTATTATTTTTTTAATGTTTCGATGACATTATCAATAAATAATTTAAAATACACGTAGCGGATAATATATACATGTGTTTAAAATTATTCAATGCATATGCTGCGGCAACGCTAACTAGTAAGCAATGACCTAGATTACATTCGAAACCATATGCAAAATCTTCAAAAAATATCTCCATTAAGCTGTGAGAAATCACTACTTAATTAAGTCTATTTTACAACAATAAATTGTGTAATGCGGTTAACATACAAAGTGAAACTGTTTGTGGACGAAAGGGAAAAATATTGTTTTATTATAACTCACAATTACAATTTCTGTTTCAATATCTGGGAAATTATTTAATTAAAATTAATAAGAAAGTATGCATGTGTGTACTAAGATTGGAAAGTATTAAAGTTTTAAATTCTTGCGCATGAATTTTGTAAAAGAGAAAAGGAAATGGAACAGCTTGAAAAACGTATTATTAAAAATATTTGAAACAAAATTATAACAAATTTATTTATACAGGGCGAGGCATAAAAAGTGCACTATCGTCCAATCTTCCAATCACTGTTGAAGAAACATAATTTTATATATTTTAATGAAAACACCAGAGAAAACTTATTATAATAATATGCCGGGTAATTATAATGTGAATATTAATAACTATTTGTATAACTAATTATTTAACAATAAATAATTTATTTTTACTGAAGAGTATGGCTCGTTACAGAAAATTGAATAACAACGGGATAACCAAGTTGCAATTCGATGAGGTTGTAAACATGAACCTTGTACGTATTATATATTATAATTTATTGCTAAAAGCTCAGAACAATTATTTTGTTCATTGACATTGATCATGAATACGATCATTTAATTTTGCAAAGTAGAATTACCAGCGCCAAAATATATGCATTTTTCATTTTAACTTGAATTTTTGACGAATGCGCTGGTTTTCACGTTACTCAGGCACTAATGGTTTCGATTTGGATTTTAGAAACATCACTATAATCTCTACCATGTACGTCTAAATTCTTGATAAGTTATTTTCCTGCTATAAGTTTTTTCCTGCTATAAGTTTTTTCCTGCTATAAGTTTTTTCCCGAGTTTTTTCCTGCTATAAGTTTTTTCCTGCTATATTTTTTTTCTTAAAATTTTGTATTATTGTTCCTATTTCTATTTTTTGTTTAAGAATTAATATGAAAATTATAAGTAAATACCTACATTTTTCGTTAAAGTATTTACATATTTTTTTTTACTAATACATACCTACTTAATTGTTAAAATATCCTGGCAAATAGTCAAAAAGCTCGTTAACCACGTTATCATATTTTCTGTCACAAGGTTCAGTCGTTAAAAGTCCTTTTGCACTGATGTAGTTTTATTAGAAAATTATTCCGTTCAAGACCTATGTCAAAGTTAAAAAAAAATTAAGGTTGTCTATTTTATGTTGACAATATATTGCTTAATATTAACTTTAAAAAGTTGTATACAAAAATGGCTAGGTTAGGTGGTAAAAATAAATGAATGCGGTCTTTCAAATTATTAATAAAATTTAAAAAATTTTAAAATATCAACAAATCATATAGAAATTTAGAAGCAAACTTTCTTAATGAAAATTGATGAGAAAAAAAGGATTTTAATAATAGGTTTTCACTCGGGTTTTCATACTTAATTATTTTTTAGATGAAAAATTCTCGGGGCATCCTGTACCTCGAAAAAACAATTCAAATCGGTCCACGAACTGTAAATTTATTTCTCGTAGTCATAATAATTTTTTTCCCATACATTTTTCTTTTAGATTAACATTAAACGAGATATATTAAGGCATCTACCCAAAATAGACAGCCTATATATATGCAAATAAATAAGGCGATGGTGGTCTTGAAAGATCAAAAATTATAATTTCAACGAATTTGTTTTTTTTATGTCTGTCTGTCGGTCTGTCTTTCGTGATAATTTTTTATCTCTTCAATATTTCAATATTTAGAAGAAATAGAATAGATGTAGATATACATCTCCTAAATTTACAATTATTCAATGTTCTTACAGTGTCCTTTTAAGACCAACAGAAATATATCAAGATATATAAAATAAAAATATGATAAATCATTGTAAGTAGAACGAAAATATATAATTCAACGTTTGGTAGATTTTGCCAATACTGTGTAAATTGTTGTTAGAGTTTAGTAGTTTTAATTTATTTTCACCTTCTCTGCAAATCACCTAAATGCCCCCTGAAATTCATAATAAATATTTAGGGAAGGCGGGGCCGGTGGCGCCCACAGTTTCATTTGAAATTCGAACCAAAACAGGACATTTACAGAACCAGTACTTATCAACACGTGCTGGACGTCACAGGAGTATTGTGTTAAATTTAACAAATGCAACCATCTCTGCAAAAATGTGATACAGGTGCAATGTAATAAAAGAACACGTAATCAGTCTTACAGGAAGCTACATAATTTTCTCCTATTTCGTTATAGGAAATTTGTTATATGCCTACATAAGAATCGCATGAAACAAATAGATTTACACAATTCTTTACTGATTATAAAATTAATTAACAAATTTTAGATGCACTGTATTTTAGAGACATCGGAAATATTTCTATACAAGCCGGTATAAAATGTTAACGCTTAGACAAAATACTAACACCTTCCAATGTTATTTCTTCATAATGTCATTGGTTACCAAATATAAATAAGCCGTTTTGTGCAATTTTTTATAAATATAATAATTAATATCAGTTAGGAAAAATGGTACTTAGTAAATCTGTAAATTTAATTGTTTGGTATTTCAATTCACCAACAAATGGGCGACTTCAATCGTCAACAATTGCTACATACAGGTTGATTATTATAAACCTAAGTACATATTAAATATTATAGAAAGTGTTAATGATTGGTGAAAACAAAGGATTTGGAAATTTTTATATAATCACTACGCAACAAAACAAAACAAAAATAAGAGAATTTTACGCTAAAAACAATAATTTACTTTACAATAGATTTTACTGGCACTTTTACAAGAGAAAAATCCATCCATAAAACCTAACATATCCATTGTCTGTTATATTAACTGTATACTTAACATAATCAAATCAACTATAACTGATTATTAGTTGCAAAACTAACGCTGTTCACACGCATAATTCCAGATAAGTAACTTTAGCAGACGGCATTGATGAAGTATTATTTTTAAATTCAAAAGTAAAAGTTGGAGATAAAAATGAGGATCCGCTTGACCTGGGTTAAACCCTTTGCGCGGATCCGGTTTCTGAAATTTATTGCGTTTCTGCCCATTATCAGTGTTTACAAATTTTGCTAAAATATGAAAGTTCCTCGAGGTGTACAAAACCACTGCATTCATAAAAACCTGTTAATATTGTAATTTATTATCTCTGACAAAGGCTATATGGAAATGTCCCATTAGAAATAAAAAACCAAATAAATAAATTCACTATTAATATTAGAGGCTACCATCAATGTCGATATATCTAAATATTAACAAGGAAGCGACACTTATGATAAGATACAGTAAAATATGAAGTATGCTAATACGCAGTGTAACCAGAACATGTAAATTTACCTGATTTTTTTCAGCACACCCTTGAAAATATGAATAATTTTATTTCACGTTAGCATGCATGTAGGTTGTATTGAGCAATTTTTACTTGGAATGTTTTATTTTGAACGCATAAATATAACCTAAAAATTGCTAAAGAGCATTAAAGTAGGCCAGTTTGTTTATTTTCAACAAACTGGATTGATTTTTTTCCGAATACAGGTTAATCGAGGAAAATCACGCTAAACTTGACTGCAATAAAGATAAACGAATTTGAATTATTTCGCTTTCAAAATCGCCTTGCACTACTAACCGCATTTTTTGTTGCTAAATATTGTAAAAGCCTAACAATATATTCGTAAGCAATGTAAGACAATGTTGATAAGGGCTTTTAGAACTTTGAAACCCGGCCTGGTGTATGTACCTTGCTGGTCAATGAAGCAATTAGAAAACTGATTTGATTGCGCATATAATTTTACTCAACAAATTCTACGATTAAAACATGCGGGGTCTAGCGTTACACTTATTACGTAATTCTTTTGAATTCATATACAATTGTATGTTTATACTCATATAAGATACTGAATTAAATTAATTAAGTTAATTACATGTTTTTAATAAATGAATCCAATTCATTGAGGTACCGGGTGGTACAGAAAAAAACCTATCTCACATACTTGTCTCTACAATGTTGAAATTAAAATTAAAAAATTTAGTTAATCAAACACAATCTTCGGTGGCCATAGCGTAGCCAACTGGTGTGAAAGAAATTGCTTCAGACATAACAGGATGTGGCCCTAATTTCTTTATTTTAAATAGCACCCTGTACGTATATTTCAGTAAATTTTTTTTATTAAACGGTAATTAATTTGGAAAAATACAAAAAAATTAACGAAACAGTTCGATTTAAAAAATATTAAGAAACGCCTTTCCCTTTTAATAAAAATTAAATGATATGCAAAGCGTATACTTCATAATTTTCAAATTTGTTCCTGAATATCATGGCTTACTAGAAATAACAAATAAATACCATTTTCAAATCCATTTTCGATCAGATTTTAAATTGGAGAACCGTTAGAAAAAGGAATTACAATTTTATAAAAAAGTGCCTATAAATATACAGAGTGCTATTTAAAATAAGGAAATTATCGAGGAAATTATGGTCACTTTCCGTATACATTTGATTCGTCAAATTTTAAAACAGTATTTTAAAAACTGCAGAAAAATGTGAAGGGGAAGGTACAGGGTATTTCCTTATAATTAGCCCCCTATTTGAAGAAATACAGAAAAATTTTATATACTTACAAAAGTTGCAGTATTTTAATTTTAATAATTGCCAATAAATCAAACAAATGACAATCGCAAACTTGAGTTTTTTTTATGGAATATATTACCTTGATAACCTTGACATATTTTTAAGATTAGAGAAAAGTAGAAATGGAATTAACTACTATGGTCCCACTTTTTTCAATAAACTGCCAGCTCAAATCACTTCTTTACCACTTCTACAACTTTAACGAATTTTTGTCGACTGATTTTTCAAGTGAAATTTAATTACTAAATAAATTTGAAAACGTTATGACATGTAATTTTAAAAAAATTTTACTGTAGTTCATTATCGTGAATAAGTAAGTGTTTGTTTGTCTAAACAACGTTTATGGTTTATTTTCCTCATGGAAAATATTATATTTACAATTTTAGTAATATAAGTGCTACAATTAATGTTAAAAACTTGACTTATGTAAAACTTTACAAGTTTGGGACATCATAATTTTCTATTCTATTCTATTCTATTCTATTATTATATTTTCAAAATCCTTATAATTTTCTGATTTCAAAAATATATAATAAATCTATATTTAAACTATCCGTCCTCCAGTTATCCAAAATAAAAATGTGTGTAAAAACATGATATTGTATATCGAGTTGTACATTTTAACCCATGGGTTACTACGACAATATCATGTTTTTACTTATATTTTTTATTTTGAATAACTGAAGAACGAATAGTCTAAATATGGACTTATTGTATGTTTATGAAATCAGGAAATTATAAGGATTTTGGAAATATAATAATATATAAAGGTGTTCCTTAAAAAAAACAAGTTTATAGAATTTCGCGATTTTGCGATTGTCATTTGTTTTATTATTTCATGTAAAAACATGATATTGTCTTAGTATCCCATGGATTAAAATAGACAATATCATATTTCTACACACAATTTTATTTTGAATAACTGGAGATCGAATAGTCTAAATATAAACTTATTATATATTTTTGAATCAAGAAATTATAAGGATTTCGAATATATAATAATATATAGGGTGTTCCATAAGAAAAATTCCAAGTTTATAGAATTATGCGATTGACATTTGTTTGTTTTATTGTTTAATGTGAAAACATGATATTGTCTAAGTATCTAGTTAACCCATGGGTCAAAAAAGACAATATCATGTTTTTACACATATTTTTAATTTCTATTTTGAATAACTGGAGAACGGATAATCTAAATATAGACATATTACATATTTCTGAAATCAGGATATTATAATGATTTCGAAAATATAATAATATACTGGGTGACCACGGATCATGGTAAACCACCGCCATTTCCACAATTTTTGAACTATCCAAATGAAATTTTGCAGCAGGAATGTACGTCCAATAAGACTCATTTTGGCCTATCCGATTTTTTTTTCGACGTCCGGTTTCGACGGAAGTGACCTCAACTTTGGAATTTTAAATGGAGCACCCTGTATATTATTGCATTTTTGGAATACTGAGAAAATTCTGAGTAAGATAGAACTATTTTGGGGACTCTTTAAGCCCACTTGATTTTTTTAAAGCCAATTCCATTTTTTAATCTAGAGTGCCATGATTCGCCTAATTTGGTTCAAATGTACTGGTATAACTCCCAAAAAATTAAATCGACAAAGGCGTCTAGGCGTGCATTCAAATTTGACCAAATCACTTTTTGTCCATTTTGACCAATTTCCCAAAAGATATGATAATAGTAAACCAATACCATAAAATAATACATTTTCTATGAAATCCATTGATGTGTCCATCCTTGATAAATCTGCAATGTGCAAGTAATAAAAAAAGGGAAAACATCATCGAACACAATTCATTTTACACTATTTATCACACTAGCCATGGAAGAAACAATTAAAAGACGTAACTTTGACAGGTGAATGAGTTTCTTTGGACATACATTACTGCTGCAAAATTTCATTTGGATAGCTCAAAAATTGTGGAAATGACGGGGGTTTACCATAATCCGTGGTCACACGGTATAGTGTGTTCCATAAAAAATCCCAAGAATTTCACCATTTCGCGATTGTCATTTGTTTGTTTTATCGGTAGATTATTGAAATTCGAGAAAAAAATACTACAACGTTTGTATATTTTCCGTATTTCTTCAAATAAACTCTGTAGGGGGCTGGCTAATTATAAGGAAAAACTCTGTACTTTCCGTAGCACCCTGTATACAATCAAATTAAACACTACAGGAGCTACAATCCTAAGAGTTATGGACAAACTTGCGATAACCAAGTATGTACTACGAACATTTTTTTTCGCAAAATTTCCATGCGATAAAATGCGATTATTTTACAAAAAACGTCATTATGTGTTGTCCACAGCTGAGAAGTTAAATCAAATGAGTGGCCCTCTAAGTATGTTTAGTACAAAAACCGCCCTTCTTGACGAAGCTCTTGTTCAGTAATCTACTGAAAACGAGACTGAAAATAATGAGTAATAAGTGTTGATTCATAAGTCTTCCGCAGACAACGGCTTATTCCAAATCTCTCTGGTGTTGGTACAATAATCGGATAAAATTAGTTTGCCGCATATCATACTGAGGATTTCAACAAATCTAAATTTAGCACGATCAGCTGGCACCCGGTTTATATTAACATATGTCAGTGTCTTCCAGCAGTTCCAGTTCATTCATACCGATCGTCAGCGTACGTAACTTTGCGAACGTGAAACGTGAAATATTTGTCAATCCTAATACAGCCTCTCATCAAAGCTCAATTATACTGTCAAGACAGATACCCTATTTTGTTGCAATCATAAATTATGTATGGCGTATTGTATAAATCCGATTGCGTAGCGCTCGTTTCAATATGCATGCAGCGAAACGGAAAGTCTACGGGAAACTTGATTCGATTAATGAAGATACACAGTGAAGATCGGCCTTGACTCCGTTTTTTGCATGACGCGAACCCAGCGATCAGTGATTAATCCAAAATGCATGTTTCCTGCAAAAAGCAGTAATCACACTGATAACCATTATCGAGTGTGCATTTTAATAATTACTGCCCACAATATGCAATTAATAACAATATTTATTCAGTTGAATAATATCGGCGCACAAAAGTATATTATTACACAGTCAATAAAGCTAATTAGTTTTTTTGAGCTACTATAGCAAAGAGAGATGTAAAATACATTATCTATGCTACTAGTTAACTTGGTAACAAATTCAAAGTTAAACATAATAAAATCAAATACCAGCCACAGTTAGACACCGATTTGCCATCTAACATATTCAGGCTATCCATTATGTGACGTAGTTGTAACAAACAGTTGATTCCATTATGTAATAGAAAGTGTTGATAACCCCAATCTGCATAAATGTTTAAGGACAAACGTTTTATAAATGATATATCGTATCTTTTCAAATGGGTGTTTATGGACGGAATGTGCGGGTACCAGACAAATGAACAATAGCCGAGTTTTTGTTTCTAGAGCAACCTCATTATAAACGATTCACAATGTAATATCTGAACCAAATATTTTAAAGGTGACTTGCCTCAAGAATAGATAAGACCCAATAGTACGAAAATCTGGTATATAACATTAATTAAACGTGGACACCAATGTTCATTATCCACGTAAACATTTGCCATAATTGAAGTTCCAAACCAGAACATGAAAGACGGTGAGAATTCGCGTGTTACCTTGGCAAATCACTTATAATCAATAAGTACGCACTATTGGCCCGAGATAGGAACCTTGGGGCGACTATGTTATTTTTGCTCGAGGGTACCTAGGTTGTTACAGAAAATTTCAATGGATTATAAACCTAGGTGTAAACACCATCAGTTATTGTTTACCGAAAAGTAATGGCAGATAAATTATGTACTCGTTAAAAATAGAAGCACAGCTTATACACAACAAAATTACATGTGTGTATAAATAGAAGTACGGTTATGCGAACGCATTTGACATTTTAATTGTGAAGCTAAGTGACGGCGAGAATACAAAACTGCGAATTATTCACACGTCTGTCGTTATTACGTTGCCCAGATATACAACCAATGTTTGTCAGATTTTATAGATAATAACAACTGATTAAAAACTGGCATATAATATTAATGATGTTTAATACATGCCTGCTTAGCATTGACACAGAAACATACTTTAAAAAATTAATTACAGATAAAAGAAAACAATGTTTATAATGAATTTTATAATAAAACAATAAATTTAAAGTGAGGAGGAGTAAGGCTGGTAGCGTTATATAAAGTTGGGTAATTCTTTCAGACATACATTTTGGCGTAAATAAATATAAGGAAATATATCGAATGAAACATACACCTGATAATTTATTTCTTATATAATGCTAGAAACCATAATGTTTTGGTTATGATCTAATTAGCTTGTTGGGTCTTAATTGGACAAAAAAATATTTATGCAATTGTGCAATCCAAATACTCGTACATGGCATACTGCATGGGTCAGTTATTTCGACTGGTCTGGCAGCACCAAACAATATTAAAGCGTAGAAAATATTCAAAACTTTTTCTTCTAGATTTTAATAATTTAATTTCGGCACGTGAGAATTAACAATTTTAATATGGGGTGTTGTTGAAAAGTTATTACATTTTTTTCAGTTTACTTAAAAAAAATTAAAAAATAAGGAGAATAAATTTATATAGCAACCATGTTAAACATAACTAGCTCCGCTGTCAAACGACAATGCAGTATCAGCTACGTATTTCCCTTTTATTGTTTAATTGAATTTATTTACACACAGATTTGTAATATTGAAGTGCAAGTGTGCTTCTTTGCAAACCAGTGCGCTTTTCAAGATCGAGCGCCTGAAATCGATACTGAAACTGTGCAGTTTTGAAATAGATATGAAAACGGAAATACGCTTACCAAATCTAATTTAAATTGTCCCAAATTTATTTATTAATAAAATGAAAATAATGTTAAATAATTTTTTGTTGTAAAATGCACTATTTTGGAACACGCTGTATGTAGTAACACAATCTGTTCTATAAATGAAATTAACTTAGCAACAGTGGGCGTAAAGACGCCTTGAATTTTTTTCCTTTATATAGTTTCGAGTACAGGGCGAGTAAAATTTGATGCTTACCATTGGGATCTCGAGATCAAGAGAGTTGGTTAAATGGGAGCGAAGTTGCGCAATTTTATATCCAATAATATGTCGTGGTATATAAATAGGAAATATAACTTATAAAACAGACGAAAAATAGTAGTTTATTACACAAGCATACAATGGTCTATATTATTTACGAGGGTGAAGTTTACGGTACGAGCCGAAGGTGAGTGTCGTAAATTAGCCGAGTGAATAATAGCCATTATATTCGAGTAGAATACCCTATTTTATCCAAGACTATTAAATATTTTTGACTATAAGTAGGTACTATTTATTTTTAACATTTTTTATGAGCAGGCCATAAATTAAATTTAAACGACAACGTTCTTTACAATTAATTTCGTGCTTTGACGCACATGTCATGGCCACTTTATTAAAATTTTTAATATCCGATACGTTGTCATAAAAACTTTGTTCATTATTCACTGCAGTGAATAATGAAATCATTAATTAGTAGTCGTGGATAAGCGTTATTTAAAAAACAGAGCTCTGTAATTAATACATTTAATCACTTAACGACTTAATTTAATTTTTGGAACTGAAAATATTGTTGAAATCAACGTTGAAATCAACGTTGAAATCAACGAGTGTCATATATCGTTGGAAACAGGATGAAAAATACTAATGAACTAAGGAAAAACAATATCAGGTCCGTATTTGAAAAAAACAAAGTTGAGGGTGGCCCTGATGACGGAACCTTCTAAGTATTCAAAATATTTTAACTCTTATGTTGTAGAGCTGGAAAAGTCGCAATGAAAAAGGTCTTTCAGTTTTTTGATACCTCTTCAAACAATAACACAGCTAGAGAAAAACAAAAATTAAAACTCAAAATTGGTAAGCATCGAATTTGACTCACCCTGTACAGGGTGATCATTTTAAGTGCCTCACTCGATTTTCCTGCTTTATTCTTCACCTAGGAAAAAAATTCAAAAACCATACTTGTGTACTTTTTTCCGAGGAATCCGATTCCGAAAAGATAAAAACAATTGAATATCAAAGAAAAAAGTTATGGCCGAACACTTTTATCGTTATTTTACTGCATGCCATTTGAAACAGTCCAAACGACAGTCGGAACAAAATAACAAAAATTGGAATGCAATTCAAATTATTGAGACACGCTGTACCTCAAGAACCACCGTTAGTATCGACTATCGTAGATGCCGATCTATCCTGATTAAATCATACAGACAGCGAATAATAATGCAATGGAACGAAAAAGTATTAACTTTCATAACTGCAGCTCGTATTTATAAAAAAAATAGTCCGATTACGTAACTAGGTAATTATTTGGTATTTTAGTTTATCTGTTTCTTGTTCAGCGAGCATTAAAATCTATATTTAGCATCCATTGTATTTTGGTTTGGTTCTTAGTTATCCTTGATCTTAACTTAAAATATCCGTTTTATTAGGACATTCTCTCTGAATTAAAGTTTAGTTTCATTACTTAGAGTTAAAAAAGTTTTAAAACGATTGTTTTAAGTTTTAACAAATTTTCCATGAGATTTTAATAAACAGTAAATAATTTTATATAGGCAAAGTATTCGATTTTAATAACTTGAATGAAAATATACGTAAATAGACAACTTTGTCTTGACAATTTATATTAAACGTATTAATTCCAATGAGATTTCCCTTGCACTTGCATATATTAAAATTGTCATTTAAATACAGGATATTTATTATTAAACTAGAACTAATCAAGCTGCTAAATATGGATGCGATACGATAATTTGATATCAATCAAACACATGTACACCCAGTATTCATTAAGTTAGTTTTAATCTCGATTAATCAATTCTAATTAACGGAAAGAATTAATCTTTGCATTAAGCTGCAACAACCTTACAAAATTAATTAATTAAATTCACATCAATTGGAATGGCGAATGGTTTCCTTTGCAAGCATGTGTCATTGATTAAACAAATCAGGAGTGTAGGTTATTTAAGAAAAAATTGAAATTTGGTTATTTTGCCTTAAATTTGATGATCTCCAGCAATCGAATAAGGAACAATTGCTGCATCATGAAAATTTCCAAAAAAAAAAATAACAAAAAACCGTGTTTGTTAATAAAAACGAACCATCATTCATCAATATATTTAAATTAACAAGGTCACTACGTTTTGTACACATCTTTGTATATCAAGGAAGTTGATAAAACATCATATATAACAATTGACATGCATTATCCCAAAAATGGAAGATAATCGCTCTATGAATTATGATATTAACAACTGCCTTGTACCATAATACCAAGGCGTGAACAGTATTTTATTATAAATAGGCTCATTTAAACTTATTATATCACACACGAAAATTTCTAACACTTTTGGAAAACCAGCCTTGGGCCTTGGTAAGTCAATGGTCTTCCGTTAAAAAAATATTAAACAGACCTGTCACATACCAAGAACGATGACAAATCTTAATGCATTTCACATCAGTTGTCCTTCCATCCAGGCTAGTGACCTTTGGTTGTACTGTTACATATAACAATCCAATCCAAACGTCTGTCGAAAATATTTTATTCACATCGAGATTGTTATCTGAAAAAATTATATTTGTTGGCCATTTGAGTCATTGGACCACAACTATTTTTCTATTAACCCTTCGGCCTTACGTAGCTACAGTTTTTAACAGCCTTTTTCCATATCGGTCGGAGTTGTTCATCTATAAAATTAATTCGATAAATAATCTTATTTAATCTTACTGAACGCCCGCAAAAATGAATGACTGGAAGGAAGCAGTGAAGTGTGAAATCCAAAAGAAACAAAAATCTTATCTGCGCATTCATTCCGCGAATAGTTGAGAAGAGGTGTCAATTGTTCATTACACAGTGGAACGACAAGTATGTGTCGAAAACGGCTCAAAAAAATTAAAAATCTAACTACCTAGTTTCTTCGTATGAACCTCGGTATGAACAACTGTGACGGAAAACTAAATTGAAAAATTTTGATGCTAGGACACGACTTATGTAGCAACCCTGGTATTGTTTAGTCCACTTCGACATGTACTTTTTATTGGGGAAATGATGGTGAGGCAGTTATTCCTTTTAAAATTCATTACATTACACCTCAGCAATAAAATTTCTCTCAAGAGTATGCGGCTTATGCATTTAAATGAAACATTAATTTTGATAATTGCGTGACGCATTGTTTCTTTCTTCTTTTATAAGCAATCTGTTTCGATAGTTATTTTTATTTCGTGCCCTTTCCAACCGAATTCCTGCGCCGAAACCCCAAATATTGCCACATCTCTTATGAGATCAAGGTTGGTGAAAATTGCACATATGGATAATAAAATTGTTGAGTAACACCCACTTGGAACCTGTTGACGAGCTGCAGATTTGCACGCAACTTTCGAGGAAAGAAAGCGTCGACAACGACTGTACCACAATAATAACTATTGTTAAATGATTTTTATTTATATAGACACGCGGTGATAAATGAACGTGTGTCGACAGTAACAGATATGTAACTAATGAAGTGACGACGTAGCAGTTTTAGCACGGATTAATAAATTAGTAAATAATATATATGAGCACTGAGCAGAATCTGCAAAAAGTAGTTCAAATATAACGCAGAACTCGCCTACCTAATAAACTTTTTGGCAACTTACGTAATGATATGTTAATAGGAAGTGCTGCTTGAAAAGTATTTTACATAACTTTATTGCCAGAAGATTAAATAAACAAATACAGCGTGGTTTCCAACAAAACGACACAGACTAACTTCTAAATCAACGTTGGGGGGTTTTCCAATTTCTTCAAATTCGATTTCTGGTTAAGGTTTTATATAACAGCGTTAACTTCTATTTCCATCAAAGTATCACCCACAATGCTTATGTGATGATGATTATTCCAACCGTGTTTTGGAGTGGTTAATCAATTTAATACCATTATTTTCTGTTTTGATATGTTTAACAGTTGTACCACATTTTTCACATCCTACACCTAACCAAAATAACGTTGGAGTAAATTTTCTAGTGTAGAATCATTGGATTGACTCTTTTTTCTATAAAACCAAATTTTAGAAAGATGAAATGCCCCGGAGCCAATATTTGTCAGTTGTTAGGAATTAAGTCATTATTTTTCAGACTAAATCGAAACCAGTGAACCAATAGTATGGGAACCTAAATCACCAGATTTAACACCATTAGAGTTTTATAACATTCAACGCCTAAAATGATAGTATAATCGGGAAGTTGAATTTTTTTTGTTTTTTTTTTTTCATACGTGCAAATGAGTCGAAAACCGAAAAAATTAGCAAAAATCGTGCTGCGGCTTCGTGAGAAAGCGCATAAAAGTGTATTTTTTATGCATTTCAAGTGCAACTGTTGGGATAAGTTACATCAAAAGTACACCCTAACCTCAAAAAAATCCAAATTTCTCAATTTTTCTTTTTTTTCTAATAATGCAATAAGTGGGGTAAAAACGAGGGTAAAAATCTTCAGATCTTTGGAGCAATTGGAGAAAATATGTATTTTCAATATTCATGCTATAAATAAATACATGATTAAATAAAAAAAAAACTCGTTTTTACGGCCAAATTGAATATTTTCGAAAAAACTTAAAACGTTTGCCATTTAATGAGAATGGTTGGTTAAACTTTTTTGAAAATTTTATTATTTTGAGTACTTTTTTGTGAAAGTATGCTCGAATCTGTTTTTGAAGTTAAAATGTCGTTTTTAATAAAAAAAAAAATTATTTTACTTTTTTGACATTTTTATTTCTTTAATACATATTTTCTCCAATTTTCGTAATGATCTGAAGATTTTTGCCCCACTTATTGCATTATTAGTAAAAAAAAAATTGAGAAATTTTGATTTTTTGAGGTTAGGATGTACAGAGATGTACTTTTATTGTAACTATACCCCAACTTTTTTGACATTTTTTCTTATAGGTACATATTACATATACCGTATCTTTTATACATATTTTCTCCAATTTTCGTAGTAGAGATCTGAAGATTTTTTACCCCACTTATTGCATTAGTAAAAAAAAAAATTGAGAAATTTGGATTTTTGAGGTTAGGATGCACCTACTTTTAATTTAACTATACCCCAACTTTTTTGACATTTTTTCATATACTATACCGTATCTTTTATATACAGTATAACTTCGATAGTTCGGACACTCGCTAGCCCGGACACTCCAGTAATCCGGACACTCTTGTAATTCGGACATTTTGAAAAATTTACCTCTGTAGTCCGGACTAAAATAACAAAACAAGAATTTTCCTGTCTGGACAAGCAAGCAATACGTTTTCGCGCGGCTTGTATCATTCTGCAATAGGCAATGTAATGGCTCCAAGCAAAAGAACGCATAAAACACTTAGCCTCGCTGATAAATCTAAAATATTAGTTTGTTTTAATGAAGAACAAAATATATGTCGAGTTGCGGTGAAATATCTATTGATATATACTTCAAGAAAATGTAGCATTTTCCGATTATGTACATAGTACATATTTTATATTTGAAAATGTTTTCGTTTAACATACTATGTAGATGATATTTTATGAGAATATACTGATTTTTTTTCATATGTTTTTGATTTATATATATAAAAGTCATGATTTTCATGTACTCCCACCCCAAAAAAATACAAAACAAAAAGATAAGTAGGTACCTCCAGTAATCCGGACACCTCGGTAATCCGGACATTGAGCGGAACGATATGTGTCCGGACTATCGAAGTTATACGTATATTTTCACCAATTTTCGTAAAGATCTGAAGCTTTTTACCTCACTTATTGCGTTATTGGTAAAAAAAATTTGAAAAATTTTGATTTTTTGAGGTTAGGATGTACTTTTAATGTAACTATACCCCCAACAGTTCGATAATCCTATTCATTTACGAGTATTTCAATTTTTTTTAAATTTTTCTACGACCAATAGAGCCGAACATAATTAAGAATAATGTAGCGATGCACTCGAAATGCATCAAAAATGCACTTTTATGCACTTTCTCGCGAAGCCGTAGCCCAATTTTGTTAATTTTTTCGATTTTCGACTATTTGCATGTATAAAAAAACAAAAAAAATCAACTTCCGCTTACATCACTTTTAAATTCTAATTTCCCTCCACTACAAGAGAACACCAACCTGATAAGATTCAGACTTCTTTCTTCTAAATACCTAGATAGATTTTCTATTTACTGCACTTAAGCTAACAGTTCAGATAGACCTGTTACTTTTTTGCGTAACTTCTAATAATAAGGCGTCAAGTTTGAATCAGCCACACTCCGCTTCTGTCTTCATACTACAATTAAAATAACAGCTTGGAACAACTCCAGGACCTGAGGCGAACACAATTTTACAAATTTAATCGTGTGTAACACTGCTACTGAACTGGCCTCTGTTAATTACACTAGTTATCTTACTTCGACTGACTTGGAACTCTACTTTCGATCGCTTAAGCTGAACTAATTTATATTAATCTAATTCATCATTGTCGCAATTCGTCTGCTTATAAAAACTATTAGCACTTTTAAAACGATGCTAATTATATGACATAACTGTTGACTAACGAAACCGTAAGTGTTGCTGCAGATCTATCTCTTGAGTTATTTTTAACGATTACAAATAAGATCAACACCGCTGACTTCCTATATAGCGTGGTCCAATTTAATAGACCGCAATGATAATTGCTTCTGGTTTAACAGGAATGCGTTCGAGGTAGAAAAAAAAAGAAAAAATATTTTAGAAAACGGACTTTTTACATAGTTAATTTTGGCCAGCTCCAGCTCTGAAAATGACCGTAAATATATTTCTTTTAAATTCATATTTGTTAAACAAAACGCAAAGGTTGCCAACCTCTGTACTAAACTAATGCATATAAGTGTTCCGAATTATTTCCATGGGTATCAGAAAATTAGACACATTAGTCCTTAATCTTAATCTAAAAATATTGCTACAGCCTCAGCCTATAAATATTTATATCTGGAACGTCCATCAACCTTTAACACTAAAATATTTGAAAGATTTTAATTCGACTAAGATGAACGGTGTCAAACTTGATTCAAAAAGACTACGACCAGTTATTAATCAGCACAGAGATGACGTTCAAAGAGGTTTTGTTTTGCATTTTAATTTTTGGTTGCAACAAAGAGGTTAAAATGTCAAAAACCAGCAATGACATTAGCGCGGTTGCAAAATAGAAATATCCAAACGACTTTTAATTACCTAATAACAACAGCGATCCACAACACAGTTACTTTTTTTCGTCTTTTTGAATAAATCGGCGAAATTCCGTTGAACTCGTCTTTTATAAATAGAACGAGTGATACATCCATAGATAAACAATGTGTTGACTATTCAGATCCGGAATGTGGCGTGCAAAAATTAATATTTATCAGGCAAGGTCGTTTAAAGAACTTGGTGGCAAATTACTAAAAAATAAACAAATATCTAATTCTAACTTTAAAGGATGTGTCTGAAAAAGGTTATAGTTATTAGCACTTTCGCATAAAAATGTTAAATGTTAATGAAAACCTAGGATCCTCTTCAATATACAAACATATGCAAATTATTTACGTTCGAGATTTCATATTAACATCTCCAAATGGCGCATGCTTAAAATATGGAAAACACTTTGGCACAGATAGTTGATTTTTGTTCAGATATCCTCCTAGACAAAAGCATTAGTGCATTGAATAAAGAATGAATAAGATGCATAATGTAAATGGTAAAATTCAGGTCAATTCTGGCCGCGAGATTATCAGTCAGTTGCTAGCACTCATAATCTCGCGGCCAGAATTGGCCTTGCATTTTACAATTTACATTGCGCATCTTCTTCATTCCTTAATCAATGATTAGTGGTAAAAATATACTTGTCAGTTAGCGCTTATGGACGTTAAATTGGAAACGTTTTTATGGGCACGTCATAAGTAACAAATGCAGATAATCGTATTTAAAACAATAATAATTAATATCCATAAAAATGTAAGTCACGCAACATTCATTAATCGAAAAAAAATGAACACAAAGGTTTTGACCAACTAATAAGGAAATTGGCAGGTAACTAGTTCCATAAAAAACGAGGCCATTATATGTAAATTTATACAATTTTATACAAATTCTCAAAACAGGACTGATAAATACTAGTAGTAATCGATACGTTCTGCAGCGGGTGCGGCAGTTAAATTGATGTCTTTCAAAAAGTGTAATTATGATCCTGCGTCTCAAATTATGAATTAATGAAGGTCAGTAAATAAAATCGTTCTAACTAAATTATTAATCTAAGTGATACTTAGTAGAACATAGTTATATAACATGTATTTTCATAATAAATAAAGAATATTTTATTTTGCTAAGAAATCATCTCAGAGATTTGTAAGTACTTTAGAACAACTTATTTACCTTGCTGTTGAAGAGGAAGGATACCCGTCCTGAAGAAAAGATATATAAAGGTTTTACTGAACAACCTCCGTGAGAATAATGAAATAAAAAAAATAATGCCAAAAATTCATTTAAAAAAAAAATTAAATATTACACCATATTCCTTCATTACCTACGTCGACCACAAATACAGAAATTTGAAAATATTTTTGATAAATAGGTACAATTGTTGATTCATCCACCTTGTACATTTGTCTATTTATATCCATATTACCTATATCCACAGCCACGAGTATCTGTTACTTATGCATCTATTGTTCAAGAATAAGAAGAAATGCAAAGCATCTTGTTCTTTCTTAAAAAAAAAAACAAAGGAGCGTCACCGCTGAATTCTACTCCTACTAATTAAACTGCCAATTCTTAATTCTTAAAAAAAAACTTCGCCTAAGGTCTCCATACTTAACGCTCCGGTATGCAGTTTTTTCTCACTGACCATAATTAGCAGCCAGGCGGAGGTTGTTTTAAAAAAGTCGCGCCACACAAAGAGAACATTTCAAATCTTGTTTAAAGCATATTGAATTACCAGTAGACTAACTTTTCATGTGAGAGAGTCCTTGGCAAGAGTAATCTCACACTCAAACCATATAATACCATGGCAGTTGACAAGAATACAGAAAAATATCATCGACCTGTTTCTGTTCTGCCTGTAACACCTTAAAGAAAAATTGCGAAATCCATGCGCAAGGTCCGGTGCGGTATTGCCGTGTTGGTTTAATAAAATAATAATAAATAATTGTGAAATGAGAGAAATTATAACGTATAATTATTATACTACTCGTAGTATCAAGTTAGTCGATACTAATCAAGCATAGACGTCGCCAGTGGGGGGGGGTCGCGTTATTTACCAATAAAACAATATATCCAGTTGGGATAGAATTTGATGTAAGCCAACAAAATTAATAAACCAACGCATTTTCGTCTTTAAAAAATCTGAAAACGTTCGAGAAAGTTACAAGAAATAAATAAAAGTGATTTAACACTCATTTATAGATAATTACTCATTAAAATTAAAATACGAGTCTTTACGTCGGTGTCTATCATTCAAACTCGAATTTAGGTCTCAATCAAACTCATTAATAACTAGAACTAATGACTTCAGGTTGTATTATGTAACGTGGCTTAAACGAGTTTTTTCTTACTGTAAAAAGTTAGATGCTAGTGATAAATCATATGTTTAAACTGGATCACATAGGTACACTGAAACCTATAAACACTATTTATTTAAACTCAATCATTGGGAAAGAGTTGCTTTTATTTTTCATAACATTGTAACTATTATAATATGTAAAAATTAATATATTAAATTTATAATTTTTTTTTCAGATCCCCGCAGATCTCGACAAGAGTTGGCATATTCCCAGACCCACACTAGCTCGTAGCTCGAAAAGTTCGCAAGGTTCGACTTCTAGTAATAATAGTACACAGGTGAGATACCTACTATTAACTAATTTATTATTATCGTTATACTCAACATATACCAACGTTAAGTATCTTCGAATTCTACCTATAAACCTAAGGTTATGCATATATTTTTAAAAAAATCTCAATGGAATCCTCGAAAATATATTTTGAAATTTCCCAATGTTGAATATCATTACCATTAATGATTATTGCATGATTTTTGTTTATTTATTAGTTATTACCAGATGATTCTTGGACTTGGTCAAGATCAAGATTAAAACATGAGGTCACAGTAACTTATATTAAAGTTATTTTATTCAATAACCTATGTTGCAATTGATTAAATAACATTTTTCAAGCCTACAACAAACATTTATCGACGTATGCAACCATATATACAGGAATATTATTAACTAGTTGCCTACATACGATGTTTAATTCAATTTTATATAAAATGTAAGGCATTTATTAATAAATTTGTAATGATTGAGGCAAAACTGACAGAAAAGCCTATCAAAACAGTTCACAATGAATATTAATTTTTATTTATTAATTACTTTCAAAAAGTGTACGGCACGAAAATTCTGAAAATCAAAAGAATAAATGATTTTATAAGCTCAATAGAAATAATAAAACATTTACGTTAAAGTAATGTACATCTTATTGAAAGCAATTTCCACTTAGCTCTAACTGAGATATATGTAATTACCGAACTGAACTACTTTGTTTTACTTGCAGAGTGCGAGGTCAGGATCGCTCCTACTGACAGCTGCAAATTTAGCTCAAATTCACCAGCAAGAGTCAAACGATGATGTAGTGAGCACAAGAAACCAAAATATCCAATACTACCTCCAACAGACAAGTAATAATGATCTCCTAGCTCTACCTATTAATAATACAAAGAAACCAGAACCTGACAACGTATCGATAGCGAGTTCTATGCACTTTACAGTTGTTAACATGAACACAAGACAGAAGCCACCACAAAGAAGTTTTTGTAGGAAACATCAGTTAACAATTTTAGTTCTCTCAATGTCTGCCTTATTCACGATAGGAATACTGACGGCAATATTTCTCTTAGAAAGTAAGTATGAATAAGTATAACATTATATGAAATATCAGTCCATATTCTATATAAATATTAATTTAGTACCAGATAAAAGCTAAATACAACAATAATAATAATAAAACTATTCTAGGATCTTTTTCTAATTAGTAACAATAAAAATACTTCACATATCACCACTAGAACAATAACTTATTCCTATGCAGTAAAAGAAAATATTGAAGTAAATATAAAATTATGCTTTTCACCTACCTAGGGAGAAAATTTTAATCAATGATTTAACACAAAAAGAATGGTACAATTCTTTTATTTATATGGTTATTACCAATAAAAAAACTTATTACCAAAAGATTTTTTTGACATAAAATAGTTGGACAATAATTATAAGTAGGACGATTAATTTGTTTTTAATTGATGTTATAATAGAGTTGATTTAATGTTAAAAATTATCCATGTTTAAAAGCTCATTGGAAAATGTAACTTGTCCCCTTGTCAATAAGTTTTTTTTTTCCTCTTATTCGAATGTACTAATAAAACTGTTTTTTTTTTCAGTGAGAGCCAAAAACCAAAGGTACTGATTGTTGCCACAAAGGAAATGCAACAAAAGTTACCCAGGGCGGCATTACCTACTTCCTAGTTAGGCAATATTATTTATAAAATTATTTAATTAGCTTAATATATTAATGTAAGGAACTCTATACCAATTGGACCAAAATTGAGGTTGTTTTTAGACTTAAGGATATTTGTAATTACTTTAATTTTATATTTACTGTGATATGTAATACAATCATAATGTATAGTATTTATGTATTATTACAATTACTGCAATGCATCGACTAGCATAAGCAGTAATTTTTTGTAAATTTGTTTCAAATTAAATTATGTATCAAATCTGAAATATATTATGTTGTTTTAAATAGACCTCTTCCCGTGAGCACAGTATTTCATTAAATAAATAAACACTGGCCAATTATGAAAAAAGTATTAGGACCAACGGCTCCTAGAACCACCAATGCCTATTCATTAGGTACATAAACCTCTTGATAAACCTAAATTTTTTGCTCATATAAATTTTGCAAGTCATACTCTATTTCATTATTATTATTATGTTCTTTGAGAGATCATATTCAAAATTAAAATTAATAAAAACAAACTGGCATCATACTACGGATTCAGCTGGACCGTGGGGTAAATTGCCAAAAAGTGTAGACTATATTAACTCTATAATTATTATTTCTTGGGAAATTATATATATTTTCCTGAACTAAATACCTAAATTTTCCTGAATGACCCAGTATTACCTAATATAACCAAAATAAATGACGATAAATCTGATGGTAATTTCCAAAGAATTTCTAAAATTACACAGAATATGTTGAAACCGAGGTTGAAACTTTGATTTTCCTTTTTTACCACGTTATTATCTTAATTTTCTCGGAATTTTGTATTAATTATTATTACCCCTCGTATTACCCCAAATTATCTTCAAACAAGCCTTCAAGGTTACTCAGTAATTGGTAGGTACACCAAATTTCCTCAACAGGACTTATTTGAGCTGGATTTACTAGGTAAACATATAAATCTGGTGGGAAAACTCTAATTTTATTAAACATATACCGTCCCGACCCGAGTACAGCCCTCATAATATAATAGGGTATAGTGCCATCACATGACGAGAATTACTTAAATCATTTGGTCTAAATGATTATAGAGAGATTAAATGAAAACAAAGGAATTCCTCAAAAATACTGAGAGAATGTTGATGAGAATCCAAGGCTGATGCCTAAAAGCTACATCAATACATGGTTGCATAAGGGGCAAAAAAATGTACAGAAAAAAAAGTTGGAAAAAAGTTATAGAAAAAAAATTAAAGATTTCCCCAATAGAAATATAGCATATTTAATACAAGCCATTTCGCATTTTTTGGACTCGATTTTACTTTTCAGTTTTTAGATTCTCTATGAATATAAGGAATTTCTCTCATTTGTTTAAGATTCGTAACTTAATTACTCGCTTAATTATAGCATTAGGATTTCTTAAATTACAAGTGAATTTTAATCATATATTTTTCTTCGATACTTTAAAATATAATTAAAATTTAGGAAAATCCAGAACTGTTTTAATATAGAAGAAAATATTGCAGCACTTTCCATAACTGCGATTAAAAATTTCCTCAATAAAGCTCTTAAGTACTTACAGGATTTTTAAAGATTCGGCTGGATTTCTTTTAGGTAGATTAATCTACTTAACACATTTGTTTGTTCATCGAATTCCCTAAGATTATTGTATTTCATTTAATTTTATAAAGTAATGTGCACTGCCACTTTCTACTTTTTGGTATCTGCTATACATATACTTATAAAGTACTTAAATGATAGTAGTTTACATAACAAGTCCCGAAAGTGGCATTTTAATGGACGAGTCGGCAAGCGTGCGAGTCCAGTAAAACCACTTTTGGGACGTGTTACGTACAATATTTTTTTTTTAAACGGGCCTAGTATTGTAACATTAAATTGCATTCGTCATTTCGAAATTCCATTTTATAACAACTGTCACGTTTTCAACTAAACGTCAAAATATGTCGAGTTACCTATATGCTATTCACATTTTAGCTTTGTTTGTCATCAAAGTGTAGTACAGAAAAGTGTAGGTTTAAAAGTGTACAAAATGTTAACTAGTGCAGATGTGTAATTCTATAACAAACAACTTTAGAGTGTACAGGGTTATCCAACGAAAAGGCCCACCCTTATATTTTCTTTATTTTTCGAGTTAGGAAAAAATGTTTCAAATAAAAGTTGTAGTGAATCAAATGAACTCATTTAAAACCCCTGCAGAGAATATACAGGGTGTTCCATAAAAGCGGGACAAACCTAACTTACATTTTTTTAAATGGAACACCCTATATTTTTTTACATTTTTCAAATCTGTGTTTTTTTGTGATTTCAAAAATGTATATATGTTGTATCTTATCTTTTACTGTTTTTTATTTATTGCAAATTTCGTGAACAATATTATTTATACCACCAGCATCTGCATGCGTATCAATCAGGTTAGCCATGGATGAAAAACAATTAATTTGACACTTATGCCTTACAGAATAATTGAATAAATTTAAAAAGCAAACTTTTCATCCATGGCTAACCTGATTGATACGCATGCAAATGCTGGTGGTATAAATAATATTGCTCACGAAATTTGCAATAAATAAAAAACAGTAAAAGATAAGATACAACATATATATATTTTTGAAATCACAAAAAAACACAGATTTGAAAAATGTAAAAAAATATAGGGTGTTCCATTTAAAAAAATGTAAGTTAGGTTTGTCCCGCTTTTATGGAACACCCTGGATATTATTTGCAGGGGTTTTAAATGAGTTCATTTGATTCACTACAACTTTTATTTGAAAAATTTTTTCCTAACTCGAAGAATAAAGAAAATATAAAGGTGGGCCTTTTCGTTGGATAACCCTGTACGTACTCTTGTCAGAAAATCAACATAACCTATAAATAATAGCAATAGTAGATTCACTACCAGTATCTTCACTCTCATCATTAAATAACTGTGACAAAATCACATTATTTCAATTCATACCTCTGTCAGACAACCCGTTTCAGTAAATCTCAAACTTCAAACCACAGAACAGCTTCAAACTTCAACTCAGGTGCCTGCGCTGCACTATTGACACTCGTTTACACCTCCTCAGGAGTCAGTGTCAAAAGTGCAAGAAAGTGTACACTATACTGGTATACCAAACGGCTAGCACTGTCTGCACTAATTTATAACAAACGACTTATTGGCAAAAAGTGTAAAAAAGTGTACACTAGTGGCTGATGACAAACAAAGCTATTATTTACATGAGGGGAGGCCTTGGAAAATCTGAATTCTATTGGTATGAATTACTGTTTTAATTACTGAGGTTATGTTGAAAAGTCAAAAACATAACCACAAATTCAAATTGGTTCTACATAGTTGCCAGAGTGAGACCCTAAAGAAAGCACAGCCACAGATTAACTATATCAGATGCGAATGCTTCGCGCGGTGCCTTTCATGTCCGCGACACACGTATTAGACAAAGGCCCGTCGGCTACTCGTAACGTTGCATGCTTTTTGCACCACAAGACTTTAATATTTATTTTTGGGGATGCGAGTTAGTTGCACCACTTGAGCTCTCGAGAAAAACAATAAAAATATATTATAAAATATTTTTTATTAAAACAAATATGAAATTGTATGTTTACAAATGGGATAATATTGTAAGTTTTCTATTTGTTTTATCAGGTTTTTTTGATGTTTTTAGATCTCTATTTGTATACTCGTATGACACTATTTTGACATTTAAAATCTGAACGCTCGGACTAACAATATATCGCCGTAAACTCTGCTACACGCTGTCACGATAATGCTCTCGTACTAAACCCTCCGCATATATGAGGCTGGAAGTAGTGGGGACCGTTGGACAGGCCGCCACGCTTACATTCGCATCTGGTATAGTTAATCTGTGGCACAGCAATGTTATCAATAAAAAATTTGACAATTCAGCCAAAAATAAATGACAGTGACGATCAATTAAATCTGACACTTCAATATTTTGTCAACAGTACACAACCCTGAGACAACCTAAGAAAACCATATCATAGCCTCCCCTCATGTAAATAAAATGTGAATGGCATATTATGGGCGAGTTGCTTTATTCACCGGTTGATCCACCAGATGCGTTTTATCTCGTTCTAACCTCGGAGATAGAACGAGATAAAACACATCTGATGGATCCACCGGTGAATAAAGCAACTCGCCCATTTTATAGTTTTAAAGAACACAAACACTCGGTTGCTATGGTTTTTACAGGACTTTCACCATAGCAACCATCATTTCACCAGCACCGGCAGCAGTTCCATAAATTGCGATTTTCTGGCCTAAAAGTAAACCGGAAAGTGCTACTTTCTGGCCGGATTTAAAAAAAATAAATTTACCTCAAAATTTACGGTGTAATTTAGAGAAAACATGCAAAATTTTCTCGAAAATTTTATTATAAAAGTACCTACTTACCTACCTCTATATCTGCTAAGGTCTGAGTCCATTTATATTTATCTAGATCACACCCATTGCCTTTGTTAGGTATAAGTTTTCCTTTTTCTGATTCATCTTCATCCTCTTCTATAGTTTCAGCTGTAGGAGCAGGATTTGCTGGTTGTTTGCTAGTTGAGGCACTTTTGTTAGCATCTAACTCGGCCTGAAGTTTTTCAGCTTCAACCTCTGTAAGTTCTGTTATTTCGGCAGCCTTTAAAATATTTTCTTCAGCTTTTTTGTCAGCTATAGCCTTCAGGCGGGCTGCCTCCTTTTCACGTTTTTCTTTCAGTTCAGCTTCATGCTGATCTCTACTTATTTTTTCATACTTTTTAAATGTGCTCATAACCAGCTACAAATAAAAAATAATCTGTACGTTAAATCACTGAGCTATGACTATAAATCAATATTTTATTTAGGTACAATTTTTTTGAGAATTTTTTACACACCTTTTCCCATTCTCCTTCCTTTGCACCGGTAAAGAAATCAGTTTTTCGGCCCAAGAAATTAACAAATGTATCCAGAAGCTGAAACCAAGTAAAATAAGATAAAATAGCTATTTTGTTTATGATATTTTAAGGTTAAAATAAACATTTTCCGGAATATTCTTACCTGTGATGCCCCTAGTGGATGATGTTGAGCAATTGATAAAAATAGGGTATCAAAATGTTCAGTTTTATCACCGTCACCACTCATTGTAATTAGAAATTGGTTTTTAACGCAGTGAAAAAGAAAAAAATTACGAAAAACCGCACTTACACTCACGTATCGATAAAACACGAGGCCGCAAAATGCAAGATGTTCGGTAGCAGTTCGGTCGTCTGTTTTGATTTAATTAACTGTCAATCAGCAGTTGTACCAATATTAGGGTCATAAAGAATACAAAAATTATCTAAAATTAATTTTTATATAGAAATAAGACCATTTAAAAAGGTCAAAATCTCTTAGAGGATAATAAATTGAATAAATGGATATAAGGATATAGTAAAATCAGTAAAATTTATCGAATAGTTTAACAATTTATACCGGTACTTTTTCATTTCATCGGGGAGAGATCGACGAAATTTTAAAATAAAATGCGGGTTTCTTGTTACTTTTTTAATTTATTTCCAAATATTTTTCTATTTGTCTGCTAGTATCGAAAAATTTTTAAATAGAAATTTGTAGCTATTATTAATATTCTGATTTTGGTATGTTTAAGTTTAAAATATTAAAGTAATAATATTTATTATTCAGTTAACTTATTGATACTATCCAACACCCAACTGTTCAAGTAAATATAAGATAAAAACTAATAATAATCTAATTTACTTACCTCCAGTAGTAAGCAGTAATTTAAATTTAATATTTGCTAAACTACATCTATTTTTTACCGGTTTGTCTCTTGATCCTCCAAAAAGTCCCCGGTAAAAAACTTTATTGGTATGGGGTGTGGTAGACCTGTTTAGTGTAAAATCGAAAAACCGAGAAATTTCTAATGGCGAAGATTGTTTTGTGGGTGAATTTTGTTGTGTTTTTTCTTTAATTCCTACAGTAAGCATATTATTTATTGGTTTAAATAGTAATTTGAATCTATTTAGGTACCAAAAGGTTCTTCTCAGAAGTGTTAGGTTTATTTTTAAAATTGTGTGGCTGTAATATTCTCTTGAAAAGTAAGGTTATGTTAAACTACCTCATGCCTTTGTTATTAAAAAATTAAATAATAAATATGGCAGAAAATAGTAACAATACTTCAGTTATGACTGAGCTAACTGGTTTAATAAGAACATGGGAGGATGAGCACGGTCAAACTAATTATGATCCAGTACCAACTCTTACGAGGTAAGTCAGTTTTTCTTGCTATAAATACATTAATTAATGAACAATTATGTTTGACTACATTAGACTGGCGGAAATTATCGAAGTGGAAACAGAGAACTATCTTAAGATGGATCCTGATCCTTTTGATGAACGACATCCGTCTAGAACTGATCCAGAATGCAAATTAGGGCAAATACTAAAAGCATTATTTAGGAAGGACAATTTTATGAATAAGGTATACTTATAATACCGTTTTCAAAGTCAATATACATTGTAATTTTTATGATGCAATAACGCTTACTGCAATTTTTAGCTTGTCAATGATTATTTAAGAGATACCTATTATAGTCGGTTAGGCATAACAGGAAGAGATATTGATCAGTTAAATATCGCTGCATGCCGTTTAATGTTGGACGTGATGCCAGGTTTGGAAACTTCTGTAGTGTTTCAGGTAAATATATTTGTTATTAGTGTTTCTTGAATGTTTCAAATTCAAGAAAAAATTTTACTAATTTTTAGCCTGATATGGATAGTTTAATTCATCGTCTAATAAAATGGGTTATCAATTCAATTGAACCTCTGCAAAGTTATGCTACTGGTCTCCTTGCTGCTGCCATGGAAATTCCCGAAATTGCTACAAGATTTAGAGAACAGAATAGTAAATTGGTACCACTGTTACTTCAAAGATTACGTAGATTAAAGTCTTCTTCAGAATTTGCGCAACATACAACTAATTTATCTAGGCCATTTGCACATTTATCCTCCTTAAGGTCTCCTCCATATAGAGGAGATGGTATAATTAAGACTCCATCACCCATGAGTAAGAGAGGTTAGTATTTAAATTGCACGATAAAATTTAAAACATGTTTTTTTAAATATATGCATATGAAAATAATGAGATACTAATGCTTTAATCGGTAATAATTATCGATATAGATATAAGATATGTTTCGATTATATTTTTAATTAATTTAGTTCGTGAAAATGGGCTATTGTCTACACCTGAGAGCGAAAATGATCAAACACCGTCAAGATCTGAAAGTAGTGAGGTGAGAATTTTTTGGTCTGATAAAATCTCTTAGACTAATTTTAACTTATTTTGTAGAATCAAGATACTGAAAAAAATCAGAAAAGGAAAAAAGTTGTCGATGTACAATTATCCACTTCTTCCAGATCTGAAGCTGAAGTAAGTATAACAAATGATAAATTGTTTGTAAAATACAATAAAATATTTTGAATTCTTATTTATGTTTGTGTTTTTAGACATCTAATTCAGAAAGCTGCACAAAGAGAAAAAGACCAAAATTGGAAAACAATCCTCCCCCTGTATTTCTTGGTGACATTAGCCCCCAAAAATACGGAGGTATATTATCCGAGGCTAGCAATTCTTCATGGGCGGAACTCGAAAGTTTCATGATCGGTACTGTTCAAATTTTCCCACCAACAATAGCAACAAGACAAATTTTAATATTAAGATATCTAACACCTATGGGTGAATATCAAGAGTTTCTGAGCCACGTTTTTGAAAATGATGCCTTAGAATTGATTTTATGTTATGTCAACGTACGTGTCACCAAAGAAGCTAGGCTTGCTTTTGAGGCCTTAAAGTATCTTGCCGCATTACTTTGCCACAAGAAGTTTTCAATAGAGTTTATCCACTGTAAAGGTTTAGAGGTAAGACTACTTATTCAAACACGAAATGATGTAAACTATGTGGACTCTGCAAAACACTTTGTATACCCATCTTATAATATATTTGTAGTATTTAGTACTATTTAAATTTATTTTCTACCTAAAATAATATACACATTGAAAGTGAATATTTAAAAAATTACACACAAAATTAACTACTATAATAAAAATCTAAAACACTGTTAAGTCCTAATTTATTTACAATACATTGAATTAAAATTTAACAAAACTAAGGGTTTGGCGATCACCCTGTAAAAAAAACTAAACGAATAATTTGCACCTGTTGATGATTTTTCTTGCAATTACAAAACCGTATCAGGATTAATTATCTCATTCCAGATATGTGATTAATTTATTCCAATATCTATTTCAATTATTGTACTCTAATTTACTTAGGGATTGATGAGAAAAATGTCATCTAAATTCCTAATATTTAAATACTACATAAAAAAAAATGTTAAAACATAGTTAATAATTATAGTGGAATATTCTTATAGGTAATATTTATTTTTTGTAGTCTTTATTAGAAGTGCCTCGACCCTCAATAGCAGCGACTGGTGTTTCGATCTGTTTATATTACTTGGGTTATTGCGAAGAGGCTATGGAAAGGGTATGTTTGCTGCCAAAATTTGTTGTCAGTAACTTGGTCAAGTAAGTTTTTATTTAATTATCTCTACAGGTTCTGTAATGAATGTTATTCGATTGCAGATATGCTTTATGGCTATTGGAATGCTCGCATGATTCAGGCCGTTGTCATGCTATAATGTTCTTTGGATTAACTTTCCAGTTTAAAGTCATTGTAGAAGAATTTGATTCCCAAGATGGTCTTAGAAAATTGCATAATGTGGTAAGTAAGTAGTGTAAATAATAATAATAATTGTAAAATTGCGTCACGTAATTATTTAAATTATTTTCTAGATTGCCACCTTGCCCATACTCTTACCAGACTCTGATACTGGGCAACTGAATGAAGACCAAGAAGGTGCAGCACGCCAAATAGTGAGGCATGTATGTGTTGCGTATCGTCGTTATTTGGAGGCCCATTTGAATGCCAAGGTCGAGTTATTAAGGAGATCGCAATTAAGGCCTAATGAGCGATTAGCTCCCCCACTGCCCCCTCAACCATCGTACAAGGTAATACTGAGTTATGCTTTATGTGTTTCAAAGTGCACTCTAAGTTGTACTTATTTCAAACTGTCTGTAAACTGCATAAAAGTATGTTCAATGGAATTTTATCTGTTCTAGGCCTGTAAATCATCCCCCGAGGAAATTCAACAACAAATTGATATGCTTTTCCAAAACATGCCTTTCAGAAGCCATTGGGCCCCAATAGATCATTTGTTAAAATTGGGAGGAATCACGTTGCTGTTAAAAATAATTGCCTTTGCTTACGAGTGGAATTATAGTGGTAGAGCTGAAACTGTGAGAAGTGCTTTAGACGTATTGGCTATTGCCTGCGTTATGCCCAAGGTACAGTTGTTGTTTTGCGATAGGGTAGATCTACCTGAAGAAGCTCTCACAGTTGGTAAGTCAAACCTAAATCCTTAAAAGAGTTTCTCTATAGCGGATATCATTTAAAGGTAGAACAGTCTATTAATAGGTTTTCCACTAATTTTTTAAAAGAACATCATTGGTTTACTTAATTAAAAAATTAATCTTTTATTTCTAAAAAAATTATAATACTTAACTTAACTCTGATTAAATGTTAAAGTATTTGAAGTTTGAAGTTTATATTTCTACATCTGTGGAAACATCTATCGCGTGAAGTTTAAATGAAAAAACGTTAACCAGTTTTCAGCACTAAATTATTTAATTGGAAAACCATGTGATTTTTTGTTTTTTATTCCTCTAGTATTTCTTTATTTTGTGTAGTATGCAAATTAAAATTCTGTTTTTGTTTCTTTGATTTTAAAATATCTCTCATGATAGCCTATTTCAAAATTTTTCGGAGACACCTTATATAAAACTGTGACGTAATGTGTAAGTAAGAAAGTCCCTAATATTTATGATTTTACTATTGCAGGATTAAATATAATATTGGGAGCAGCAGAAGGAGAAATAGTTGCAGATGCCGATGTACAAAAAGCTGCGCTTCGTGTTATAGGCAACTGTGTTTGTGCTCCAATTGTTAGGGTAAGTTTTTCCAAAAATGTCGTAAATTAAATATATATGTTTTACATACCCGTAGGTTGGTGGTACAATGGCAAGATTCTCTCAAAATGCAACAAATTCTCCAAATAAGAAGTTAAAATTCAAAAGTTCTGAAGATCTTATACAAAAAGTGTGGGACTGTGTTAGATCCAACAGTGGTATTATGGTTTTGTTACAGTTGATGCAGATAAAGACACCTATTACAGATGCCGATTGCATAAGGACATTAGCGTGTAAAGCATTGGCTGGTTTGGCTAGATCTGAGACAGTTAGGCAGATTGTTTCCAAATTGCCTTTGTTCACCAGCGGGCAATTGCAAAGTAGGTTTTATTTTACGTATTGTAAGAAGTGATTATTTTTCTCCAAAGGCAAAAACATTTTACTGTTGGCTTGGAGATCCAGGTTCGAATCCTGGTCATGCAACAGGGATTTTTCTTTTTCGGAGATAATTTCCTCAGGTGTCTACTGTTTTTCAACGTGTTGATCCCAAGAAGTTGTGTTAACTATGGTGTTTGATAAAAATTTAATAATTTCTCTATATGAAACTGTATATTTTATTTTGATTTTTAGATTTAATGAGAGATCCAATTCTGCAAGAAAAAAGACAGGAACATGTTTTGTTCCAAAAGTATGCATTAGAATTATTAGAATTACTATCGGGAAAAGGAAAACACACGGGGAATGAATTAGAAGCATCCTTAGCTAATATTCACAGGGTAAGAGACTATACAATATTAACACGTCAGTCTGCAATGATAATTAAGAAAGGAGAAAATCTTGATATATATATTTTTTTTTTTGTATTTGGTAGTTCTTGCTTATAATTTCAGAATTGGAATTATGTTCAAAATAGTTCTATATATTTTTTACTCTCTTTGCTTGATATGAATTGTTTACAAGTTTATTTAGGTTTTATACAAGAATAATAATAACAAAAATATCCAATTTGATATATTTTTATATTTGTAGTGATGTTCTACTTTTGAACACACAATAATAAAATCTGTTGGACTTAAAAATCATTCAAACCACTAGAATGCAATTACTGTTGAATCCATCAAAACAACTACTTTTCATAACGACATGTTAAAAACATTGAATTAAATAATTAGTGTAGTTGGTTCATTTTAGCTCATCCAAGAATATGTTTTTTCGTCCTCTACTTCATAACAGCAAACAAATACTTTAGTATATGCACACATAAAATTTATGCAACTTTTTCAGGCTAATGTGGTAGCCCAGACCAAAATTCAGTTCAACGATAGGCAGTTGCTGCAACTGATTCATCAGCATTTAGTTCAGAAGGGTTTTACAGGCACTGCCGGAATGTTAGTCAAAGAAGCAAGCCTTAGTAGTGCCATTACTTCTCTAAGTTCTCAACATCCCACTAAATTTAGATATACTTCAACTTTGACCCCATCTAGAGTGAGTGTAATTATACAGTAATTAGCAGGAAATTTATTAAATTAATACATTTTAGGTTAGATTATCGTTTTCGTCACCAAACATTCACCGTGCATTGCCTTTGTCGAATTCGTCAGAAAACGTTTCCAATGTAGTTAATGGAGCAAATTTGTCCTCACCATCTACCATTAAGATTATAAAGTAAGTGAACATATTCCGTTTAATTATGACCATTCTGATAACCATTAGTATTTTCAGAAAACATGTAAATGCACCTACAACGCCCATTCCGATTTCACGTCTACAAAAGCAAATTAGTAGTGAACCACATGTGTGGATGCCCGGACAAAATTTACATGAAGATACGTCCACCTCATCTGACCAACCGAGGGTTACTCTAGACTCTATTATTACAGAGTATCTTACTAATCAGCATGCTCTTTGTAAAAACCCAATGGCAACTTGCCCACAGTTCAATCTATTCATGTGAGTATTAAAACTAATATTGATGCTCCTCTTTAGGAGAAAAGTATCAATAACTTGTCATTTTTTTTTCTCCTGAAAGAAGCTTATGTTAATGTAACACCTTTATTCTGTTAACTAGCACTAACGCTTTTTGGGGTTTTTCAGCAAAAATCCTTTCATACTTCCTTTAATATGAAAAAATAACATCGAAATATGTATAGAAATCAATCAGCATAACTACTACTCCAACTAAAACTGGAATCTATTTACTTGCATGAAAGAATTCTTAGCATTTTTAACTCATTAAATGAATATAATAATAAAAATGCAAAATTATTTTAATTTATTTATTTGGTTTCCAAATTTTCGTTTTTTTTTTTAGAAGTTCTTAGTTCTCTTTAGTGTTGCCGGGAACTTATAGCGAATTATTAATTTAGAAAATTATTTATATTTTTTATACGTTTAGAATAAAGGACTGTCAAATCCGAAAGGAAATTTGAAGAAAGTCTAAAATTAACGATATACCTACCTACAGAGTGACCCATTTGAACGTGGGCCACCCCTGTAAAGTGGCTATTTTTGGCTCAATTTTGATCAATTTGTTTTTAAATCATATTATTAGCGATTTTTTTATGTGAAAACTAAGTACGTTACTGTGACCCATTTTAGGGGACGCTGAACACAGTGGCGTCCTTGATTTTCACGTAAAAAAATCGCTAAATTAATTTCTCGAATTTTTGCTTCAAAAAAATTGCAAAGTAGGCCTTGATTTTTGTGATAGACTTAATTAAAATATTTCTATAATTGATAGCAATTAAAAAATTTTAGACCACACAAATGTCCAGATCCAAAACCAAGAATAGCAGCCGCAAATAATTATGTAATTAGGTGTGCAAGACGGTCAGTCGGGTATCAGTCTAAAACAATGGATAGACGATTTGTACATTCCAGATTTTGTCCTGTTCAAACCATCCGATATTCAACAGACGAGGGTTTTTTTACTTGTGCCAAATTTATGGTAAGTTCTTAAATTGACAGTTATATTTTTCTGTTTATAAAGTATTAGGAGGATTTAGTTTTGACTCTAAAAAAGTTTTCTTATCTCTTCCAAAATCCGCAAGGAAATTTGAAAAAATACAAAATTACTAAAATAGAAAAAACAAAAAAAAACTATTGATTTTACAATTTTTACTGATATGGCATAAATAAATATACACATTAAACAGTGGTTATCCATGGACACTGCTTATACAAATGCACTTTAAATGGTTAATAGTTATGTCAATGACTCCTTTTCAACGATTTTGCTTCTTTAGCCTGGTGATCATTCAATAGTGGTAGGTGACTACAATGGGGAAATTCATTTATTCAGTCTTCACACTGGTAATGAAATTCACATGTTCTCAGCGCATGACAACTACATAATACATGTTGAACCAAATAGAACTGGAGAGTTTCTGCTTACCAGTTCCACTTGGGGTAAACCTGTCTCAGCTTTATGGAATATGAAGACTTATGAAATGAAGTAAGTTATGCTTTACCTAAATTTAGACAAGTGTAATTTGCAATTAAATAAATTTCAGAATTCCGTTTAATGATGAGGAATATGTGGAGTTTAGTAAAGTAACCCAAGAGAAAGTAATTGGTACCAAAGGAGAAATAGCAAAGGTATGCATAATAAATCCAGATGTACATATAGTTTATTTATATATTTATATCTACGAGTGAAATAGTCACTGTCAAAGTAATACAGAGACGGAAAACTTGAAAAAGACAATCTTATTGGAGAATTTTTGTTTCAGATTTATGATGCTAATACTGGAACCTCAATAAGTCGTTTGGTGCCTTCAGTTAGTAACCAGTATACAAAGAATAAAGCCACATTTAGTTATAATGATGAATTAGTCCTCTCTGATGGTGTTTTGTTTGATGTTAATTCTGGAAAACCAATTCATAAATTGGATAAATTAAATCAAACACAAAGTGGAGTCTTCCATCCTAATGGTCTGGAGGTTAGTAAAATAACATAAACATACAATTAATTGTTCAATTTCGATCCTTTTTTTTTTAGATTGTTTCAAATACCGAGGTTTGGGATATTAGAACGTTTCATCTGTTAAAAACCGTTCCTGTATTAAATCAGTGTTCTGTTATATTTTCTCCAGTAAACACAGCAATATATGCCATTTCAATGGAACAAGAAATGGATGACGGAGATTCTACTTTTGATTCTAGTTTTAAGACTGTAGATGCGATCGACTATTCTAGCATCGGTAAGGGTTGCTTTTTCAAATATCTCTCAAGAATCAGTATATTGGTATCCACTTTTTATAATTCGTAATTGTTACTTTCAGCCACAATTGACGTCAAGAAAAGTATTTATGATCTGGCCATTAATCGTTACGATACTCAAATTGCGATTGTGGAAAACCAGGGGATGTTTAATTCTGTGCAAGAATCCGTCGTACGAATATATGATGTTGGAAGAAGAAGAGATGACGAAGATGAACAGGTACAAAATAATTCCTTTAACGTAGACAGTATTCAAGAATCCTGTGATATTTTTAGTTTCATTTCTTCTTTGTTATTTTTTTTATAAGTATATGTAATGTTTCAAATTTAGTACAATATATGTATTATTATATTTTCTTATTTATTATTATGAACCTGGTTTTATATTAAGTTGTAAATTTATTTTATGTTGAATAAATAGTTTTCCATACCTGCTGAGGCTCGCTTTGAGCATTTTGTTCTCTTTAATGTAAATAAATTTTAGTGCCAGGTATTGATCAAGAAAAAGGATCATTTATCATCGGCGCTCATATGGTATAAATATTTTTGTTTTTAAAATTTTTGAAATAAAATATTTTTCCTTTAGGATGAAGAAGAAGAAGATGATGACATGGATGGCACTGATGACGATAACTCTGATAATGATGGTGAGTTTTTATACGATATGATTTATATTAATAGTAATACAATAGGTTTCCAAGAAACAAGCTCACTCAGCTCTTACCTTGGGGTCCAGGGTCAATTCCTAGATGTTATAGCACTGGGACTTTTTGTGTAGAATAACTGAATCTCAGTGCACTTAGAAATTGGAGGTGTATTTATCGCCTCTAAAAGGTTCCTTCGTGGATAAAGAGAAATTGTATTATCTGTGGTGTTTATTTTTTACTGCAGATATTTTTATAAACTTTAGTTTTGTAAAACTGTACACCAGATGTTACAGAAAGACACTGGTCTATCAAATATAATCCAATTTTCTTAGTTGTAATTTGTCCTGCTAATGGTTTTTTCCCATTCTTAAATCGAATCATAACTGTCTTTAACAATTTATTTGTTGTTAATCCCTATATTAAATTTTAAATTCTGCACACAGGCTTGCAAATATGACAGGTACTGACTAAAAAATATACTCATATTTAGTTATCACTATTCATATGTAGAAAGCATGGCAAAAAAGCACTTAATTTGTTAAAACAGAAAATACATTTTCAAATTATATATCGCTTTTTTTTGTTGGAGCCAGCAAATTACACGTATGAATAGCAGTTTTTAGAATTAATAAATATTTCAGATCAAATGGTATTTGATTTAGATGGCGACAACAATGATAATAATGACAATAATGATGATGATAACGGGGACGATGATGATGATAACGACAACGATAATGATAGTGACTCGGAGAGTTGGACTAGTCTTTCAAGTGGCGGAAATGATAGCTCAATTGGGACTGAATCCTTATTAGGTGATCTACTTTTCGAGTATTAATTAAGAGAAAATTAATGGATTCTTGTGATGAATAATATAATTCTTGGATGTTTGTGTATATAAAAATTATTTATATAATTTGGGACAGTAAGTTGCCGTGCAATTGTGGTAAAACTAATAATAATTATGGCTTTTATTTATAATCTAACTTTATACAAAAATACAAAAGTAATATTGTTTCTCATTCGAATTTCTGTTTCTCTAGATCATATATAATCATCTTTTTCCGTGTAACGTAGAAATTGTATTTTTAATATTTTACATTTAATGTGTACATAGGATTTAAGATAATGTTATTAAAATTAAGTTGTGATTATGTACTTGAGTTTCTTAAGTAAATAATTATTTGTAAGTAAACAAAATGTTTTATTTCTCCAACAACCAACATGTTCTAGATTTTGAGTATAATTTAAAATTTAACGCATGAGGGTGTACAGGATTTTCTGTTATAAAACCGACATACAGGGTAACAACACAAGAGAAAATGGTAAATACAAAATTATCGCAATATAATTTAAAAATCATTTTAATAAGTATATAATTTATTTTATGGCAGTATACGTATACAAAATATGTGAAATATATACAAAACATTTCTTTTCAATAAAATTTCGTTTATATAAATATCAAATTAAATACGTAAATTTAAATTATTTAAACTAACAGTCAATATATTTCCTAGAACATGACTTGGTAATCATTAATTAAGTAGTTCTAATTTGTCTTTTATAAAATTAAATAACATGTGAAGGTAACAGGTTAAGTAGTACAAAATGCAAGAGTCTATAAATATTATCACGTTATTGTTAAAACAAAATAAGAGAGCTTATACATACAAGAACAAAATATTAGTTCACTTTTCCCTAACTTAACTTAGCCGTTACGAGTAATGGTCCATAATGTAATGAATCCATTGTACATAATTAAATACTGTAGTATAAATTCCATATTTATTCCTTCTTCCACAGCCATCTCCAAAACTGGTAATTCCTTGAACGCTATAAGCAGTTTTTGAATATTTTTTCGATAGGCACATAAGGCCTCCACCACTATCACCTGCACAAGTATCTGCTTTCCCAGATGTCCATCCAGCACACACCATATTGTCACTTATCAAAAATTGCTTGTAGGATTTCCTACAAATCTTTGAATGGACCACCGGGAGCTACAAAACATTTGACCATATAAATATAAAATAGAACAGACCATATATGTACAAGCTAGTACAATTAAAATGCCTTTAATTTTTTTAGTAGGACAAAACAAAACCTATATAAGTTCAAAAATATTTTATGGATGTATAATAGTTACGTCTGAAAATCTACCTTAGCCTCATGTAGTATTGGCACCCCGTATACATCCGTCGTGTGTACTTTACCCCAGCCCATGACGGAACACAGCTGGCCTGGTTTCGGCCTTTTATTTGGGAGGCAAGCAACTCGCGTTCGTACAGGCCTTGGTAACATCAAAAGTGCAATATCATTATCAACAGTTTTGTAGTCGAATTTTGGATGAGGAAACATTTTTGAAACGGTCATCTCAATGTCGCTTCCGTCCGTGGCACGGAGATCATGTGCGTTCAGCCTCACACGTAAATATTTCCTAATACAGTGGTTAGCAGTTAGTACCCATCTTGCAGCTATTAAAGTGCCTCCGCAGAAGACTTCCTGAAAACAAAAATAATGTTCATCATGGCATACAATAAAGAATTTAAATTTATTGTTTGGGGAATTTGTTTGCATAATGGGGATTTTTTTGTTGGAATTAGGATTAAGTTGGTACTGATATTTATTTACATGAGGGGAGGGGGAGGCTATGATATGTTTTTCTTAGGTTGTCTCAGATTGAGGTGTCAGATTTAATATTTAATTGATTGTCACTGTCATTTATTTTAATTATTTTTGGCTGAATTGCCAAATTGTTTATTGATGACATACAGAGTGTTCATTAAGTATGTACAATAAATTTAACAGACGATTATTTGAGTGATTTGACAGAAAGTTCATATAAACATGGGTCCAAAATTGCTTCGTTTTCAAGATACAGGGTGTTAAACTTTTTTAAAAAATTTCACCAAAAATACTTTTTACAAAAATTACAATTTAATAGCTTATAAAATTGACAACAGCTGTCATAAATTGTTTGCCAAATGCTGCAATCGTTTTCCAATGCAACCCTTGATTATTTCCTACGTTTCCTATGTTTCTTGTGTGGTCCAGGGATATGCAATTAATTGAATTTAATTTTCTGTCTCGAAAACTAAGCAAGATCCGAAAAAAATGCAAGATATAAACGTTATATTTTCAGTTGCTTAACCCAAAAAAATATAAAACTTACAAAATAGTCAGTGGCGTATATTTTTTTGTCAAAAATACTCGTTAATAAGGTGCCGCTCGGGACACCACTGGACTTAATAAATGTTATCAAGTTATTAGTGCGTAATTAGCCCCTTAACACTACAAATAACATTGCCAAATTACAACAAATTTGGGTAACGGATATTTAAGATATTTACGAAAAACCAAATTTTTTAAAAAAGTTTAACACCCTGTATCTTGAAAACGAAGCATTTTCGGACCCATGTTTATATGAACTTTCTGTCTTAAAATTACTCAAATAATCTTCTGTTAAATTTATTGTAGATACTTACGGCCATTCTCACCGATTACTGTTTAAGCAACCCTTAGTTAAGGTTGCTTAAATATTTAAATATGGTTTAACTTTGTTTGCATTGCACCGCAAAATATTTAAGTCCACTTTAATAAGTATAGATTTTATTGTAATACACCTACTTTTAGGTCATTTGTAATTTGTTGGCAACTTCGTTACGTTCTTTAATTGTTATGTCATATGTCATCCATTATTTTATTCTGTCTGTACCTACATCACGTTTTGTATTTAGAAAATAAGAATAAAGTGGAAAACCCGAGGAAGAGAGTGAGGTCCGCAAATTTTACAAACGATGAAAAGATCCTCCTCTTGAATATTATTAGTAACTATAAAGGTATAATTGAAAACAAAAAAACTAACTCTGTATCCTGCGAACAAAAATCTTACTTACGTACTGTACACTTAAATTATGGAAGGGAATATATTTTAACACATACATATCACTGGGGAACTCCAAATTGGCTTCAATTAAAGTCAAAATATATAAAACAGTATCTTTACGCAATCTAAACCGCCTAAAGAAAGTTAACTCATCTAATTCAGCAAAATAATTTCATAAATTCTTCTGGGAAACTCGAAATCGATAATTTCCAATATATCAATATCGTCCTCAAAGATATCTTCATCATCAGATTCCATTTTCTAATAAAACAGGTAATTTAAAGATTGAAAATTGAAATCAAAATCAAATAAATGTCAGTAATGACACGTAATTTGTAAAAATGCGCATGCTCAGAACTATTCTTAAATTTAAACCAGCTTTAAGCCACCATTTTTCAGGGCTTAAATTTAAGGAACCTTTAAGGCGATTTAAGAACTCTTAAGCAACGGTGCAACGAAAAATTCAGATTTAAGCACGCCTTATTGCTAAACCTTCCTTTAAAACTACGGTGAGAATGGCCGTTAATGAACACCCTGTAGGTATATTGCTGTGCAAAGTGATTGTTTAGGTTAGGTTTGTGAAATTTTGCGTTCGGTAATTCTTAGCTCGGTAGATGTACTGACATAAAGCAGCTGATTACCGTAATGTACCAGGATACATTACCCGCTCCAATTATCGTAAATGCCTTATATCTAAAAGGAGGTAAACTATCGGTGGTGGGGGCAATAATTCGCGCGACGGAAGTTTGCAGCGGCCATATTTGATAAACCACTTTTTACACGTCAGTGTTTGACAGTTTTGAGTTTTGTATTTATGAAGCGTTAGAAACCCAACGTGTTCTGTTCTGTGGTGTCAGCATTTTATGCAAAACTTTTCATTGAGTGCCGATTTTGTGTTAAACGATTGTATAGTATATAAGGATTGTATTATTTATTCGTGTGTGCGTGTTATATGCGAAATTTGAACATATAAAACTTTATTATGGTTAGTTGCAGTGGCGTTACTTTTCATCGGTAAGTAATTAAATATTATTATAACTAAATAAACCAACTGTTAGTAATATTTTCATTATGTTGGAGTGTTTAAAAACATAACAATAATAAAATCGTCAAAGAGCTAAATTGTAGGTTATACGCCGCCATGTTTGTTTACAATTTATCCAGTGACAGTTCATCCTAAATTTGTCTTGCTTGTCGAAAATAAAATAAAATAAAAAATTATACTTAATTTAACTACATACTAGTTAAATTATAATTGTGTGCAAATAAAATAATGTAAGTTGCCGTTGTATAAACTGTGATCCTGTGATAATTACTAATTGCATATTTTTCCAAACGGTTGCCAAAGAAGCCTTTTCAGCAAAGGGAATATGGATTAAATTCACTGGTAGAAAAAGGGAAGAAATACCTGCATTTGCAGTGCTGTGCTCACAGCAATTTGAAGAGACAGACTTCAAGACAACTGCCTTCAAAATATTTCTAAAGGAAAATGCTATTCGCCTCGGTCACCGCCTGGCGGATTTAGTCAGAACCCTCGCCGTGTACCGCAGTTTACTGGTTTTTAAGTTTTCTTAAAGAAAATAGGTAGCAAAGACGTTGAACTTAATACTGGAATTAGATATTTTAAAAACTACTCACGTTATTTATACGTTGAAATGACGATTGCGCATAAAAAATTGCATTTTTGTAATAACAAACTTTGAAAACCAGGAAACTGCGGTACACGGCGAGGGTTCTGACTAAATCCGCCAGGCGGTGACCGAGGCGAATACCCTCATGAATAGTACAGAGGCACAAATATGTAAGTTTACTGTAAGAATGGAGATACCTACATTGATAAAATAGGAATGTTTTGTGGAGAAAAAAGAGTTTGCATTACTAACTATGAATTGCTATTTTACTGCTGAAAATTCTTCATAAATTTTAACTGTGTATACCTTACAATTAAACATTAAGAAACCTGTTTAAATTTGTGATTTGATTTTATATCTAACAAAAAAATTGAAGTAGGTAATGAATAAATGTTTTATTTTCAGACAAAATATCATCAAACTACTCTAACTATCACTACTGCCACAAGCCATCAACCAATTGATGCAGAACCTGTCTGCATTACTTTGGAACCTACTCCCTCCTACTTCAACTGCTGAAATAATGGATGCACAAATTCCATCTCCAAGGACACCTAAGATGGATAGTACCATTCTTGTGTCTACCGAAGAGAATTGTCCTAGAAAAGTAAAGTTGAAACGTCAAATTCGAACATTGTCTAGGACACACTTACAACAAAGTCGTCAAGTTCGTAAACTGCAAAAGCAACTGTGGTGGCAAAAAAACGAATTTTTAAACTATCTGGCATAGTAAAAGAACTGGAGAGGAAAAATTTAGTGGATGCAGACCATGTGAGTAGTATATTAGGTGAATTCGGAAGAAACTGAACTAATTAACAGTATTTTCAACAGATGTAAAGGGAGAAAAGGGGAAAGACAATATGGTCATGAAATTAGGAAGTTTGCACTCACTATACAATTTTTCTCACCAAAGGCTTACAATTTACATCAGAGAACGATTTCAATTACATGTTTATACCATACTTTTTAAAATGCATTATGTTTTATATGTATGTACCTATTATAAATATAAATAATAAAGTATTATAATATGTTCTGATTTCTTTATTTATCCTACATAATTATTAGAGCTGATTTTACCAAAGCCGTTCAGTTTGAACTTGGTTTAATACTCGGTTTAATATTTAAGGTTACAACTACTGTGCAAACAATCGTTTGAGCATGGTTCAAGCTTAAACCACATTTATTTTGTTAATTGCCTAAATTTGTTCTTAATGTACAATTTATCCACGAGTTTGATTTGATTTTTTTAACCATACTATCTACTCATTTTTTATAGAAAATTTTAGAACATTGCAGTACATATCTACAGTATTTTTAGTCATTTTAATTATTTGGTAAATAGCTGGTTCAATATCACAAAATTTACATTTCGGTCCCCAAGGATAATGTTGTGTTATCCCTGGGAAACGCCACTGATTATTTCCCCCACCTAGATAAACCACTTTCGTACCAACCTTAGCACAACTTCCGTCGCGGCAGATTTTATAACCTTCTCTCCTTAGATATTTACTCATTGTTGCTGTGCTTTCTTTAGGGTCTCACTGTGGCAACTATGTAGAACCAATTTGAATTTGTGGTTATGTTTTTGACTTTTCAACATAACCTCAGTAATTAAAACAGTCATTCATACCAACAGAATTCAGATTTTCCAAGGCCTCCCCTCATGTAAATAAAATGTGAATAGCAGGGATTTTAATGTAGTACCATTGGCAGCAAGGAAACGAGCTTAGATTTTTATATTTGATTTGGGGCACTTTATCTTTTGTTTTGTTATAATATATAACCCATTGATGGGAGGTTTTGAAATAATTGAAATAGAATAGTCATACTTTATTATTTGTATTCTTTTTCAAACATTCCATTATAGTTGGAGGATTAGAGTCCATTATTTAGAGTGGTCATTATTATTGGATATTCATGTTATAAAACTAGGTAACTGAGTTGCATTCTACAACAAACGAAAATTCCAACAACAACCGCCTAATATTTTGAAAATACAAAAATTCTCAAATTATAAACTGTTAAACAATTAACTAGAAAAAAGTAATTAGACATTTTGTATCAAACCTTGTCATTGTGTGCTATCTACTTGATATATAGATGAGGCTGTGTGACACCTCTAATCTAAGGAAATTTTGTATGCATGTCGTCGGAGACGTGCGTTTGCTAAAGAGATAATTTTTCGATAGAGCGGCGGCAGTGCTCTTTGAGTAGGATTTCTGTGATTAATTTGATAAACATTTGAAATGACACAGCTGATCAATGGGATTTATCATGTTACATGATGAACATCTTGCACTTAAAAAAGTGGAATTTTATAACTTATATCTACTATCTACCTACCTATTCAAAATATTAAAACGTTATTTTTTTTAGTAGATATATATAGGTACCCACTTACAATTTAAAAGCCTCTGTACAAAGACGTGTAAAACAAACACCAACTATCTTATTCATGCAATTTTGTCATTTTAAAATTTATTATTTTGTCTTGTATGATCTCAATAGACTGAATTTTTATAGAGCATGCAATTCTCCCAATTGAATTGAATTGCAGCCTGCAGCAGGAAATCAAGTAAGTACAGTGACATCTGGTTTTTAAATCCTTGACAATATCAAGTACCTACTTACTTATTTGTTTTATTTTATTTCCAATATAACTTGTTCAATAAATTCAAGTGGGACGGTCATTTAATTATTTTTTGTGAATCACTTTACGCATGTTACGCATAAAAGGCCAACAATTACTGCAGGAAAAAATGTTAACAACATTTTATGAGGAGTTAATTTTATTAACTTAATTTTATTACTAATATAAAAAATCATGTGTGGTTTTAATGCTTCATTCTGATCGTTTGATGGGCCGGGCTTTTAAGCAACGTGCTAACATCTGGTATTTAAGTAGCTGAGTACCTACCCATTTAACCATTAATTACGCTTCTTTCAATGATTGTTTCAATATCACAATTGCTGTTGGTAAATTTAGGTTAAAGAAACCTTTAATTGCTGGGCAAATAAGGAGATAGGAATTCCACAAAAAGAAAATTTATTTAACTATAAAGCTACTTAAATAGTATAGGTACCTACTACTAAATGGGTAGATATTTTGTCTAACAACCGTATAATTGAATATAATCTGTGGAATTCGCACAGAAACCTTCCCATAGAGAAATTACTAAAATACCTCGTAATCCTCGTATAGCTTTTTTATCCCTTTGTTTTATTATATGTAGAACTTTTACTGTATCACCAATTATTATTACTCTAGTCAAATTAAAATTTTTAGGTGAAAAAATTTATATAGTTTTTAAAATTTGGCAATAACCTCTTAAAAGGATTGCAAGTACGGACCAAAAAAGGTCCCACCCCTATCGTGGATGGAACATCCCCTTTATGGCGAAAAACCACCCCAAAATCGAGTTGACGGTGGTTTTTTTCATTTATCTCCGTTCCGACGAAAAAATATCAAGAGAGCAAAAATATTCCCCATAAAATTTTACACAAGAAAGGTTATATAAGCTATACAGCCAAAAGTCTCATAATTTTCTTGCAATTGAAGCTCCAACGTTAGGTGAATTTATCGTCAAACGAAAAAATCGGTGTTGTGCGCTTTTTATATTTAATATTTCTAAAACCAACACTTCCCCGCAAAAAATTATAAGCAAGGAAATTGTATAGAGCTGAATTTTCTCTACAAAATGCATGTTGTGCGATTTTATTGAGTTTATGACGTTGACATGATGAAGGTATCCTGTAGGTAATGTGAGATCGTTTCCACACCACCCATGAGCTAAAGCTCCCGGCGCGTTTTTTTAGTGGATCTATTTTCTATTGCACTTTATTTAGAAAAATGTGATTTTAATGAGTTTAGAGCACCCTGTATGATGTATTATTGGACATATTGACGTTTTCGTATTTTTTATATGAATTACCTCGTGAATTACATTGGAACAAAAATAATTTTAACATATTCGCAACCATCTAGATTGACAACAAAAATTCGAATTATTTTTCGTGCAACCCTATATAAATTGTTCAAAATAGCATAAATGTATCCAAAATGTGATCTTTATTTAAAAAATGTAAAAACATACAGAGTGGTCCATTTAGAAAAGACTATTGGGGTCATTTCCGGTGAAACCGGTGAAAAAATTGTGGGACCCCCACCATCGTGTTCAGCGACCTCGAAAACGGGGGGGTCTCTAGATTGGCGCTCTGGAAAAAAAAGGTACCCCTTCCGACTCCTGACCTCGACTATTTGGAGATATAGGTATTTCAGAAGGCTATTCTTACATAGCGCTGTTCCTGTCTTCCTGTTCCTTAATTTGCTTTCGATTTTGCTCCCTGACTTCTTTCGCATCTCGTATAGTTTTTGAATAATAATCTTGTATCCTGATTTTCAGAAAAATCTGAGAATTGTGACCCCCATGAAAATCACATAAGAAAAGTTAAGAAATTTAATTCTCTATAGAACCTTAAAAGCTCATACCAAATCGTATTATCACAATTTGAGCCTTATCCTAATTAAAAATTTGTATGTACCACTAAGCAATCATAAATATTGCAATAAACACTTCGAAGACTAATTTATATGATCCTCTTGAGGCCATGCCACTTTATTATTTCACTTAGTTAAGAGGACAACAAAACGATTGATGCAAATAACAAACTTTTATATTACGTGAAGACAGATATATGTAAAATTTTACACGCTTACCAAATGCTGGTTAAGAACAGCCACATGCCATGGCCATTTATACCTTTTGGCCTCAGTACCACCAATTATCTTTAACATTTTAGTCTTTCTGTTGGCGACGCCACATCTCTTGGATTTGTGTTTCCTTCGTCTCGGCTCCCTTATCGCTACATCCTGATTGTTGTTGTATTGGAACCTTCTGTTGTCTGCAAGAGGTCAGAAAACAGCGTATAAATAGACGCAAGTAATTAAGTTCTCATATGCATAACTCGTCTGAATGTAAATATCCATTGAGGTACAATGACAGATGTATCTGCAAATGGTTAATTTGGTATCTTATAAATATATGTCTACAAAAATTAAGGATGTTGCATTTTTATGCGTAATTGAATGTTTATATTTAGAATGCCTTGGCGTCGCGTCAGTTGAATTTACAAACAGCTTCTTTTCCAAGTCAAGTCAACGAAGTAAATTGTTAAATTTTTTAATTTAATTACACAAAGGAAAGTCGGAAGGAAAGTGTGTTGAATGATGAATGAAATGCAAATTTGAGTTCAATAAATTTTTTAATTATACCCACTTGGAATATTGTAGACGCAGAAAAACTGATTTAAGGATCCTTTATTTCAGGCTTGAAACATTTTTTTTAACAGTTTTAAGACTTATTATAGTGCAGTCTATATTGAAAAGGTCAATGATTGCTTTATTCGTTTTATACATAATATGACAATTTACATATTTTGGTGACTAAAATTTTACTGGCAGAATCAAGATCAATTAAATTTTTAATTACACAGTTCTATGGACATTTTGCTAGGAATAATAACTCGTGCATCTGTTTATTAATTAAGTAGCAGCATTATCATATAATTCATTCCTATCTATTACTATATATAGCATTTATTTCAGGCTATAAAAAGTTAAAAAGAGTTTTAACATGGCTCTGTTACTGTTTAACTTGTGGTACCAATTTGTACTTGAGGAATATTTTTAAATAGGCAAATTATAGACAGACTCTGTAATAAAGCTTCTTTCTTAACAATGATGAAGTAACACTAGTAACAGTGTCAGCAGGACTGTCGATTGAAATAAGTCGTATATATTGGAATGTTTTTAAATTGTCTTTTTTACAATTAGATGTAAGTAACAAAAAATAAGTGGCTTTTTTGACATACCGACAATCATGCCACCACAACAGCCTATGTACCAGTTCTTGGGATTGCAATATACACAAAAAAGTACTTGCCATAAAATGTCGGTTTCTTTTTCAACTAGAGTAATAACCAAATTAATTCTGCACATAACAACTATAAATATCTATGTTGGATTATAACTATAGGTCATTAGGTCACGCTGTTCAAGGGGGGGGGAGTTTTGAATTTTAGTTAAGGAAGGTCAATTTTCGACATCTGTTTTTTACTATTTTTGGCGTAGAAGCGTCAAAGTGGGTTTTATCTGGAGCAACTTTATTTGAAAATTCAAAGTCTTGATGAGGTAATTATTAAGTCATCTAGTTTCGTAAAACGTGCTATTTGTTGGGCATGTTCATGGATTAGAAGTTTCAATTTGAAGACCAAAATAATTTATTTGTTTCTGATCATGTTAAAGTTATTTTTTGCTACAGCGAACCCTATGCACCACCAAAAGGATCTCCGGTGGACCGTCGCACAATGGCACCAAAGTAACTTTTTCTTTCAAATCAGTCTGCATGTCTTAATGCTTGAGCGTAATCGGAAATTTTCTTTTTTTTCTTAAATCTTCGCATTTTAATTACCTATGGATCTGTCGAAGTACATTTTTAATTTTCGCCCCTGATTTTTAAAAAATGTCCAAAGAAGTTTGAATTTTCATAAACATTTTTGAAAAGTTAGTGACAAAAATCGAAAATCTAGCTCGACAGATCGATAGGCATTCATAGTATATTAGGTATTAAGGTCAGTAAGTGGTTTACTGGTTGAGGATGTTTGGAGATCGAGACGAAGTCGAGATCTCCAAAACTCCAAAATCTCCGAAACCATTGCCACTTGGAAAGTTGAACAGGATTCCATAAATGGAAACCACTACTTTTTAATAATAACTACAGAGTCTGTTTACAATATTATGACAACTTAATAAGCTCATATAAATGTAAATACATTAATAACATTGATACCTATTTGTTTATAAGTAAATAGTTTAATACTTACCATACCGATTTTGTTTAGTATTCTCCATCAAGTTAAGTACATATAACTCACAATTCGACCTATCGTGATAACAGTACGCTTGCTCCCTTTCTGTTTGTTTGTTACACCTTCCTGGCTTTTTGCATTTCCTAATCCTGATCGTCCTGCAATTCACATCACATGGCGTCCATCTGGACCATTTGCTCCATATATCCGACGGAGCCTGTTTCGTCAAGTAACTGCTGTTCTGAATAAAAATATAAACAGTGAATTACCTAGAAACAGTTTATTAATTTGGATATGTCGCATATGTTTATTATATTAAATTACATGGGATGATTAAATAAATTAGATGAAGTTTCATTTCTTGGAAGAAATGAAATTCCGTCTAAGATATTTTTTACACAACCACAACCGCAGCTAATTATGCTTAGTGGATTGATGAATTAATTATGTGTAGGAAAGCCAAAAGTAATATAACAAAATACAAAGTTGCAATAGTGGAAATATCCTCAACGTTGTTGGTATGCCGAGGTGAGGTATATTTCTTTCCCTATTACTTTAGCGTTCCCCATGAAAGTAACAGCGTGGTCAATAACAATAAGAATCTTACCTCATTTAAATGAACAATATGAAATTCTTTTTTCTGCTTTGATTTCCTCTTACATCTCCTCTTAGCACATGGCCTCTCCTCGTACATTCTGGACCCTTGGCATTTGTAACTGATGCATTCTTTCATTCTTCTTTGGAAGCAGTCTATGCATCTACTCCACGAGGACCATTTCGTGTATATATCTTGTGTATAGTTACCATACTCTTCATCTACTTCATCTATATCAGAAAATATCTCTTCCATGGCAGCTTCTTGTGTTGTATTTCTTTGGTTGTATTTATTTGCTTTCTGAAATAAAAACGATTCTGTAACAATGACCTGAAGGATGGTAAATGGTGGATATGAAAATAAGAGATTTATGGCCTTTTTAATAGTTTTAACAAGATATAATCAGGTTGAAATTTGACACTCTCTACACGTATTTATATTTATGAAAATCAAAGAAATGGAATTAGTAACAATTTTTTCCTGTTCTATTTCCCTTTTTATAGTCTATGAGAAAAATTTGTGAAGGATAACATTACAAAACGTGGTCGTGAATGAAATTTATTAAATGTTTGTCAAAGTTAAAGGCCATACGTTTTTGTTTTCCCGTTGTTGGTTTGCTTTTAATCAGGTTTTTGTTTACAAAACATTTTGGAGGAATATGGTATTTTACACAATTAATCTTCAGATCAAAGCGTTTTGAAAAGTAATCAAGAGGATTATATTTTACGTCGTGGGAAATCATAAACTATTAAAATTTATATCACAGTATTTATTATTAGTGATCCATGAAATAAAAGCAGAAGATAATGTGTGAAACAAAACTATTAATATAAATCGATGTTTAAATTAAGAATTCCACTAAAGTAGGTACCCATTGCCTATTATATTTAATTACTTAGGATATTAAAATATGTATTTTTATTTATTCACAGAAAAAAAAATAGGCGTAATTTGTATCTTCATTAAGTACCTATAGGGTGCTTTGATTGCTTTGTTGGTTTTACAAAGACCTGTTAGTCCCTACCTGAGCAAAATGGCTTCGAGACACATACCTATATCACGGTAAATATCTGGTCTGTCTATTTTCTTTGTATACGGCTATACGTCGTCGTAAGGGACCGTTGTTATTGTTGAAAGTTATAAAACCACAAAAAGTAAAGTTCGTGAAGAATTACTAAGATTACCCGAGTACATTAGAGATAAAACTTTTATTCATCGATCTCTGGTAATAGCTTAAATTGGGGGTTAATAATAGTTGCAATATTTATTTTACTTAGAATAAATTAATTAAGCTGCAAAAGAAAATGTTTGCCTTGTGGCTGAAAACTGATTTTGGATATTTTTTATATGCTGATGTACCAGCACTAGTTTTTGAAATACAGCGTGACCAACTTTAGTACTAATAAAAGGCAAAATAAATGAAATAATGGTTTAGAGGCCAAAATTCTATTTTCTTCCTAAAATTAGAATCTAAATAGTCAATTTGGAGCACTAGGCATTTCCCCATGACCGTCTAACCCAACTTTCTACCTTGGTAAGGTTTATTATTGAGTTTTCGTGGATGAATATATGCTTGTGATTTGTGAATCATTCAGACGTTTTTCGTTACATGTGTGGGTAGTATACTTTAAAAGAAACTAGAAAACTCATTTCTATCTTAGTAAAAAGGATATATCTGGCTTATTTTCGCGTCCAGTTAGGAAACCATGATAAGTTTTGGGCTTCACTTCTCAAATGTAAACAACAGTGGAAGAATGGAAAGTGCCTAAAGTTTGGAATACCAATAATTTGGTAGGGACCAAAAAACCGTCATACTGCTACTAGTTACCTCATTCAACAGAGGATGATGTGGAAACACCAACGAATGACGATGTACAGTACAATGTAACAATCAGCAGAAAGCGGAGTTTCAGCAAGTGCCCAACGTTTCAATCAACAAGAGCTGAGCGATCTCATTAGAGACATGAACCTCTCAAAGGATTCTTCCAAATATTTGTTTGCTGTTAGATTAAATGAAAAACCTACTCGTAACAGAGTGTGCATTTTTCTCTCAGGAAAATAATCAGGTATTCTACAGTGATGCAAAAGGTCTCTCAGAGAACATAGATTTGTCCAGACTATGCACACCAGTCGAATGGAGAGTTTTTATTGACAGTTCAAGACGAATTTTGAAATTAGTTTTTTTACACAACGGTAACAAATATGGCTTTATATCCATTGGATATTCTATCAGCATGAAACAAAAAATACGAGACAATATCGCTAATCCTGAAAAAAACAAGTATGAAGAATATCAGTGGCTGATTTGTGTCGATTTAAAGATGGTAAACTTCCTCCTAGGACAGCAAAATAGTAATATGAAATATCCTAGTTTTTTATACCTTTGGGACAGGAGAGCTAAGAATATATCAGTACTGGATTAAGAGAAATTGACCTTCAAGAAATGTTATGGTTCAAGGAGAGCGAAACGTAGTCAACAAACCATTAGTTGAGAAAGACAAAATCAGCATTCCTTCCACTCTTACATACCAAGCTGGGGCCTATGAAGTACTGACTAATTATTACGTAAATTTTTTGGTGGTTGGTTTTTGGTGTTTGTTTTTTCAAGTGGTTTCTTGGAAAGCATAAGGCACTAAATTACGTCGAGTTAATGGAAGAGATGCTTTTCAACTATAAGGTATGTATTAAACTGGGTTGTAAAGCATTAAGATTCACTATCTCCACGGACATATAGTTCGCTTTCCACAAAACTTAGGTGATTTTGGTGAAGAACAGGAAGATAGTTTCCACCAGGAAGGGGTGTTTTTAGGGGTGAAACGTGATTTTTTACGATTTCCGGCAAAACTAGACCTTCTATCGAAGAAGTTAAATGTAAAAGATAATTGAAAGATCTACAACTTTTATTTCAACCATTTTTCAACATAACCTCAAAACTATTGAGAAAAACGCCAAAAACCAATTAATTGATTTTTTATTTTTATCTCCCACAAAAATGATTCGATTTTAATGAAATTTGGTGAAAATGTACATTTTTGTGTCCCAAATAAGTTTCTCCACAGTAACAGTATGATTTTTTTACACCATCTTAAAGTAGAGGTTTCAACCAAAAAAAATCCGTCCTGAAATTTTCAAAAATCAAAATTTTGTTAATCAACTTTTTTGATTGAAAATTAGGCCATATTTTTCATATTAAATTCGCAATAAAATAAAAAAATAGATATTAATTCGCTTCAAAAAAATTACAGCTTATTTGAGATACAAAAATGTACATTTTCACCAAATTTCATTAAAATCGAATCATTTTTGTGGGAGATAAAAATAAAAAATCAAAGAATTGGTTTTTGGCGTTTTTCTCAATAGTTTTGAGGTTATGTTGTAAAATGGTTGAAATAAAAGTTGTAGATTTTTCAATTATCTACATCTTTTATATTTAGCTTTTTCGATAGGAGGTCTAGTTTTATCGGAAATCGTAAAAAAACACGTTTCAATCATAAAAGCACCCCATTTCCCACCCCCCACCCTACTTCTGGTTAATTGTTGGAGTCCAATCGATTTTTCCCCAGTTATATACCATCAATCCTAAATTTGTCGAATTTTTTTTGAAAAAAATTATTGGCACTGCACTATTAAGAATACAACCACATTTAAAGTTGGCAGCTTACTTCTTTTGTTTTGTTTAAAAGGGCACACGGCCTTTCTAGAGATGTACCTAATATAACATTTTTTGTGGATTCATACATTTAAAATTATTTTATTGAATAGTTCACTAATTTCTCAATTAAATCGTTACTAAGATATCGAGGGTTGTTGATATCGGATAATCCATAGTCAATCACCCTGTACACAAGTTAAAAAATGGGACGATTTTATTATCGATTCAGAAAATAAGGCAGCCTCATGTGCTGGTGCCTTTGACTTCGAAGAATCACTTGCTAAATTACTGATAAGTTTTTAGAAACCACTCGGTATACTGCGTTTCATATCTTCATCACAATAGTGTCGGTGCAAGATAAAGAATAAGGGATAATATGAAACGATGATGGTAAAGACATAAATATTCAGTTTATGTTATGATAAGTTGTCGCAGGTCAATCAAATAAATCATATTTAAAAGATGCTCTTTTTTTACATTCTAGATATCCTCACTGGAATTTAAAAATCCTTCGCGTTAATCCGGTTTACATTTTTTTTTTAGAGAACAATACATGAATAATAAATTATTACTATTTATAGAAGTCGTAGTTAAAAATTAATATACGACATATCTACGTCATAAACTACATTATGTCATTATTTAATTTGCTACTTATCAAAAACCTTTGCTCTCTACAGGATCGGATCGCGGATTAAATATGTACCCAGGCAACTTTCGTCCAATTTTTTAAATAATTTTATATAGGAAAAATTTAACAAATTCTTAGCTTCCCTGAAAAAAATCTTGAACTTTTGGGCTTGAATGAAATAAATTTATTTTTGAAAACCTGGTAGTTAAGTAAATTTTTCACTTTTATTCCATTCTTATTTTCCTTTAATACACTACATATTCATTCAAGTACATAGGTATATAACTGTCAGTGATAGCTGAACAGCAGTTGTTTGGATTGACTTCTTCAGTAATAGGTACACATTTTATGGGGTTGTTTGCCTTTTATATTCACATTTCCCAATATATCTATAAAAAGGCAATTTGTGGTTTTTTGATTCATAATAAATAATAAAAGGAACTTGGCATAAAATCAAAAGAATATTTAAAAAAATGGAAGTTTATTTTTGAATAATTAAATGAATTTAGTTTACACGTCTAGAAAATCTAAAATTTCCAATCGCTTAAAATAGTCGCTTTGTAATAAGGATTAATCTCAATAATACTTCCAATATGAACAATTGAACTGCCAGTAGAAGTTAGGAACGCCCTGAATGAAGTCAGTAAGATATAGGAACTACCGATATGCTTGCATCATTCTAAAGAAATGAATATTGTGGCACAAGTGAATACATTGCGTCAAATATTCAAACAGATGGAGGACTGTACAGGTTCTATCACAAGCTAGTGTCTTTGTGATAATAGTGCTTATCCAGAGCAAGGACGTTTCACTGAATGCAGTTACCGATTGTTTCCTCAAGCGAAATTCCGGACGTACACACAGTCTTTAAGTTCCACGTAATTTTATTTTGGTTGTAGTTCTGGCAAGTTATAGTTTGTAATGAGAGTTTGTTATGATGGACTAGAAGCACATAAATAGAAGAAGCCAGAGACATAAAAAACAGCCAAAATTTTTTTGCTTGAAATTCTATTTGATTTAATTTTCATGATCCCACGTTTATTTGTTTGCAATGTTTGCCGTATGTTGAACAAATGTATATTTTACTGCAATTATTTTAATAGCATATTAAAAAGGAAGACAAGAAAATGTGTAAAACTGACGTTGATGTGATTATTTATTAGCAAAAACATCTCGGTATAAACTAGATGGCCTAGGCTATTGTTTTTCATCATCCATAAATGGATCTCACTTCAGCTTCATCTCGCTATATCATCGTATTTTCTATTATTTGGCATCCAATTTTTCATGTTAGAGAGATTTGATAGGGTGATAAAAGGAAGAATAACTTCGACTATCTAATACATGAAATAATCTTGGGTGTTACTGATCAACTAAGGGGCTCCTGCCAGGAGATCCAGTCCTGCACCCTGAGAATTCAATTACGTTTAACGACTGGCGATTTACAAATAAGGTGTGACAAATTAACATAAAATAGAATAAAGCACAAAGCTCTCATTACAAACAAAGACATGATAGGTTTTGTGAGAGCGTTCTTCTTGTTGAATCTAAATTTGGTAGCAAATTGGCGTGTACCTATGTGGTATGGTATGTGGGAAACAAACTACATGTTATGATCATCTAATTGACATGCAAATTTATTGCAATGTCGACATTAGGTAATATGTACCTATAACAAAAGAATTACATTTAATTAAATGCCTATTTCCGGCATTAAAACCATAATCGCTAATGAATATCGAGTTCAATATTCTCTGACCTAATTCAGCAACTGGCAAATCGTTCAACGCGATTACAGCGCGAAATTGTTGTATACCTTTATCAATAACTACATTTATTGTATGAGTGACCTTCCCTACTAAAATAGTTTACTAAATCATACAATTAATGTTACTCAACTAAAGGCGGCACGGCACGTGTGACGCGTAGTCAGTGTAGAACTGGCCCATCTTAAAATTTTGGGGCTACGGCTAATAATTAAAACAACAAACTGCTTTTTTATAAAGTCAGGACAGTAAAATAATATAAATTGGTAATTTTAAGGAAAGGGCCATTCAATTAATTAATTTAACAGAACCCATTAAATACTATACCTTCATCGAACTCTTAATTTAATATCTAACACCTCGATAGTACGCTTCGTTTCACAATAGAAGTTAATCTAATAAGAAATTTGCCGAACATCTTTCTTTATATTAAACGTTTATTTATTTTCGTTGAAAAATTGTTATGATTATGACGATTATTAATTCTTTATCAGAAACAACGAGTAACCCAAACAAATGTGTAAATTCCTTAATATTTCAAACAGAGATAAAAATATGTGTGCATAACCAATTCAAATACGAAAAGTTGTATTCGGCAAAGTGCAAGGCAACAATATAATAATTTGACCCTGAACCTGAATTTAAATAAACATTGAAGGAAAAAGTGTAAATAGTTGCAGGTAATATTATTCTTAAAACTCATTCGTTTATAACAAGTTTATTATGATTGTGATTCGACTAATTAGATTTGCATATGGAATACCCACCCAGTGCCTTTTTAAACATCAAGAAGCATATAAGTTGACTTTCAAGACAAGGATTATTTACTTTTTGTATTTTTAGCTGCATTTAAGTAAACGCTAATGGTTGTTTTCCTCGTCTATAACCATGGGAAAGAATTGATGCAACAGTTCTAATTTTAAAATCAAAGAAATTCCGTTAGAGCTTGAATCGTTTCACGAGGCAAAAATCAGAAACATATAAACTGGTTAATAAATATTTGGCAAAAAAAAAAGAGAAAAGAAATGTGAAACGAGGTAAATATCGAACTGTGTCATTCGAATAACTTTGGAATTGGCAGCAAAAAAACTGTTTGCTGATTATTATAAGGTGCTTGGCCACTTTGTAACCCAAATACTTTCGTGGTTTTTTTGGATATTAAACCACCGTTCCACAAATTAATAAACCCGTTATCAAATAAATTTCTGCGTCGCTCACGGAAGTTGATTATGACTTTTTGTCACAAAATCGCATTTAAAAATAACATATACAGAAATAAAAATTCCATTCCATTCTAAAGCATATGTTAAGATGATTAAATAATTTATTTATAAAGAAGAAAAATGACCATCTCCTGTTTTATGGTAGTTCTGGATCTTTTTGAAGTCGTATTGCTGAAGTTGATAAAATGTGTGGCGAATTATTCAATAAATATAAATGTCAATAATTCTCTGTTAAGGATTCTAAGAGTATCAACGGCAGTTTTAAAAATACTAATACTTAGATAATTTATTTACCAAAAAAATCAGCCAACAGGACCAGTGTGACATGTGCAGTATAGGTTGTTGCACCGTCCTGTTATAAAAAGCCATTTGGAGTTCGTCATTATTGGTAACAAGGGACAAAATGTTTTTCCGATAGCTGACCCTGGTAATTGCGATTTGATCCAATAAGTCCCTTTCTACTGAAGCTAATCAGACAATAATTTTCGTTCATCAATAACAATTTTTCTCAAAAACGAGTCGTTATCAAAATTGGTCTTTTTAGAGAATTAGTTTTCGAAATTTAAAAATTTCAAAAATGTATCTGCCAAAGGCTAGGAGTAAAAAGCATGAGGGTTTTCCACCCCTGCCTCCCTATATGGTACTTTTGAAGCACATAATTAGTAAAAAAAATTTCCTTAAGACCTTGTCCTTGTGATGTATACGCCAAAGTGTTACTATAGAGATTAAACTCTTGTGCCAGTTTCTGTTTATAATGCACAGGTAGCTGCAGTAAAATCATGGGAATGTCCAGGAGTTTAGGAAAAAAAGTCCAACACATTAATATTGCATTTACTGGAAAGTACAACTTGCAATCATAAAAAATCATAAATTTTTGTAATAAATTATATTCGAAAACAATAGATTTCCACTAAATAATGACAATGTATTTTATTTTTACTAAATACAATTTTTTGTTGGTATTTTAAAGTCGGTCTCTAGTAACATAGTCAATCATGTTGAAGTTCCTGCAGAAGACACATTAGGCAAGATATTACAGCAAACGCTGCAAGAAGTCATCTGCTAGTGGATTTTTGAGTGAATTTAGCATATTTTTATGAACATTAGATCAAATTGTCATACTTCAAGGTTGCCTTTCAAAAGTCACAAATGTAAAAAGTAATAGAACAGAAATAGACAGAAGAAAAATAATAAAATAATAAATCGAATTTTCGATGTTCGATAATTCAATTTAGACCTACACCAAATTATTAGAAATTTCATTGGGGATCAAAATAAGAACATTAGCGGAAAAAAAAATTCCGAAAATTACTCTGCCCACCCTAGAACTAGATAGTCCTGATATTTACTATAAGTATATATTTGAATTTTTTTAAATATCAGAATAAACTTCGATATAATCTAACAAGATTTTTTGCTTTTGAAAAAATATTTAATTTTAATTTTAATTTTTTTCACCAAATATTAAAACATTTTGACCCCAAATGACACCTTTCTAATTTGTCTCTAAATTGAATTATCAACATCGAAAATTCACCAGCCGCCGCTGAATCCATTTCAAATAGTAATAGATATACAAGGTGATTCCGAATTGAGTATTCAAAATGTCAGGTCTGATAGAGCAGGTCAAAATATTAAGAAAACCTTACTATAGTTTATCTCTAAAGTGCCTTCTAAGGGAGCTGCAGTCCTTAGAAGGGGTTTTTATTAAAAATCTTCAAAACCATGTGATATGAAAATATGAAATTTTGGCGAGTCGCTAAACTTTTTATGCAGAGCTGGTCAAATACTTTAAAAAAGTATTTAAATATTAAATACTAAATACTTTCAAAAATATGGAAGTATTTAAATATTAAATACTTTTTAAAATATAAAAGTATTTAAATAATAAATACCAAAAGGAATTAGTTACTTTAAAGTGAGTATTTAAATACTTTCAGAATATTTAAATATTTTGATAACACAGAAATATTATTAGATAAAGTATTTAAATATTTTCAAAATATTCAAATACTTTCAGAATATTTAAATACTTTGATAACACTGAAATATTATTAGAGTATTTAAATGGTAAATACTTTCACTTGGGGGCTGACAAGAGTGGTAAGGCAGACATACTGCTGTGTTTTTTACGGACTACCCGGCCATAACTTAAAAAATTGCAGTTATGAATTATTTCAAGTTTTCAAATTTAATCAAACTGTAAACAACACGTGCCTAACAAAAAACGCGACGCGATCGCGATGTATTTATTAGCTGCACACTGCGTACTTCATATCAATACATGTCTTGACAATTTCAAAACCTGCCTGATGTACTTAGGTATTTGATTTTGTTTGGAAAATGTATTTAAATACTTTTGAGATTGAAATATTTAGGATATTCAAATATTTCTGATAGTATTTAAATACTGCAGGAAAAGTATTTAAATACTTTCCAGTTATTTAAATACTTTAAGTATTTAATTACTTCTAGGATCATTTGCACAAATACTAAGTAGTAAATATTTCAAACAGAGTATTTGTAAGTACCATTATAAATACTAGTTGCAAGAAGTATTTAAATACTCGGTATTTAAATACTTTCTAGTATTTAAATACATTTGAGTATTTGTATATACAAATAATGCCCAGCTCTGTTTTTATGTTTAAAAATATTAATCAGAGGTGTAAGAGAATGGGTTTGGGGGTAGTTTTAACCCTAACTTTTTTGTGTGTAATTTTTTATAATTTGTTGTTGAGATTTTATCAAAATATGAAGTTATCTGTGTAAAAAAGGTACTCTTATTCAACTTCGATAGGATGCCGTAATTGCGAGTAAAATCGATTTGAAAATTTCACTACATAAGTACTCTAAAATGTGGCTTTTGTTCATGTGCAAAGTACTAACATTTTTAGTGTGCCATGAGAAGAATGCAAATTCGTGACTTTTAACAGAAACGTCAAGTATACGCAAAGGAAAGTGTTTTCTCTTCAACATAGACAATAGACCCAAAATCTGCTAACTGCAGATGCATAATTCAGAGTCTTCAATATTTATTTCTGACAGATTTTGGTTACTGAAGTCGCAACTATTGAACAATCCAATGAAGATTCAAGACCAAAACTATCTGCCGCTCTGTGCTCTGTGGTCAACACGTTTTGAGTTTAATGAAAATTGGAGCGAGAAATCAAAACAAATCGTTCCTGACATATTTCATTGATGAAATTTTAAATTTTTTTAAGAACAGCAAGTTTAAAAAAAAATTATTACTACACACAGGAAGTGGACATTATTGATACGACTACATCATTTGATGGTCTACAGCCAATCATTTTAGTTCAGAGTTCATAGTAAATAACTAGATTCAAACACCAGGTTTGTTTGGTATACCAAAGTTCTTATGAAGCGAAAATCAATATTTTACTCCAGAGCAAATTTACAATATAAAGAAACTGTTATCTTATACCACCACCATAGAATAGAAAAATTTATTTGTTAACTAATGGTTTTTAATAATTTTTGTGATTAGTGCCATACAACCGCCTTCTTCAAAGCAGACATACACGTTTAACAGCGCACACGATCCATATAAGTGTAATTTTATTGTATATAAGGATACATGAAAAACCACTTTCGATTCTATGAAATTTATTATAAAATGTTCCTGAAGCGTTTTGATATTTTTATCCCCATAGCCCATAGGTTATATGATGAGAAGTTTATTTGCTTTCAACCATATTTGAAATTAATTGTAAAACCGATTAAGGTTTTAATAAAGTACAAAATGTTATTTGAAATTTAATGAGCTGCGTCTATAAGCTAGATAATAACATCCCACGTACCGATACTTCAGGATTCGTTCGAGATTAAAGAAGGCTTACATGTATAGTATATCATCATCCGCATTATTTCATTAATATTGAAATCGTGTTCGGGCTAAATGTATTTGTATCAACGTATCTTCGTCCATCGCTCCAGGTGGGAGTATACTAAGTCAAGAATGGTCTAGAAAGTTTAGTTCTCATCATAGTATTGTATCTACTATACTCCTTATTAACTAGGTCTGCAGACGGTTTGTAAAATTATTTAAACAATTAAATAAGGCGGATTTTTCGTAAAGTTTGGATAATAGTTTTAATTTGAACATACCACATACGTTGTTTTTGAGTTTTGTCTGCACACTTGTTCATTTTACTAAATATTAGTATTGCCTTCTCTAGCGCTTTCAATAATCAAACGAGCGCTCTGGGGACAATTCCAATATAAATGACAAAAACTAATAATGGGCAATCGCTTAATTAAATTACGTTGTTGTTTTAAGAGCAAACCAACTTTGGATTCCTCTGAGAATATAATATTCAATCTTTTATTAATTTCACTCTTCATTTCGTTTTTCTTGTTATTAAATGTTCTTCTTTATGCTCCTGTAAACTAATCTTGAAGAAGACATTCTCACAATTTTTGGCCAATATGGCCAATATTCACGCACCAACTCAGGAATACTCATAAGAATTGTGGAGTGGGAAGTTCAGCTTCTTCTTCGTTTCCTTTGCTATAATAATGAAGTTTTCAAGATTTACACGTATTCTGATACCATTAAAGGTGTATTGTGACTATATTCGGTTGGATTTGTAGTCATTAATTCCATTTCTTATTTAACGTCTGTGCTCACTTTGTTGACTACGAAGTATGTGAAAACAATACGATTTATAATTATTTAAATAAGTAATATACAAATGTAAGCGTCATAATATAGTATTACTTACGTTCCGTATATATTAATAATAATGCATTTAATTTGAGGTATTAATTTTAATATAATATATCAATAGAACACACAATGAAAAACAAATCAAGTTTTCAGCTGATAATAATATTAACGTGTAATAATAATTAATAATATGCATTAATTCTACGAAATTTAAATAATGTTTAAATATAGAAATATACTTTAGTACCCAGAGATTTATTATAATTAACTATTTGCGTAAATAAGCTACTTTACATTTATATATTCAATACTTTGGAAACAGACTTTGGTAAATGAACAATCATAGTTTAACAAGATATTCTTACAAAGATTTCATAATAATTCTGTATGTTCTACTTGTCTTATTGGTTTACAGAACGCAATGTTAAATTGTTAAAAATACTGGCCCATGCATTTTTAACGTGGATGTATTAGAGCTCATTATAAATTTTAATTTATGACTTTCTTACATGCATACCGAAGAAAATAAAGCTGTAAAGCTGTGCATAATTAATTATAATGGCTATGATTTATAATGATTTCGTCAGGGCTCACTTCGACTATTATTTATCTTTGCTGAGTAAATTCCTTCCTTTGGCCGAAACGGAGGTGAATTACCCCTATTTGAAATATAGTTAATCATTATTATTTACTTTGATGTGAGTGATGGTAGATCTTGAAAGAAAAAATTATCCTAATTTTTCACTTAATTTGTATTGTAGGTATAATTTCATTTTGATCCAGTTTATTGAACATGAACGCCTACCAGGCAAATAATTGTCTAAAGCGGGCCAGACATGTACAGGGTGATTCCAATAACGTTCTCCCCCGAGTTCTCCCCCCTAATTTTTGGTTTGTCTTTGGAAATGAAATAAAAATATTTAACGTAACTCTCGACGTAACTTATAGTATTTTTTCCAAGGATTTCGAAAATTTCGACAAAAAACGAGTCAAATAAAAGTGAGAAAAAACATAGCAATGTTTTTTTTTAAATAGAATTCCCTGTATATTTTTACAATTTTGAAAAGAGGTTTAAATTCTCTTTCAAAAAATATAACATGACATATATTTACCTTCATATTTAGTGAAAATACTGATAATTTTAATTATTATTATTTCGAAATCCTTAGAAAAAAATACTATAACTTACATTAAATATTTTTATTTCATTTCCAAAGGCAAACCAAAAAATTGGGGTGAGAACGTTATAGGAATCACCCTGTACGTACCTAGATTATTTTGTTAATGTTAATTTTAATAATATTAAATTTTAATATTTGCAGCACTTCACTTACGTTGGTGGGTTTATCAAAATGTACGTAAAGATTTTCGTTTCACTATAAGGTACTTTAAATTTGAGTGATTACAGAGGATTTCGATTATTATCTAAGACACACACTGATAGAGATAACCCCTTTATTTGCCATGAAATTTTATTAAAATATTTCAAAATTTTCTTATAAGGTGTTGCCTATACATACATGAAACTTAGGAAGTACTTCTCTTGCTTAAAGTCTTTTAATGGGATTACAAAAAAAAAGGATATTAATTTTTGGATTTTATGAAATGCAAGAAAATCTTTATTTAAACTTTATACTAGCACAATAACAAAACTATCCAGTTTTAAATATTGTGATGGCGTCTACTTACGTAATCTGTAACTGTTTGTAACTGGCTACTTGCAAACAGAACTCTCTGGCTTTGTAACACTTTTTAGACGGAAACTCGGGCGCCAGTTTATTAATTTTTAAGTGCAAGGAATAGCACTTGTTTGGTTCTCCGGGGTGAGAACGTTTAGGGGTAGCTAACAGATGGAGATACGGTGTCCAGGAGCCTTAAGATGATTGTCTTGTGAACTGGACTTGGACAATTTCTCAAACGGGTTAATTAGAAATAAGCAACTGAAATAATAGCTCGTGAATTTTACCTATGTATACCAACGTATTTATTTATTAGAACAGTAATGAATAAATCAATAAACAGGATATTTCAGCGACTTTGCAGTTGAGTGTGTACAAATTTGATAACGATAATAAATATGCGGGCAATCAAGAGTATATACGCGTGGATGCGATTTTATTTCGGAAGGCGGTGAGTTTTGATAGCCGGGGTTTGTTTCGCGGCTTAAACGATTTCGGACGGCAAGCAAACGGAATTTCCAACAGGATATTGTACGAACGGCGGGCAGTCGGTTAGCTATAGATATTCTTGTCTATACAGAGGGTTTTACAATACGGCGAACTACTGCCACAAACGTAGAGCTATTTAACAAGGAGTATTTTTCTTAAGTTAAGTTTTCTGGTAGAACTTTATGCACTGAGGCCTTAAAGATTGCCCGAACGAGCAAATCTAACCAGCCGATGCATATTTTATGCAATAAAATACAAACGGAGGAATTACTAATTAGCTCTAGTTTGATTTAGTAGTATAATACAGCGGTACTCACGAACAATAAGATCTCTGAATATCTATACTTAAATGAAGGCGGACGGACGGATAGTAGCGGACCACGATGTATTCTTACCAATATTATTTTCAAGAAAATTATTACTATAAGTCGGAGCGGCGGTTACGGACGGTGACGGTGACGAGGTGTCAGGTGTGACAGTTTCGGATTGATGCGGACTGCTTCGGACTGCTCTTGGACTGATCCGGACTGGACTGATCTTGGACTGATGCGAACTGGACTGATTCAGACTGAACGTTCCTCTGGCGTTTCATTACTTTTATGACGTATCCAGATTGCGCGTTAGAGAGGTGGACTGACTTAAAACGAAGGACTTGTACTCACAACGTTACTTACTTACGGAGGTCAGGCGTATTATGTAATTAGCAACATTGACTCGGAGCATTAATAACCGGAAATGGCTTGTTTGCAATTTCTAGACTATATTGCAAAAAGAAACTGATTAAAACGGACACGGATTAATATTTTAACCGGTTTTAGTAACTAATAATTTTTGTTTCCGACTCGGTCATTATTTATAATAATTCACGGTTTTTAATTACACAGGGTATTATCGAAAATTAATCAATTAATTATTTAACTGCTTGTTTACCAGCGGGTTTTTTTACAACTCAATACTAACTTAACTAAAACCGGGCTTACTTACTAAAAAGCGGCTGCAGGGTGTACCTATCAACGTTTAATAACTAAATTATTAAGGCTGTGTCAACGATTCAGTTAACCATTCGCTTGTGAATCAGTAATAGTTGGAGGGAACGACCGATATTCGATTAAGTCAACCAGCCGCTATCACAACATCTGAACCAGCTCTTAGCCGTTGACTTCAACGCAGGTCGGGACAAGCTTTTAATATATTCATATCTCGATATCGATAGATTAACGGTAGCCGTCGACAATGAATGCCTCCTCGCATACAGGTTTCGCAATGTCCTGAACTAAAGATACAACACTATAGAGACACTAAGCACAATACACAATTCACCTTAGACACCTGCCCAGACAGGATTCGTTCACTCCTCTTTGGCTTCAGCCGAAGGGTCTCTGGCTCACAATGTGAGGGTCGTTAACTAGATGGTCAACACAAGTACTTAATTACCAGAATGCAATAAAAGAAGAAATAGATATATAAAGATATATTGTATAATCATCAATCTACATATAAAGCTTCACAAAGCAAGGTCTACCACCATAGCCACGATACCCCCACAAGGCTCATCGACCGCGACGGCCGCGCTTAAAGGAGAGTGATCGATTGCCGAAAGAGAATTGTATTACATGGACATGAATTGGCAATTTAGTGAATGGGTTTTATTTTATGCTTGAAATAGATACTAGAATTTATTGTAATACTCTCCAAAATGATATACTCCGTTGGACGTCCGTGGATCTTTCAGAAAAGGAATTCTCTTCGAATGTGATTTCACGAGGCGGTCACTTGGTATATATATACGGAAATGCCCCGGCACCCTTTCACACCGCCATGTGGCATCGCATATACCAGATATTTCACTTTTCAAGTAGGTTCCTAAAATTTAAAATGGTGCCATCAGGCACGATCCCGGTAGAGACGATGACCAATGGTAAGGCGAGGCCCGCTCAACCTGCCATTGAAGCCTTTGGTCACGGACTCGCGAGGAATTCCAGAACGCGAGGGTAGAGTGAACCTATTCTTCCGTAGACCAACGCAACCACGAAGGTGGATCAGTCTATGGTGAGATCTGATCAAGAGCCAATTGATCTACGGTAGATTCACTCTCGCGCCTATGTGGATTCTTCACTCTTGATCCGTTAGACCGGCTTGTGACAATAATCATCTGCGTTATGATTATGGTCGTGATTAAAAGCTCAGTCCGTCCATTGAGGAATCGGTACTGGCGGAGGATAGTGCATATCCTTGGTCGTCTCTACATGCTGCATCGTGCCTGGATGCGTTGTTCAAGTATGAAATAATGGCCGAAAAAGATAAATGGAATTTTGGGAAGTGTACTGAAAAAATCCTGATATGCACGAAATCATGCATATCAGGCAAAAAATGGAATTTTGGGGTTTAGGAACTGAAGTGAAAATTGTGATATTTTTTTATAAAAAATGATGCATATGGAACGGATGTTCCATACACACCATTCAAGCCTTATGCTTGTATTCTTAAAGTTAAAATGGATCTTTTTTGCTTAAAACTACTTATACGCCTCCTGCTGCGTTCGTTAACATACCCAAGTGACGGTAATATTTAAAGCAAAAACAGACATTCCTTGACTGGAAAAATCACTTCGTTACAATATTTATACTGATACTCCTCTTCTGAACATACAAATATAAAATCTGTTGGACGTAAAAATCATTGAAAACACTTCAGAACGCTATTATTATCGAGTAATGCAAAAACACTTTAGAACTACATTGAATTATATTACAGAATTCATAGTGTCCAAAGCAAAAAACTGAAATAAAATAAAAAAATATTCAACTCTATAATATTCATTAACTTAACCTAGTTTTAATGTGACATTGACATCGATGTCAAAAAATTAACATAACCTATTTTTCAATTTGACTTTGACATGGATGTCAATAATCAAAATAACCTAATTTCATTTGACATTGACATTGACGTCAAAAATTATTCAGTAAGTAACAACAAATATCATTCATTTTTAAATAAGGCCTTTTCCTTCCTGTATTTTTACAATTTTCTTTCTTTGCTCTTGATACGTATTGTTTATAAATGAGTGAATTTTGTGGTGAGTTAAATATATTTAATTTTCAATATTTTTATTGTGCTTGTATAAAACCTAAATAAAGTCATTTATAAACAATCGTTAACATAATATTGAAGGACATTAACATCAAATTAAAGTTGTTCAGCCATCAAAACTGTCACATCAAGGGCTTTGTTGGTTACATATAAAATAAATATTGTTTACAATGACGCCGCGGCGCTTGGTTTTGTGTTATTATCTCAAAATACTCGGTTTACTTTTGTTGTAGTCTGGAAGAATTTTCTAAAAATACATTGAATCATATTTAACCGCGTATTTTTATACCGGAAACAATGTCAAGTTCAAAGCTAGTACTAGCTTTATTCTGTTGTGAAATACCCTTTGCGGTCTATAATTGTGTACCATTATTAAACTGTGGATTATATTGCGGTAAAATAATCAGATTTTCGTTTGATCGCATTGCTTTTATTGATTTTAAAAACGCTGAGCATAGATTTAACGATAACTTTCTCTCCAAAGAAAAAGGATACAATTTTAACATAGATATTTATTATAGTATAATGGATTTAAATTTTCAAAAAAAAAAATCAATTCATCTGAACAAGTTTTTGGAACTTGCTTACGATTAAGTAAAGACATCTCCAATAGTGTGGCGAAGTTGCAAAATGGTTATCGTTCTTTTAAGCACTGTGTCACCGACCATTCCTAATGCGCAATTTCGGATCGAATCCACAATTTTTAATGTAGTTTTGAGTGCGATCCCAAACTCGTGACCATATTCCAAATCAGGACGTATCTGTGTTTCATATAGGCAAGAGTAGCTGTTGTGAAGTGAAGTAGAACTTGGCTTTATGTTTGGACAATTTTTATTAGATCTTTTGGAAAAAATACTGAACTGCGTTTTGAAAAGATTTTTTAAAGCCCTTCCTCAATTTTAGCCAAATCAGAATACATAAAGTTGGTCTGTCTACACCTTGAGGTGCTCACTCTCTTGTCTGTGAAAGAAGAATTGACGCAAAGATACTGTCATTTGCAAACTGTGTAGACGCTGCAGAAAACAAGTAGAATGAAAAAAGTTAATGATAAAACAGATACTTGTTGAACACCAGAGTTGGTACAGACGGTTTCTAATTAGACTCCATAGAGTAGGCGGTTAGTAAAATAATCTGATGTCTATAACTGAACTGACATGTTATAAGCTGGTAATATACTAGACGCTGCCATACTCTATTATGCTTTGTAAAAATACGGCTTGGGATTCATCAAATCTGTGGATTGCATCGTCCCATATATGGTTAACATGTGAGCAAATTTGTTCAACGCTCCGACGAAAAGTCTACTGCTGATCGCTGATCGCTCAAGATATACAAGTACATAATAATATGCCGATTCGAGATATTCCAGCAGTTGCATATTAGTGCTCTTCCTCATATTGATGATAGTTATTTGAATTTGTGTCTTTTCCTTTCTTGAATCTTCAGTTTGGGTTGCATACGAGTAATCTTCTATTTGGACGGAAATACCTAGTTTATATAAACCATTAAAGAGTAAGCGGAGTACTAGAGTCAGCTCTAAGGAACAATAGTTGAGGTCGCTCATCAGATTCCGTCGATTTATTAGTTTTAAGGTCCTTCAGAGTCCGCATCGCGGTGTCGGAATATTATTTCTGGATTTCAGTGTCAACGGGCGCTATTTCCGGTGGAATTAGTCTGGTAGTATATTATGCCATTGACTTTCTCAATAGTGACATTAAGCTCGGTTTACAATATTAATACTTGGATAAATATTTAAGTTTATATAATTCACTTGATCCTTATGAAGCAAATATGATTATTTTTCAGCGAGATGAATTACAAAAAAAGCAACCGTTTAACATCTTGCTTTTCGTCTTCTGCAGAAAACAGGTAACGATTCTACAAACATTAACCAACAAAGATAGCCCTACATATAATGGCTAGATTACCAATAAACCTTCAATTGTTCCTTACCTCTTCTTGGGGGTATTATAATAGTAAATAGTAAATACGCAAAAAATATATTTCTAAAAGTTCCAGATTTCTGGAGCTTAAGAAAACCTTTTGATAAAGAAAAAATTCAGCACTTTTTGCGAAGAAAAATTGTGTTCGCTGAAAACCCTACCTTTGACATATTATGAGCCTCAATTTTTAGCAGTCATATATTTGCTATTAGCTATGCCTATTATGTCACTAGCTTATAATAGGTACACATATTTTGTTATAATTAGAACTAGTAATCTGGAACGCTACTAATTATAATACAGCGCAATGTGACTCCAACTATAATGATTTAATCAACGTGCATAAGAAATAATTTTAATTTGCATCTCTGCTATCGCAAAACGTATATATTTTCATACTGACCCAAATCAAATAATTCAATATCGAATTTCATACTTAAGGTTGCGATTTACTCCTCGCGATTTCTTTAGGAGTAAATTTTGCAGAAACTAATACACGGATTTTGAAAATTAATGTATCTAATTTTGCAAAAAAAGTGTAAATGGCCGTGAGGTATTGAAATTACCATTCTTATCTATAATTGAGAAGGAAAAAATAAGACTGTACATATTGGCAATACGTAGGCAACTCATTCAATCGCTTGTATTTACAATTTTGTATTTTTTTTGTAAAAAGAAATTAGCTTACGGCCGAGTACAAAGTGTTACTTAAAAGCTCACCAAATATTGTCGCTCAAATTAACGTATCTTTCGTGAAATTGACCCTCAAAGGAGAATTTTCACATTTTTAGGTCAAGTAGTCATTTGCATTGCTGAAATAGCGCCCGAAAATAGGCAAATTACAGAACAATATTGCATTACAAGTTGGTCTATCACTCTGGAGATGTCAGCATGTAGTAGTAGTAGCACTAGTAGTACTTTATTAGTCCAAAAGAGCACAAATACAGGCTATAAGCATTGAATAAAGGAATATATTCCTTTATTCAATGCTATAAGACAAGTCATACAACAAACATAGTGGTATAATACACAATATTATAAACACGTTACGTGCCGGTATCTGACGGCGAGTAGCGTGAACCCTCAAAACAAAACAAAAATTTGTTATCTGCATTGTCTTCCAGGCCGGACCAGCCAGTGATCGTCTACCCGCGTTAGGCAACCATACAAAGCATATTAGACTATTAAATCCTAGCCTTAACTATACTCGGGCCAAAAAGAGTAGTCAGTAGAGCCAGGGGCGTACGGATTTACGAATTTCATAATTCGAACAAATGAAAGCGGATTGTGTTAATTATGCATGAGTATGAGTTACCATGTCTTAAATTTTAAATAATATGCTTACATCTGGCAACATTATCTCCACGAATTAGGTATAGCAACGCAGTTGAACAATGCACATCCTTTGCGTTGCAGCATATGTGACGCCACTGAATGCGCTATCTAAGCCCTCTCGACGACCTTTATAATAGTCGAACAAATTATTGGGTACTAGGGCGGCACGTTCAAGCATGTACTTTATTTGGTTGACTATACCAATTAAACATAATGACCTAGTTGTGGTTTTCATCTCTGATAGGCGGAGAAAACTGGATATATTTCTCTGAATTATATGGGATTATATGGTAAAACGAGCTGCCGCTTCTGTATTCCATAACAGCTAAATCCTTTGAAGAATTGCCGGTAAGTTTTTTGCTCTACTGCCTACTCTTTTTGGCCCGAGTATAGGTAGGTCCAAATTAATTTTCTTTATGGCACATTATTTTGTTATATTAATAAGTTTGAGTCTAAGTCACTCAGTAAGTCGTTGTATACGTCTCAAATAAATACTTTAAAGGTTTCATTATGTATCAAGAAAAATTTTCAGTACAAGTACAAGTACAAATAGATAACCAGAAAATTCATGTAAATTCTTACAAAGCATTAATTAATTTTTTTTTTGGCAATATTTCCAAAGACCCTTTATGTTGTGGTCCTTATGATTACTGGCAAATGTATGTTTTATGACCGTTGCTGTCTTATTATTTGTTATATCTCACTCAACAGGTCATTAGAAAAATTGGAGGTTCAAATCTAACAATTTATGACATTATTTATTTTTTATTAAATGAGACCACACTAATCATCTGGGGAACACCACATGTGGCTTGAGCTAAATAAGATTTTAATTATATTGATGACTTTAATATAAGAAAGCTAACAATACAGGTAGATTATTTACTCCATTATTTTTATTTATATACTCAATAAATTATATCGTTATTCAGTTTTTTTACCTCTTATCTTAATCCATACAAAGAGTCGAATATATTATTAATTTGATCATTTTTAATTCTATCTGAAATAAATTAATAATTATGATGTAGATTTAACACCAAATGAATAAAATATGGGCTTAATTTGGTTCAACTGATAGCAAGCTATATAACATAAAAGTTCAAGCATTTATGTTTACAAACACACAAATTTAAATACGTAATTAATATAATTGGATTAACTACTTGATTTTTTGAATGACCTTCAGTTCTAACAAGTAATTTAGGCAGAAATAGTCTTTTCTCCTTTTTTACAGATATATTATTTTAAGAAGGTGCTAAATAGTTAATGATAAAAAAGTTTTTGGTGTTCGAGAAGATATGTTTAAGTTAATCCACTATAAGAGTGGCATTTGTGGTAATATGACGATTGCAATTCCGCGTTATATCAGATGATATCGGTTGAAATCGCATAAATGGTGTATGGAAAGTAAATTCAGAAGCAATTCCGGCGGCAGGATTTACCATTGGAATCAAATCTAATACAGTAAACCAAAATGTTGATATGGTCATCCTGACAGAACACAATACATCCCTCTTTGACTTAATCCCAACTTGAGCTAAGAAAGAAGGAAGAAGTGGTGAGGAATAAGTGTAAGTGTATTCCTCTGTTGGTCAGTGCTACTACCTCAAGACATCAAAGATGTCTTTGTCACAAAAAGAGAACAGAAGTTTTAGCGATAGGCACTCATTCTTTCTTCTAGCTCTCGCGATTAGACTTGCTATCTACACAGACTTCTCTGTTCAGCAGCAGTAATGCAGGTTTTTCAGATAATTTGGCCTAAGCTGACTTCCTCGAGTAAAGTCTGACTGATATATAGCTTTTGTTTTTTTCTTAGGAAGAAGAAAATGACTCCCACACGATAGCCTCTACACGGGATACCTTTTCCCCTATATCTTTTGGCATATTCGCACTTGCATCCGCATTACTTCAGTGTAAAGGCCATCGGTTTTTTTCGTGATTTTAACACTCTCACCTGCTTTTAGTTTCTTTGTGCTCTATTATGTGTGATGTTGTTTCATATGTTTGTTTCCAGCTCTTCCTCGACTCGACCAAACCTCCTAGCATATTTTTCACATTGAATATTCTTTCCGTTGTTGCAAATCTTGCTTATCTTGCTCTTTTCCAACGACTACCCACAAACTTTGCATATTCTGTGTCATCTGCCCTGTGACAGTATAAGCATCTAACTGATCTCTTCGTCCGTTTAAATACTTTTGAAAATATCGATACCCCAGAAAAGCCCAAGTATAATCTACTTGTTCACATGGTCAACAGATCTATATGCATATATAAGTAGAAGGGATGAATGTAACCAACAGGGACATTGGGCCAGGGATTAGGGAATGCCGCAAAAGAAGAATGGAGAACAAAGGACTGAGGTCAAGGTTTGAACAGAAAGGTATGGACAGAGTGACAATGGATAGTGGTTATACATACATCTAAAATATAACTAATAGGGACTGGACCAATAATGGCTACTAGGGCCCATACCCAGCGCTCATCGAAGTCGTTCTCTCTTTTGCTGGTATTTCTACGTTTGGTTTCCTAATGTTGAGTTTTCTTTGTTGGCCTAGAAAGAAATCACCGATCTTTCTGTAAAGCCGCTCCTTCAATTTGTTTCATAACTAATCTTTTTTCATTTTTTATTACAAGTATTGTTTTATTCTAAAAATGTATTCCGGGGGTATATGTAACATTTTTCAAAGGAAGGCCTGAAGCTAATTTAATGAACATTTCAAACTACGCCGCTGGTGCAGGTATCTTTTATAATAAAAATATTTCATGTCATCCACTTAAAAGAAATCTTTTTATACTACCTATATAATCTATTCATTGGATTTGAAACATAATAATCGGAAAAGATTATCTGAGCGATTGTAATTGATCGGATATCAGCATACAAAAGAGCTTATTAATTTCGATATTTCTTTACGTCAACTTCTTCCCTATAAGGAGCTGGTATTTATTTTAAGTACCCACTATTGGGATATTGAAGATGAGAAATTGCCATGTTAATTCCTTTCAATTGCATTGATAGTATTACAAGATCGCTTCTTATTTTAGGAAAAAAATCTAATAGTAAAAATGCGTTTAACATTATTTCTCGATAATTTTCCCACATTTGTGCATATATTTGAATATGTTAGAGACAAAAATATATGACTGGTATATTAATTTACTAGAAAGATATCGAATACAATTTAGGGTCATTTTTATCACGATTGAGTCGTGCTAGATATGTATTTTTCTACAATAATGATGTTAAGCCAGTTACTAATTGTGTTGCTCTTGCAATATCTGATTCTTAGCGTTGTGCAAATTGTTATCAACCAATTGGAATTATTTATTCTAAAATACTATTCATGTTAATATTATGTTTGATATTTTTCATAATATTTGTTTAATTACATTGATCAATCGCACCAAAAGTAGTCAGTAATCTATTTGGTTTATTTCACAGCTGAAACATTTAAGAGAAAACCTATTCAAACAATCAGGAGATTCAAATCTGTATTTTGTTTTTAGCGATATTCGAAGATGTAATTTATTGGCTAAACAATTTATTCATAATATGTAGGCAGAATTGAAAGATATATTCCAGATAATATTAAATGTGTTCAGAATTTTATTAAATCAAAGAGAACATTCGACTGTTCGCAATTCTAAAATTGTCTGAATCATAAGTAAAAAAATATATCTGATTCTGTTAGCAATTTCGTTATTCTTGATCAGCATGGATTCTTCCAAGGTCATTCTATCTAACTCGTTTTCGTTTATCTATACCAATTTTTTTATTAAATCTTTGGTAGAGGGCTCTAAAGTGCATTCAATATGCATGAATTTAATCATAGTCTTCGATAAGGTAAATCGTCTCTTGATAGAAAAACTGCTTAAAATCCGAGGCAGTTTATTACTTTATCACTTTATTACCGTAAACAAAGTTGTAAGTTGTATCTCTCTGAGAAAATCAGCAATCACTCGTTAATATAGATCTAAGTCATTTTCGCCAACATTTGAATTATCTCAGAGTTCCCATTTGGGACTCTTACTGTTTGATTTATTCCAAACTCTATTTATCTGAATATTTGAAAATAATGATTGGGAAGGTAAACAAGAAGTTACATTTTATGAACAGGTAATACATAAATAAATAAATAATTAAATGGATGAATGAGTGAATGAATAAATGAACGAAAGAACAAACAAATAAAAAAATAAATCCGTATAGCTCATGCAACTGAATATCTACTAAATAAAATAAAAATCTACCCCAAGTATACGAAGAGACAGACAATAGTTTTTTAAAAGGCCAAGTTTTTAATCTTTTAGCCATAAAATTTTAAAAAGTACAATTTTTTCAAGACAATACTTTCTATAAAGAAGTAAAAAGGTATTAAGTACAGTAAATATTTATATTCTAGCAGTTACTTCCTTAATATGTTTTGGTTTAATTTTGTATATATATTTTAAAGATATTTGTGAAATATGTTGGATATATTACTTGAACTTTTATATACAAATATATCTTGAAAATAAAGTAATTTTCCATGTACACTGGCTCTGAAATATTCATGCACTTTGATGTAAATTTTCTGCCACTTTAGATGCTCCTTTTATTGCATTATAAACTGCTGTGCAAAATTCAAGGAATACCTGATTTGGTCACAATTTCTCGCTGTATATCTTCGGTTAGAGTTGACCGATGGAAAATTCATTGGAAATTTATACAGTGGTTAACGATTGTCATGCCATTTGTATCCTAAGATGTACAGGGCGATTTTCAGACCCCTTGCATTTTTCAAAAAATTTAGCAACCTACCAATTCCTTCCAAATTTTTTATGAATTTTCTTAACCACTTAGTTTTAATCCTTGGACTAATACTCCGAAACGGTTTTGCCATTGTTGGCCAAACTCCGTTCTTTATGGAGATATGATTTTCTTTCGAAAAACCTAACGTGACGCTCGAATGACAACATAAATTGAATAGGATTTAGCAGTTACCATGTTCAGTGTTTGTAGTCTATAAGGATACCATTTCTATCAACTTCACAAATCACTATATACGTGAAAATGCCGTAAAAATTCCAATAAAAAAATTCAAGGATCTAATTTCGTTTCTGATAAAAAATGTGTAAGAACCGTAACCATAGTAACGTCACATTGAATATTTATTTATCTGTCAGAAGCTATCCTCCAAAATCGCGGTGGTCCCATCAAGTATTAAATTTTTGTTATACACAATAATTTAATATTATTTTGTTACTTTGTTATTCTTTTTTTTTTTGTTTCCTATGTTCTTCTGTTATTCGGTTATACTAATATTTTGTTATTTTGTTCGTGATCATGTAAGCTTAATTAATAATATGATATAGGTCTTCAGACCAAATTTATAATTTAAAACAGATTTCTTGGGTGTCAGGTCCAATTATACTAAATAATAAATAATAATAAATACACCACATGTAATTACGACCCCCTTTATCCCAGAAGGCTGAGCCTTGTGCGGGAGGGGGCTACACATTTAAAGACAAGGGACACACATCCAATATCCGTGTATAATGGAAAAATCCCTCTCACAGTATTTTCCATTGCCACGACCGGGATTCGAACCCGGGACTTTTGGGTGAGAGGCAGGTACTCTACCATCTCGACCATCAGTCATATAATACTCAAACACTAATTAATTAAATTGCCGACGTTTCGGTAAATTTATTGCCATCCTCAGGGCTCTGTAAGATATAACATGATGTAGATATACATATAGTAAACACTAATAGGAATGACAATACAAATATAAATAAATAAAAATTTAAAATATTAGTGAAACATACATTAAAATATTTAGGCACTTTAAAGTAAAAATAAAAATATTACTTAGGTATATTAAAATTTAGTGTTTTTCGTAGACAATAAAATTAAATAAGCTAGCAGGAACATATAATAGATATTATGAAATTTTTCAGAAGTTCGTAGTATAACATGTATGCTGTGATACAAATAAAATTCTATTTTAATTTAAGTAGGTACAAATCAATCAATAGTAAAACGTAATAAAAATGTAATAAAAAGTGTGAAGTAGCAAAAAAGGTTTGGTTACAAAACATTAATAACGGTATACCAGTGTAGACTTTGGTTATTCATTTAAATAATAATACAGGGTGTCATAAGGTTTTCAACCTATTAATAAAATTAAAATAACAAGAATTTAAATTCTCGATGTCCTTTTTTGAATTTACTGTTTCCAATTTTTTAATGTTAATCATTTCTTGAAATTTTCTATTGTCTAGATTGAATTATTTACCTATTACTGTTGTTTCATCAAAATTGAACTCATGATCAGAAAATTTGCTAAGTTCTACCAAAGATGTGATCTTTATTTTGTTTTTGTTTTTAACATCTCTAATGTGTTCATTCATTCTCGTTTTTAGATACCTACTTGTTTGGCCTACATAGCTTTTATTACAATCCTTACAAGGTATCTTATAGATTATATGTTCCTGCTAGCTTATTTAATTTTAATGTCTACGAAAAACACTAAATTTTAATGTAAATAATATTTTTATTTTTACTTTAAAGTGCCTTTACTATTATTTTAAATTTTTATTCATTTATATATGTATTGTCATTCCTATTAGTATTTATTATATATCTACATCATATGTTATATCTTACAGAGCCCTGAGGATGGTAATAAATTTACTGAAACGTCGGCAATTTAATTAATTAGTGTTTGAATATAATTGGACCTGACACTCAAGGAATCTGTTTTAAATTAAATAATAATTACTGAAAATGTATTGAATCAATTTATGTGGTCATTCGAGCATCACGTTAGGTTTTTCGAAAAAAATCATATCTCCATAAAGAACGGAGTTAGGCCGAAAATGGCAAAACCGTTTCTATTGTCTAGATTGAATTATTTACCTATTACTGTTGTTTCATCAAAATTGAACTCATGATCAGAAAATTTGCTAAGTTCTACCAAAGATGTGATCTTTATTTTGTTTTTGTTTTTAACATCTCTAATGTGTTCATTCATTCTCGTTTTTAGATACCTACTTGTTTGGCCTACATAGCTTTTATTACAATCCTTACAAGGTATCTTATAGATTATATGTTCCTGCTAGCTTATTTAATTTTAATGTCTACGAAAAACACTAAATTTTAATGTAAATAATATTTTTATTTTTACTTTAAAGTGCCTTTACTATTATTTTAAATTTTTATTCATTTATATATGTATTGTCATTCCTATTAGTATTTATTATATATCTACATCATATGTTATATCTTACAGAGCCCTGAGGATGGTAATAAATTTACTGAAACGTCGGCAATTTAATTAATTAGTGTTTGAATATAATTGGACCTGACACTCAAGGAATCTGTTTTAAATTAAATAATAATTACTGAAAATGTATTGAATCAATTTATGTGGTCATTCGAGCATCACGTTAGGTTTTTCGAAAAAAATCATATCTCCATAAAGAACGGAGTTAGGCCGAAAATGGCAAAACCGTTTCGGGGTATTAGTTCAACGATTAAAACTAAGTGGTTAAAAAAATTCCTAAAAAATTTGGAAGAAATTGGTAGGCTGCTAAATTTTTATAAAAAGGGGACAAGGGGTCTGAAAATCGCCCTGTACATCTTAGGATACAAATGGCATGACATCGCTAACCCCTGTATAAATTTCCAATGAAATTTCCATCGAGATGTTGCAAACCGCATCTTAATCGGTCAACTCTAACCGAAGATATGCAGCGAGAAATTGTGACCAAATTTTCTTGTTCCTTGAATTTTGCACTTGCTGGAGATTTTGTTTAATACCGGGGGTAACAATGATGCAGGTTTTGTTCCTAACACTTGTAAGTTCCCAACGCATCAGAAACTGTAGCAAATTTAGCTTTAGCAGCATCTTTTCTTAATATTTTTTTTCTTGGTTCACATTGTTATCTCCAAGAGAAAATATACAGTTTTATCGCATGTTTTATTGACTTCTTTTCTGTGAAGGTGCTTGTTTCGTTAAATTATGTGTTTCGGTCTCATTATCTATTTGCTAAAAGAACAAGTGACGACAATTTTTGTGAATATCAACGACTCAAAAATTATCAACAATTTTGTATATTAAGTAGTAATACTTGGTATGACAGTCGTCAAAAAAGTATAAGTAGAGTAAATTATTTTACCACTAAATATTTAATTAAAATATTATTAAAAAAAAAAAAACTTTAAAAGTGAAATGGATGCATATAATTTAAACAATAGATGAAAGAAGTATAACAAGCTTATTAGGAGCACCAGACCTTATGATTAAATGAAGTGTAACACCGTCTATTATCTCTATTTCCAGGAATATTATATAATTTAGATTGTCCAAATAAGACACTAGAATGTATATAATTAATTGAGAGGCATTGTATACAGTGGTCCACTTAAAACGACCTTGATATTAAATATCTAAATGCTATTCTTGTTACCCCCAACCACCCTTAACTTTTTAAATTTAACATTTCTTGTAGAGAACGATTCAATACCAATAAATATTTAGAAGCAACGATTTAAATAAATATTATATAAATAATATTATTTTGGGTAGTGATCCCCATTGCACTGTATATCACCACTATTGCTTAATAATTCGGATCATAGCAAGAAAGGACCATAACATAAAAGCCTTATTATCTAGTAATAATATCTACAGTGGACTGTCAGAAGAAAGTATCGGAAATTACTGATACGGTTTGTATCATACACTATGTCTTTACTGTTTACCTAACATTGCGAGACAAATATATCGAATATGGACTTTAACCAGATATCCATAACCGACGTTTTCTAGTCCTTTATTAACACAAAGTTTTTATTTTGCAGTGTCCTTAATTACAAGAAATTACGTCACTAACTTTATTTTTTTTATCAATGCTCCCAGAACATGGCAATAGGCATATTATCTGTAGAAAAAATATATTGAGACTGACTTCCATTGAGTTGTCTTCTCCTGATACTTCACGTAAATCGCATACGTGCCTCACGGTGTATAACAGAAAGTAAAGATAACCCCTGGCTACGTCAAATCCTGCTATTAATCAGGTCTGGTAAAATTGTTCTATTTTAGTTTATGTAACCTTGAGCAATGAACCTGAGGACAACCTTCCAATTTTTGGGTCACTAAATGATATGCGTCAAATCATATGACAAAACAAACACTTGACAAATTGCACTCTTATCAACACTATCGTTCTTTGATAGGGCACGGATAAATTAGTCATGAAATGTAGCATTTTGTATTTCGGAATTTGGTCTATATTTATATCTGTTAAAGTTGAATGGGGTCTGGTGATATGAGATTAAGAAATAAAGATAATGCGCCTATTTACCATTTAATGATAGATAATAAAGTAATCTTGATAGTAATTCAACGTTTGCAATTTTTGATTAATTATTTTTTAACGAATATAATAATTTTTTATGGCCATATAGTGGTAATAGGTACTGAAATCGATTTGCTGTTTATTCCGATATTTTTTGTTTCAAACATTTTACTGTGTACAGGGGGTAAAAGAAAAGTATGTTTTTTTAACCAAAGTTTCCAAGTACCGAATTTCCACAAAAATCTGAAATTTACAGGGTCTTACAAAAAATCGAAATTTCACGAACGAAGAGGGATGTCAAAAATTTGAGAATTAGTTTTTTCCTTATAAACAAGAGACCAAAAAAATGCTAACCAAAAATATTTAAAAAAAATTTTGTGGACACCCGGTATTAGGTACTTTGAAACTTTGGTTAAAAAACATACTTTCCTTTTACCCACTGCAGAGAGTAAGATGTTTGAAACCAAAAAGATCGGAATAAACAGTCTTGTTCAGAATTAAATTATCTTTTAAATTCTGCTAACCGCGCATCGATATCTTTATCCGTTCCCAAAATATTTGACTTCAAAGTTAACTTAAAAATTAGCTTGGTCCGCTTCAATAGACCTATCCAGGTAGTGCAAGCGAGAAAGATAAATACAGCGTACTATGTGTTAAGTAAAGCAGTAGAGCCGTGCGTAGTTCGTTCTGCGCAATACAAGGGCAACTGTGCGGCCGAGAACCCTTGCATGTATTTGTGCATGTTTTTATATCTAATCCATTTTCATGGAAACGGTTAACTTTATTAAAAAATCATAGAACGACTTTTTTATAGCAGACAAAATTTCCTTTCGAACAATGTACAGCACAAACCATATGCTTTTTGTATAACGGCCCCAGATACGTTTCAATTACGGACAAATTCAAAAATGAATGAGTTTATTAAGATTCCTTAAATTTTGAACCACTCTTACGTCTAAACTATTAAAGACAGATATATACCATCACTGACTTTCTTATAGAAAATTTAATTCTCTATAAATTTGTTTATATACATTTTCATCATATTTGTAACGGTTTTGGCAGCGTTTCGAGTCAAACATGCCGCAGTAAATCGATGCGTGGTTCGTTCTAAGCACCTGAAGAGACACGCGCTTACCGTGGCTGCCTGATTTTATTGAAATACAATGATCCATAACTATTATGATTACATTTACGTGTGATTTCAACGTAGTAAGATGTGGGGGAAAAGTTTAGGTAGCTTTAAAGAATTTAATTTTGAAATGGCAGAGTCATTTTAAAAAAAAAATGGGTGGACTGTCTGACAAAAGTGTAAAGGATATTTCTTCGTGGAAGGTTACATAAGTTACCAAGACTTGCAGCTGAGAATTGGACTCGAAACGCTGCCGAAACCATTACAGTTATGGCAAAATGCATATAAACAATTTTATAGAGAATCAAATTTCTTATAAAAAAGTCCGTGATGGCATATATCTATATTCAATAGTTTATACGTGAGAGCGGTTCAAAGGTTAAAGAGTCGTAAAAAAATGAATTAATTTTTAAATTAGCCCCTTAATTGAAACGTATCCGGGTCGTTATACAAAAAGAATATAGGTTGCGTTATACATCATTGGAAAGGAAATTTTGTCTGCTATAAAAAAGTCATTCTATGATTTTTTTATAAAGTTAACCGTTTTCATGAAAATGGAAAAAATATAAGAACGTGCACAAAAATCTATTTATTCTCTCGTCCACGCTATTGCCCTTCTGTTGCGCACGCACCGTACTGTGTGACGTATTTACCGCATCTCGCCAGGATCGGTGTCCAGCAGTTTATTCAAGTCATAATTTTTCTCTTTAATTACCAAAATTCACACCATTTCCTAGAATAATATATATCTAAATATTTGGCACCTCATATGATGCCAACCTAGAATACAAAGAAATAAAAGTGTCACCTCAGGAAGAACAAAACGAGAAGTAACGGAAGCTCGCAAATCAATCCTCTTTCGAGTGAAAATTCCTTTTGAATCATAAACTAAGGCATGCTACGCTGCGATCAAAACTTAAACTAAACTCTAGGACCAATTCCTAATGTCTTTTAGATGACCATAGATTAGCGTCAATTACAAAGACTGTCCTTTACGAACTTCAATCGACGTTTTCAACAAAGAAAAAGTCTAGTGGGTGAAGATAATTCCACTTGCGATGGAATTTCGAATGAACGAACCTAAGACCAATATATTATGGGTTGACAATTTGGGGATGTAACATAGTACTTTGAAGGTTCTTCAGTTACAGAGGAAGAGGAATGTGACCCTGCGATACAATTTAGAGCCATTTACGGATACAAAATACAAAATATTAATATTGTTGGTAATATCGTTAATGAATGTATATAAAGAAGAGTATTGATCCTTCGAGAACGTCTAAGAAATAAAATAAACCAATATTTATTGAATTTGTGTAATAACTTGAAAGGTTTTTCAACGATATCCGAACCAATTTTACATTTCAACCTGGATCATACTTCATGCTTTCATGTCAATATCAAGATAGTAAATCAGCCGGATGGTATAGAAAAAATATATACGAAAAAAATTGAATAACAATTGTACTTATACCAAGAACATACAACAAAAAAATTATTAATAATGTCAATTAAATGTTAAACAACTTCATACAACAGGACAAACAAATAGATAATATCGAGTATAGAAACAATAGTAGTCATAATCTATGATTATTTGTATTACCTGTAATTATTATTTGTGGCAAATATATTTAGTTTTAATATTTCCATATTATATTTGGTAATGATTTATGCTAATGAACTTTTTATTATTGCTTTGTATAAATATAAACATATACTAATAGTACTAATACACAGCGGAACTACTGAATGTGGCAATGACTTGCTGCTTTGACATGACGATTCGAGTAAACATAACGAAGCTGACATTGGTAAGGCAACAGATTTATTCGAAACACATGTACCTACGTCAGTCTGCAGTTTGTCTACCGCGGTTATTTTTAAAATCCCAAATATCTAGGGGTATTAACTGAAGCCGGTCTCGTTACAGTTTTAAGCTTTTGTTTACTTCTGCAACAACTATAAATCGCTCATTTGTAAACAAAGTGGATCGTAAAGTAGAAGTTGAAGTTACACCTTTAGGAATATTTTTGACATTCCCTGTTTTTACTTCCTTATACATATTAATAATGTAATTTATTTTCTCTTGTTGAGTTGCGTCCTTATCATAAACGATGTGTTCTAAGGTTTTTATCACACGATTTATTTTGTACCGGAGCAGTTTCTTCTCTTGTAAAGATTGGCAAAATTCCTTTTCTCTTGTTCGATAAATGGTCACTTTTGATCCTTTTGACAGGTGTGCTTTTAGAGCGTTAAGGTTAGGCACCATCCTTGTACCATTGTTTAGTATATTTAAACAATGCTTGTACCATCCCGTACAAATCATTCAATTGTTTTTGGTTGGATAGTTAGTTGAGGAACCTTAGAATCATAAACCACTATCAGAATCATTGCTACCACTTTCTTCTTTATTTCTTTCCTCATTTTCACTTTCTACTTCTACATAGATTTTTCGTAACCACCAAATCATTGTTTAGAGTGATCCTTGCAACGTGCAAAGCTTCAAACTTTACCTATTACAACAAACTGGGGCTTGGTGTTTGGTTTCAAAGTTTGACTATTTTTTTTTGTGTGATTTTGTTATCAGTTTAATAATTGTTTAGGCTAATAATTCGTTGCGGTCAGTAATAAGACGCCATTTCTGTCATGTTATATTTTTGATGGCACTACTTGTGAATGCCAGGGTGAATGCAGACAGACATATGCCAGCAACGTTAATTCTTCAATGTCGAAGTATATTTTATATTTCAAATCTGCGGGATCCCGAAGAAGTGCATTCATGTTAATCGATGTTGATATAATAATATGGTATAATCTGCTAATTTTTCCTAATTTAAAATAACAAATACCAAGCAATCAAATTAGTTTTTAGTGGTTATCGTGGGGGTTACCAATGTTATCTTAATCAGATTAAATTACATTTTATGTGATTTTTATTGTTTTAAATTGCTGAGTGTGACAAACATGCAGTACAAGAGGGCTGGGGTAAGGTTCGTTGATTCTTAAGATAATATTTGTAAAAAATAGGTTCTATTGGAAGTATTATATTGCACAAATCACTTTGTAATAAAAACTGATGATAATTGTTACCTAATATTTTTTCGATCAGTCCTTGCGCATTCCAAAATTTGTGTAAATTCCAACTTGGGATACTTTGCATATTTTACAGTATTAAAATTTATAGTACCTAGTAACATTGCTCTATAAAATAATCCAAAATTACTTCAAAGTGAAAAAAGATGAGATTTTTTTACTTAAAAATTTATAACGATAGACCGGATGGAAACTCTAACCAGCGTCTTATTTCCTGGTCTACATCAGTCTATAAGTAGCTCAAGACGCTTAAGTAGTTTTCCTGGTTCCTTACATAACGGCACCGGCATGAAGAAATGGAGTAAATGGATATTGGCTTATTTATGCATTAGTTAAAATTTTTTCATTTGTTTTTGCTGCAGGCTTTGTCTGTTTTCAGGAGTAGTATCTAATTTTTAACTCTTTCATCTATTTTATGTATTTCATGAGCTTATGTTCTATTGATTTGGTTTTGATGTATTGCCAAAACAAAAACTACATAACCAATAAACCAATTTCCAACAGATATTTCATCCAGTTTAGTGTCAATAATGTCATAGTCAAGTTTATTAATTGATGCAATTGAATTTGACGAAACATCTTTTGGTTCCAATTGATAGTGATATAGCCCAAGAAAACCACGTCGATACGCAAGCAGAATCAGAAATGAGTAGACCTTTCAATACAACTTCTACCGCCACCACATTTTAATGAAGCTTCAGAACTAGCGGATAACGTTATTATGAAACTATCCTGTTTCAAAGAAAATCAAGGTTGAAAGTAAATAGAATACAAGAAGAAAGCAGGATCTTGTGGAGGAAACTATAAAGGAACCAGTAAAGCAATGTGTAGAAGAGGTAGAAGGAAATAATTAGTCATAGCATTCATAATTATACCAAATGAGAAAGTGTGTCGGCGAAACAAGTGAAGAACATGAAAATAAGTGACATATTGGGAGTATTAACTTTCTTCCCCTCCGAAAGCATTTAGAGATTCGAGCACAGCCATTTTTACTGACGCCAGGAATTTTGATTTTGAAATCAGTTACGGAAGTTAAGGATTCGGTGAAAAAATATTGAAGATAGTCAATCAGAAGAATAACTAGCGATTTGACAATTGTGAATGTGAATGAAGACGAGAAACAATAAAATAACTTCAGAAAATGAAGGTCTTTGGTATATAATAGAAAGTTAGCAAATAGCCTAAAAATTAATGAAACTGTAAATGCGAAAAAAGGTGAAATATTTTCCAGTTCTTTAACTCAATTTGAGTCAACCTACGACGAAATTCGTAAATCTAGTCTATTAATAGAAACGGTTCAGTCAATATACCAGAACAAATATTGTGTCACATACACGCGTCTTACCAAGTTTCAAAATTTCTACCTGTGACCAATCTAAATAGAAAATAGTTCTTGAGGGCGATACAGTAAGAAATAATATAGAAGACAACAAAGTAGAAACTGGTATAAATAACTCTATAGTGAACTCTATATAGAATATTTTTGAGAAAAAATCGGTAGACAATCGATCAAGTCAGAAAAACTAAAACGCCAATGCCTAAGGATAAGCCGAAAATTACTTATTTATAGGTCAGTTCCTGCTATATCGGAAAAGAAATATGTTAAAGTAATACACATCTTTAACAGCAATAGTAACAGTGCTATCTCGTATTACGTAATGATACTTGATATTAAACAATACTAATTGTAAATTGTAATTATTTATCGTCATTAGTCCACAAAATGGTATCCTAAAGTTTTTACATACGAACTGAACAAAATGTACGTTTCATTTTTTGTGAACTGCTCTTCCGCTGTCTTTAATATGATGACATTCTAATCTATTACACTTAACAGCTATTAAAATTATCCCCAAGAAATAAAACTTAAATCCGACTCCACGTGACTCCAAGTGACCCTGTACAAAATCATTGCCATTATTCACGGTTGATAACTAAATAGTATTGTTATATTGGATACTCATCAGTCCCTGACCCTCTAAATTATTCTCAGGCTAAATTCTTCTTAACAGCTTATTTCGCTGCATCTCGATAGCAGCAGTAGCCCTGTTAAACATATTCACTTAACAGAGAATTGTTTGATTTTGTACTTGCCCAGAAATATAATTCTATGAAGCTGACTAGAGTTTGAGGCGGATGCAAGACTTATTTAAATTGGTCCGGAAATGAGCATGGCGTGCATGTGTTTTGATTTTGAGAACAAAAGGAATTTTTTAAGGCTAAGTCGTAAATTTTAAATGCATGACACTTTTTCACGAAAGGTCAAATATGCAAACAGAAAAATAATTGATCTTGATTAACTTGATTTTAGTTTCAGATAGCAACAGTTTAATCAGAAACAATCTGGGAGCTCCATTCGTTCAATGTCCTATTCTTCAATTTCTTTAACGTTTTTTACGAGTTAAAAGTCGCTCACCCGATAAATATAAACGACCTTATATCCCAGCACATACATTTTCCAAGTGACGCATATTTTACATTTTTCAGCAAATAAGTTATTTATATCCACACCAAGACTAAGAGAAATCATTGTTCATTTGTCATGCTCCGCAAATATTTTTCAGTTTCTCAAATCGCCCCTCCCAGATATAGTTCTTAACTTGATTTAATTTTGAAAATTTGCCAAATATTATAGCGATATTCTTTTATTCTGATCGGAAACACTCAGGGTCAATGATCAAACAAGGCGCTTAATATGCGTATCAAATTAATTTTACAGATCTACATACTGAATATTTCGTCTGGTCTTTTTTAAATTGTACCATAGGTCAATGATGAATGAATTGAATGTATTAAATATATTGCTTGTCGAATTGAATTTGAACAACTGCTTTTAGTAGGTAGAATAGAATCATTCTTGTCTTTATTCTTAGAAGTTTATTTTTAACGGAGCTACAGTCCATAGAAGGAGCAATTAAAACGTAGATTTTTATTAAGAAAACATCCAGGTAGTTAGTTCAATAGTTATGCGTTGCAGCGTTACGCATTAATTTACACTCTAATTCATCTGAAGGGATCTTCAGGATTATTTACTTACTTGGAGAGGAAATAATGGTCTAAAATTTTTGTCAGAATATTAAAGAGAGCTGAATTCTTAGTCTAAAAACCTCATTGAGGAACCTCTAGATGATTCATCAAAAATTCTTCTCCAACTCCTCCTCATTAAACTTAGTCTAATGAAGGCTTTTTAATATGGCAGCTGTCAAAATATCGGAAGCTGGAATTGCATGTCTTAAAAATAGGTTGCCGGCCATTGCGTCAATGGGAGAGGTGGTAACCTATTTTGTTCTATTAGTTGAAGAGATAGGCTTTAATTTGGTACTAATTAAAAGCTTTAACTCGGTGAGGGTAGCAACCATATGAAATCAGTATCAATCAACTACAGTCACAACGAATACTTCCATCCTCAAAGTATCATTCTTTAATAAATAAGCTCTACTATTTTTACAGCCTCACAGCCTCAGCTCACGGTCTATAACAACTTTCTTCCTACAGTAACAACGTTATATTGCCGTTTAATACGCACGTACGTTTTTTGTATAAATTATGGGACACCATGTACAATTCCAACACTATTTACTGTTTGTAAATAAATAATTTAACAACGTAAACATTTACTTATCGGTAAACCGTTACATAAGTTACTGTATTGTTAAGTGTCACAATATTTTAATGTGATAAGATTCGTCTATTCCTTCCGCCAATACTGTTTATAATATTTATTTATGTAAACATGAATAACATTGCTGTAAAACATCTGCAGACACTGGACACATGTTTTTCGTAAATACGATGAGCATATTTCATAGATCATTGCATCTAGGAAATCGTCTTCAATTTTATATTTACCAATTTGCATTTGAACAATAAATGCTCAGGGGAAACGGTGACTGGACAATGAATTTCATGGCTCCGTTATTTGTGGTAGAAAGGATGGAGCTCCCAAAGGAATGAGTTGCTACGTTTTGTCAGCGGCAAAACTTTTGTTGACCAATCTCAATGAAAATAATGGTAAGAAACAATAATGTTGTCATCAATACGATGACGCTCCAAACAAGTAAGGGAATTCATGAGAGCTGTATCGGCAATAATGTTTTTTTTTTATACATTCGGCGAAGTTTTGGTTGCAGAATCCCACATATGGAAACGAATTTTATTTTGAAACATTAAAAACGGCATATGGTTTCGAAATTTAGTTTTCTTTTTATATATATTTTTTCGCAATTTTGCTTTGGACTTGGAAGAATTTGAAATCTTTCCACCTTCTTTCTGCTTGATGGAACGAGACTTGGATTCCTACAAAATGCCTCGTTGCTCCTCTCCAGAAAGACAAAGATCGGTGAACCATTCTGATTTAATGAACCAAAATTCTTTCAAAAATAAGTCTTGAAACGCTAACACCAAATCCTGCTGAACCCTTGTTAATGGTGACAGATTATAATCCATACCATAGAGTTAATGTGGGATATTCGTAAGCAATAGGTCTGGTCTGCACATTGATGGAGTTTGAAGGCAAACTTGTTTTGAAGATGTGGCAAAAACTTGGTTTAAATTACATCAGATATTTGGACAAGATTGGGACAAGTGGGGGACACAAAGAATAAATTGGGAACGCGACAAACGTAATGATGAGGACAGTTAAATAATTTGAGTGAGAGGTTTAATAATGCATTTTCCTTCTTTACAATCTTTATGGTGATTGTGATGATAATATAAATGATTAAATAAACTTATTAAGAACTGATGTATACTCCTGCTGCTTATATGACTTTTGGCTCGCACCAAACAGTTCTGACTTCGATTCCAAGTCGAGGTAATAGCATTAACTATGAAAGTGATTACACAGTTATTTCATGTATATATGCCGTTGACTCTCATTGCATTATAATGTAGGTGATTTAGAATATTTATGTTTCTAAAAAATTTACGCATAAATTAAGTATCGTTTATTTAAAGTACTTGAAGTATTAAAAAAAACAGTATAAATATTTAAATGATAATTCCAAGTATTCGGATAAATATTTCAGCTACTTCAGATCTCACGTGTTCTCATTTCTGAAGTAATTGAATAACGGGCACGGTAGCCAAGTGGATAAATACGCTGATACTACTTGATTGAAGCAAATTAAAAAAAATATTTATGATTTTTTTAAAATTTAAATGGAAGAGGAAACTGTGGTACCCTGATGTGTTTCGGACTCCACAATAAACATTAGAACCTCGTTTTCACCTAACACGAAATCCTAGCTGGGGCCTACTAAAAATATTAATAAAATTATTACTGTTCTCTTTATTTTCTAAGCACGTGGTTCTTCAAACTAAATCTAATCGAAACGCTTCACAACCAGCCCCAAGCGAGCTTTCTTGGCTCGCTATTGAGTATTTACACTTGTTGTGTCGTCTATGTAAGTAATGTATTTGCGTTAATGTGTATTATTTTTGGTCGTATGCCTATGGTAATAATACCTTGAACTTGAATGAACTCAGAGTTGTATCTCAGACATGAGACTAGTTTGTGTACGTAAGGAGACATCGTTGTCTTCCACTCCAACGAATGCTAAATTAATTATACTCCGCTCTCATTAATTACATCAATAACAATAATTGCTACAGATAACCAAAAGAAAAAAGACAGGATTAATTGTAATGCCGATGTAAGGTTATTTATTGTTACAAGCATCAAATGAGCAAAACATTCGCAACACTGACACTACATCAATAAATAATGTCACCCAATTGTTTTTCAGTTTAAATAAAATATTCTTGTCCGATTTAGGTGCACGGTCATGTTATTGAAAACCTCAATTAACCCCAGTATATGTTTCACATTTTATTTAAAATAGGAAAATGCTCGTAAGAAGAAACCTTCACTAAAACTTGTGTACTACCGCAAGGATCTTATCTGGGTCCACTGTTGCTATTATTTGTAAATGGCATATCTATAGTCATTTTTGCAAACGATCTATAGTTTTCTATGAAAATTAGTTGTCTTTAATATTGAAGGCAAAACAGGCTATAGCCTAATTCTTCGAGGTATACTGTTTTAATCTTATGGCAGAAAGAAACCTAATAAGTACGCGTTAATTATTACATGAATGAGGAAATCCCAAGTTGGTTAAAGATAACAAAAGTGGCAGGCATACTTATATACTTACGTTTATTTATTATTTGCATTTATTTATTAGGATATTATTAGATATATTTTGCATGAGAATCGTCTATTTTGGCAACTCATTGAGATTCCTTGCCAACAACTGTACAATATGCGCATACGAAATGCATGTTTCATATTCATAATTTTTTACATGCTTTACTTTATTCGGTGTCGTAAATGTATGACTCTTTTCCAGTAAAGGTGTCATTAAAAATCTTCTTGATATTGTTCCGTCAAATATAACTGTTATAAAATGAGTTAATTAAATAATAAAAATTAATCTCTTACAAGGAACGTGTGAGCTAATAGAAAAGTATGACAAATTTATTACGGGAAAATTTCATTAAAATTGCATTTATTTAAAAAAAAAATTTATTATTACCAGTTTATTCATTTGAAATAAATTTTTAATAATAATAAAATTGCCGTACCTGCGTTATATTAATTAGTATCTAATAATGTTAGGTTAATTATCATTTCCAATAATAATAGCTTATCAACATTCTAACAGTCAGAATAATTTTACTTGCAAATAGTCTTAAAATAATTTTATTGTCCTTCTAAGTAACGAACTGTAATTTTATGTAACGGAATGTTAAAATTTGCAACACTACGTAATCATCAAAAATATGTTCTAACTGTATATTATTTAAATAAAAACTATTCCCAAAAAGTTTTTTCAATTTCCAATAAATCTTTTGAATTTAAGGCTTTCGCTTCAGAAGATGACGACAGGATGGTCGAAATATCAGGAAACCAACATTTTCAACGCGGAAGACAAACCGAAAATTTATCTACTAGCCATAAATCTGTATAGAAGACATTGAGAAGAGAATAGTAGTTGTGTTAATATAACATTCAACGTGGGTTCAACGAAGTCCAGTCGAGTTTCCCCAGAGCATTACTGAAAACCAAATATACTGGGTAAGGTAGCATAGAATCTTCACTTTTTAAGTAAAATTATTTTCCCGATGAAGTTATCTTTCGTTGACTAGATAGAGTAGGAACAGAGTCTAGATCGCCAGATGTAAATCCACTGGATTATCTCTGGAGTCATCTTAAATCTTTGGTTTATGACACTTTTATACAAACTGTAAATCATCTCCAGAATCGTATCAACGTTTCATGTGAGATTATACTAAATACGCTTGAAACTTTTGAAGGGCCGGTTATCAAAAGAACCTAAGCAAGTATAACCATTGGAAGTGGTCGGTTATCAGCAACTTTTGTTTCGTTTATTTTAGTGTGATTTTTTCTGTAAAATTTTTTTGAAATAATTTTTATTATATCGACCAAAATGGCAAAATGGCAAATATTTTGGAAATCGCGCGAGATATATATATATATTTTTAAGGTCGAAATTGAATTACTGATTAATCCAAAAAAGTGATGAACTAATCAGTTATAGATGTCCCGAGACAGGCTAAGAAAATCCTCGAGCAACTTATATTTTGTCCAGCCCGGTTTGCGACTTATTCATGGATTTGGCAACATTAACATGCGGATTACACATCTACGGTATTTTTAGAATAGAGGTAGGGTCATTGTCATTACTATAAACTCAGAAAATGCAATAAAAATTGGTCATTGACCATGCTGTTCAGGAAGAACGCACACCGCCTACTCTATGACGAATAGATTAAATTATCAAACTAGAATTATTTTATACTGCCTCAACTCAATAATTAGGTGGCAATAACAGGGTTGAACGGTCATATTCATTTTAATTGATATTTATGATTAATATAATAATGTTCCAATGAAAATAAAAATGAAACAGAAAAAAATTATTATCTGAACAAGATAATAGAGGGGGAGGACTTAATATGGGATGGCAGCTCATTAAATATTGTATCTGCATTATAAATAAAACTTAAGCCCAGTAGACAGCTCCTTGACGAGTGACATGTTCGTGGGAAGTACTACATTTCATTAGCTTATTATAAAGATATTTACGTGCTTCCTATCTAAGAAATTGGTACACAGAACAAGCCAAATGCTCTTCTCGATTCAGTAATTGCGAATCGAAAAATTTTTAATGGCCAAATTTTCTTAAACCATAACTGAACCCTTTACAAGCGTTTCATATACCTTGACGACTTTCTCTATGTTTGTTTGAAATTTTTGACCAGTAAACCAAACCAAACTGTTAACATGTTTAGAAAATTTGATATTGATTGTTCCAATATGCTTCAAAAGAAATTGAAATATTAATTGATAATAATCAGCATATTTCTGTGAAACATAATTTACTGGAAATATTAGTAATGCAGACGAAATATAGAAGAGGGCCTGATACGCTACCCTGTGGCATCAATAAATTAAATTTTTTTTTAAACGCAATTTAATCGCAGTATAGATTCAACAGTACATGATGTTCAAATCGCAATAAGATTATTTTTACTTTTTTGGTTTGATTTGAGTTAATCAAGTTAGACTCTGTGAACATCTAGAAATGTCAGAAACAGCTATGCTGATTGGTCTCTGAAATGGGGCTAGATCCAGAATTGATTGTTACGGAATCATTAATATAAAGGAACAACATAGTGGTCGTAAAAGCGTGCCCTTGTGGAACACCTGATTTAATAGAGACCGTCCTATCTGTATTTTACTTAAAAATACTTGCCAACTAAAAACCGTTTGGTATACAACTTGTACTTAAAATATTGTTTTACTTGATGACAAATTCCTCATCATTGCCAAGATATGCCTCATTTTTGTTTCATTGTTCCATTATATAATCGTGAATGCGAATTATAATGATTTATCTCATATGCAGTCCTGACGCACATACTTTGTACCGATAATTGTTAAGATAACAAAGGTTGTTTGTACGTTTAGATTAAAAATATTAGTTGCAAAAGTAAAGAATTGTTTGATGGAAGTGTGATACCGCAAATTGATTGTCTACATAATGCAGTAAAATAAATAAGATCTACAAAGCAAGTACTGGCTAATCATGTTGATAAAGATACGTTATATTATCATTTGTTAATAATATGAACGTTTAAACATGTCACGTCAAAGTATGTACATGGTGTTTTTACATGAAGGTCATCGATTTTTCACAACAAAATAAGACAAAGTAATATACTAAAGGGTGACATTCAACAGTTTCATAGAACCCTGAGTATGACTTTGTTTTTATCTCTTATTGAAAATAAATGTATTAAGAAAACGTTTGAAATTGTATTTTTAAATTTATCTATTTTACACCAAGTGTCAAAAATGTCAAGTCGAGAAAGACAGTGTTTTGTCACAAGCACTCTGAGCACACTGTCATCAATTAAATTACGGTCAAGGCAAGTGTTCTGCATTGAGGTATTAAATAGAAAATGCTAGAAAGCCAATTTACTTTGTTAACGTAAAAAAATATTTTTCTCAAACTAGATCAAGTGATTTTTTCAATATCAAATGAAGAAATATCAGTTTAAAGTCTAAACAGTCTACAAAGAGGATTGTGCAAACACTATTTTAATCGTCAACATCAAAGTCATCATCATCTGTAACCTGATCTTTATCCTTTTATCCTGGTCATCATCCACGTCGTCCTTATCTTAAATTTGGTCCTTATGGTTATTTTCTTCGAGATCAGTAGCATTACAATAACGATTTGAACCATATAAGCAAAATATTGCACAAATATCAAATAAAGAAACATGGAAACTAGTATTTATTCTTTTAGCCTGGTCTTCATCCACGTCGTCATCCTTATTTTAGTGCCGGTCTTCATCATTATTTACTTCAGTAACATTATAACAACCTTGTACCATATGAGCAAAATATTCCACAAACACTTTTGCAGATATACTTCCAAATGACAACTTCTATGTTCTAAGAGAAAAGTATATAAATTGTAAGCATGTTGAGGGTTCATCTTTGTAGAATTCATAAGTTTGTAGAATCCAAATCTAGACCCCAGGGATTCACATTGGCAAAACACGAATAGCATATAATTTTACTCTTTCCATTGCAGCTAAATCACATTTGCTAATAGTATGAACTACTATTGTCAGGCATTACGTCCTGACTGCTATAGTGAACGGCCATACGGACTGGTGATTTGAACAAAACTGATATATGTACTTTCTTCAAGTTATAAATGTAAATAAATTATTATTATTATTATTATAAGAGTACTCAAGCAGCAAAGAACGCCACACACTCCTGATCCAGCCTTTCCAAATTGTCAGTTACTCGGTCACGATTGTAGAAGCAGGAAAACGTAAAATATAAAGGCAACGAGATTCTGGACTTGCTATGCTAAATCAACAAAAAGTAAGTTAAACCTTGCCCCTCTGCCACCACGTTATTAATCTCTGTAACCTGGTCTTTATCCTGATCATTCTTGTCGTCTTTCTGGTCTAAACTCTGACCTTGATCATTATCTTCTTCAAGTTCAGTAGCGCATTACAATTATCGTAAAAATTGCACCTGTTAGAGGCAGCGGTTTCCTATCACTTTCAATTATATTCACCTAGAGATACACATTGACCTTGAAGATAAATTGTACGAATATTTAGCAACGTACGAATGACAATATTACTCATTCCAACGCCATAACATCTGCAATTGAATCGCATTTTTGTTAATAGTATGGACTGATAGTGTTCGATAAGAGTACGTAAGCAGCAAAAAACGTTACGCACCTGATCCAGCCTTTCCAAGTTTCAATAATTCGGTTACGACCGTGGAAGCAGGAAACGAAAAACACAAAAAAAATAATGCGCTGGACTTCGCTGTTCAATATCAACGAAAAATTTGGTTTGGAAAAAAAATATATAGGATGGAAAAGAAATAACGTGCTTTAGTAACAACTATGAAAGATCTAGCTGCTCGTTTCTTTTGTGTGTTTGCGTTTCTGCAATCATGTCAGAGTTATTGGAAGGGCACTCGTGCACACATGTAAATTCGTACTTATTTAATCGCCACTTGCCTTGGTGTGGATAAATTAATAATTTATTTATAAAAAAAATATTGGAGAAAACGATAGCCACAAAGTAAGTATTGGAAGTATAAGGGTAGTTCGGGGGGTGAGATATTTTACCCATCACCTCTTGTAAACGCTCTTGAATATGCAGGTTCATAAATAGCGAGACGTACCGTACCGTATCATGTCACTTAACATTTCATTACAATTTCATTACATGAACATTTGATGTTGCCAGAACTCGTAAAACTTTTAAACGGATTGTTTTATTTTCTCTATTCTGGAGACTCGCGATAAAAGTAAAAATAATTCGTGCTTCAGTAACAAAGCGAGGATTTATAAATACCTACCTCAAATTTTTTATATTTAAGTTTATAGTACTTTTGACTTCTTTATTCGAGGAAATCATTAAATAACTACTGCATTATAAACACATTTATTTGTATTAAAAGTCAGAGAAAAATTGGGCTAAAATATGCTCTACGTCAAACCTGATCAGTGCCCACAAAAAAATTATGTATGTGTGTAAATTTGTATGACACTTATTCTTTTTGGTAACCCAACGTTGCGAACTGTCCTCTCAGTGTGCGGGTACCTAGTTGATAATTTGGGTAAAATCTCGGTATCGATTTTTTCACGTTTACAGTGCTTCATATCTATAATTGCATTAGATAAGGGAGGAAAAATACTAATTTTAAATATTTTTCAAAATATATGTACCTACATATATTTTAATTTTTATATTTTTTATACGTTAGGAAAATTGAAATATTCATCTCGATGAAACTTGGATACTTATCGACTTCTAATGAAATATGGAAAATTCTATCTTATGTCTTTTTGTCACAGAAAAAGTACTCGGATCCTTTGCGTTTTCGTTATAGCAGCTTAACCGGTCGAAACTTAATATGGACCAATATGCTCCTTGATTAGCTCCATAAAAACGGTCAAAAAGTTAATTTCGGGAAAGTTAAAGAAAACTGGTTTTACGATTTAGGTAAAACTTAGTAAGAATAAAAGCCTTGATGGCTGCATATTGGAGTCGATAGGTGACATTTTCCAAGTCTCACCGTTTGATTTTCGAAAAAGATGAAAAATTTACGAATGTCCAATTTTTGTCTGTCTGTTGGTCTGTCTGTCACAAAAAGGTACGCAAATCATTTTCGTTATAACTCAAAAACAGCTCGAACCGGCCGGGACTGAATATGGACCAAAATATGCTCCTTGATTAGTTCCATAAAAACGGTAAAAAAGTTAATTTTGGAAAAATTAAAGAACTGCTTTTTTGAAAAATCGTATTCGTAACAAAATAACCCTCGAAAGCATTTTTCAATTTATAGTAAAAATAAAGGTCTTTGGCTCGGTCTTTGGCCATAGAGTGATAGATATTGGAATCGATATTTTCCAAGTCTCAACATTTGATTTTAGAAAAAGATGAAAAATTTGCGAATGTCTAACTTCAAAGTAGAAAAAAAACATAAATCAACAAAACACAAAAAATTCAATTTTCTCGTCAGATTTCCTTTGAGGATGATTCAGATTTGATTTGTTGATATGAAGACTGATTGAAAGCCTGATCAATTGTAAATAAAAACGTTTCTAGTCACTACAATCGAAAAATCAATCGGAAGCGACAATTTGTCAGCGCACGTATGTCACCCAAGAATTATTTCTCATTCACAAGGTCTATATCGCGAACTACTTAGTCGATTATATTCAGGTAAAGTACTAATAAAAGCTAATAGAATGCCCTATCGAAATAGGTATGTGTATATATGATTATAATTATTATCATATAATTAGTCACGTCTGAATATCAAAAAGAAAATGCAAATTCTATTTTCAAAATGCTTGTTTTGTCTTTTGTCTCTAAGACAATCAAGTCTTGGCATATTTTTCAACAAAACTTTCCTCCACTACATAAGCGATTCAACAAACACCACTGACACTTTCTTGTATAATTCCAAAATGAAATTGAAAAAATGTATTTTAAAAAAAATCAAGGTCGTAGAAATCTAGTATGTAATTTCGCTCTTGTTATCGTATTGATTAAGATATTAACGTTAACGTCAATATTACTGCAAACAAGTTGGATGTATAATTTTTTTGCAATATTGCAAATATATAAAAGTTAGAGGCGCGGTCATTGACAGCGCCAGTTACCGTGTCCACTAACTAAAATTTTACTCCAATTTAACAACAGTTTGTGTCAATTGTGTCAGGCACCGGAAGAGTCTGCTCAACCCTTGTACAAACATATACACATATATACTTTTATAATTTTATTTTTAAAGGATCTGGAACTGGTTTGAACACAAACTTTTACCCGGCGCTAAATAAAAAAGTATTAAGCTTAATTACATTCAATTAAATTATAAAAAAGTAATGACTTGCAATTTGTTTGATTGTATATAAAGTTACCAAGAAATTTGCGACCAATCCAAAAACATGTTGTCCTAACAAAGTTATTAATTTTTCAAAAATGACTACGTGGTGATTTTTCGGCTTGCAGGGCAATTGGAATATTGTTCTACATTTTTAGCGAATTTGAAGGTCAACCTCGTATTCTTGCCTTGAATCAGCTGGTAAAAGATAAGAGAGTGAGTTATTAAGAAATTAGTAAATTAATGGTAATAGGAGAAAGTTGTAAAATCACATTTTTAGCATATTTTTTACTGTTTCGTATATCGTTCGAGACCAACCGCAAAAACTTTTATCCCATTGGTTCTTCATTTAATTCTGAGCAACTTTCAAATGTTCGTCCGTCTGTTTGCTTGTCTGTCTGTTCATCCGTCTCGTTTCTTGTCAGCACGATAATAGAAAAACCTCGAGAAAAACCGATCGTATACAAACTGGGATTGTAGCGTTTTAGAAGGAAAACTCCATCGTTGGCACCGATCTTGACAAATTAAATAAATAAAAATTTTTTAAAAAATCCTGAAAACTAGACCTGAAGGGAGTAATAATCTTTATGGTAATGGTAATACTGAAGTCAATAAAGAGATAGTGGAGGATGGTGTAGCCTTATTTTTACCAAAAAATTCTGATGCGTTACTAACATTGTACATCCTTCGTCCTTACAAGAACTGAGGATTTAAAAATAAGTTATATAGACATCGCAATAACTATATAAAAAATATATTTAATCGACTTGCGACGAGCATTACTTTCATGATTGGTCTATTTAATATTTTATGTTTCAAAAACTTTGAAAAGAACGATTGGAGACTCTTACCTGACGAATTGAAGAACCCAAATTGATGACAAATAACACAAACACTAACAGAATTAAAAAACGGTTATACATAGTTTTTAATTTATAATTATCACAAACTATTTCGGCACAAATCACAAAATACTACTTAAATATACTGAACACATTATTCAAACCGCTTAGAAACCCGCGAAATATTAGATATAAAATAACTTAATTTCACATGTCTGTATTTACTTTTCATCAATAAACCTAATACTAATAATTATCACTGATAATTTTGATATAAATAACCAAAAGATACAGAATGTGTTTACTCGAGTATTATCATTTTAGTTTAAAATTATGCGCGTGCATGTGAGCTTAAGTCTAGTTTGTGATGTACCTCGCTTACTAGAGTTGAATATCCAACTGAACTTGTGCCGTGTTAAAGCCAGCTTCTGGGGTGTTGCAATAAAAAGTCAAAACGCCGAAACCTGATCCCGAGCTCGGAACTGACATAGCACGCGTAAAGCTTGCACACACTGTGCGATAGGAGAGATGCTGTAAAGCGTCCACCCTGATGCTCCTCTTGAATTATTGGCAACTGATTCATTTCGTTTATTATTTTTCAGGTACTAGAAACTTTGTACGCTGAATCTAATCCCAATGCAGATAACGACTGCTTGGACTCTGACCTACACGAGACAAAAATATAGATTATCCTATGCCAGCGCTGCTGGGTACCTATACCTTTCGTTTGTCTGAGTTTTATCGCAAAACATCTCAGAAGTGCATGACGGTTTTTCTGACTGTTCCAAAATATTGGGGATAGGTTTCTCCTTTCACACGTCACGAAAAAACACTTGGATGTGCTTGGAAAGGGTCTTGATTATTTTGTTCCCATCTTTATTAAATTAATTTGATTAAAATACTGCATTTTAGAAAGGATTTTTTCATTGGTGCCTTATAGGGAGTCAAATTAGGACTCCAAATAATACTTTTCTGAATCTTCTATTTTGATTGTTAAGTAAAAGATTTATCAAAAGACGCAACCGAGCAGGTTCTGAGATTTTAGTATTCTATTTTTTTGCCAATAGCTTGAGGATTGTCTTCAATGTTTAAGACCACGCAGCCAAGTTATTAATACCTTCCTGTAGCACTAAATATTAGGCAACCCTGAAGCTATTGGCAAAATAATGCAATACTGAAATCACAGAACCTTTTCAGTTGTGAATCTTGTTGAATCTTTCATTCAATTTATTGATGCAACAAATACGATGTCACTCACTGAATTTCTGCGGTAGATAATAGAAATGTAGTATATTATTGAACCAAGTTCAATTTTTTATCTAACCCTACAGTTGTTACATAAAGAAACAACTGATTCTTAAAACTATTTCATCATAATGTACATACATAATAAAAAAATACTTATCTTCCCCTTATCTGCACTATTCACAGAAATTACAAACTCTTCACTTCATCACTGTTTCACTTTAAAACGTTTATATCCTTCCAGGTACAGATATCGAGTCGGTTGTACGAAAATAACTTATATTATGAAAGTATACCCCTTTTTGCACATGAAATGTAACGCTACTGATCCAGGTAAAAAGAATTGCTACTATATTTATAATTACAGACTTGTCTGTGGTATAATATAATACCAACTTACAGGCTACAGAAGCTAGAGATTACCATCTAAACTTCTCAAACATGGGTTAAATGCTCGCTTACAAAAATACCTTATATTTAACCGTATATGCATGTACCCCATGTGATTTATTTAATGTAGCCTGGCTCAGTTAATTGTATACACTGGATAGGTTTTTGATCTCGTTAATAATAAATAACTATAAGTGAAAATAAATTTATAATCTGTATTTTATGAATGTTACAGAAAATGCTCAAAAACAATTATTATTAGCATTGTTTTAGTTAAGTATTAATAAACTCTGCATCTCGATAAAAAATTTTTTTTGAAAAAAGTCAGCAAGTCGATCAACTAAATCCAGATCAACTCCTTCGAAAATATTGAATGGCACAAGGGGTTGAATCGAATTTGATTGCAGAACTGAGTCTCAATCGCAAGTTTAGTAGATATGTAGTACTAGTTAATGGTTCTGATATTTGGTTTCTAAAAACCTGTAAACGTCATTTTGTTTTTCCAAGTTTCATCCTAATTAAAATTCTAGATTACTCAAATATTTCAGATAAAGTAGCATTTTTTGCAAAACCAAAAATAGCTAGATTTATAAATAGATAGATAAATAGATAACGTATATAAATAGATAGAAGGTTGTTAACATTATTGAAGATCATTTCACACAATGGGCCTACATTTTACCCCATGCATAAAAAGGCTTTTTGGATGATTTCGTGGCAGGTGTTGAAAGTTTAATTCCATACATGGCTGATTAATCCAAAGATTTCGTCAGTGAAACATGCGGGAATAAAATTTTTACAAGTTTATTGATTATAGAAACAATAAAGCATCAAAATCGGTAAATGATACTGGGATACAAAGATTATGAAAACATTCCGTGAGAAAAATTGTTTCATTAAAAGTAATAGGGTTGTTATGTATTATAAAAAGGAGGTAGACAACCTAATTAGTAATGGCCTTTATAAAAAACTTACTAAAAATCCTTTACCAAAAATGAGGAGGAATGTACTTAAATCGTGTATTGATCTACCCTTCAAACATAGATTACCTGTTTCCAACCCTAATATACCTAGATTGTATTGTATACCAAAGATTCATGAGTCAGCAAAGTCGATGCGTCCTACTCATATATTTCTTTCCTTTTCTTTGTTTGGGATTTATTACCACATTCCTTGAGATTCCTATCCAAAAAATTCGATTTATCTAAAAAATATTCAAATTAACCAATTTAAAACTGGGAAATAACCTCTACTCCTATAGTATCACCTATTACATCTTACTACCACTTCTATCAAAAGGTTGCCTAAGAAGTTCGAAAATTTAGCCATAGCCTAATTATTAATTCTAATGATTTCATTTAAGTTTTGATTTTCTTTAAGTTGGTTCATTTTATCAAGTGTACCAATCCCACAGACCTTGGGTTGCCTTAGAGTTTCACTCAAATTAAACTATCTAAGTGAAGAAGTAAGAAAGAATATATTAACCTCACAAAATTTTGCATAAATCAAAAATGATAATTTCTTCGAGCAACACAAGGATCAGCAATGGGTAACTCTTTAATACCTTTCATTGCCTCATGAGTCAGTTTGAAACTGAAGCGAATGATAAGTTCGAGTATTTTCCTAGCTGAGATATGTGGATGGCCTTTTTGGTACAAAAATCGCTGATGTAGAAAACTTGGAAATTTTCCCATGAAACTGAAAACTATAAACAACTTTAATTTCTTAATGTACTGGCAATTAGAACTAGTTAAAATAGGCTAGAATTTAATGTATATAGAAAAGGAACCATTACTCCCAGTACAATGACTGTCATCATTGTACCCAACACAATATATGGTGAGTATTAATTTGAAAAAGAGAAGACCTCGCAGAATGACCGAGAAAATTCAAAATATATATCGATTTCATATGAACCACCATGATTTATTCGTTGACTAACTAGAATTTTTAAAGGTCTAGGAATGATCACCGTTCAATTATCGGGAAATAAATTGCAACTTGTAGTCAATCCAAAGAATAAAATTGGTATCAATGATGAAAGATCGAGGATTTACGTAAGTAAGTTGTATGGATTGTAATCAAAAAGTATAGTGGTACACGAGACTGCCAATTTAGGCTAGAAAGAGCATCTCATATCAAATATTGAAGCACAGATAAGCATAGTGTTGTCTAAAATGTTTTAGGAAGAAACACAGATAGGTCTAAGATTATTTAGAAACATAACTAATCGTAGAGAGTTGGATGCATTTGAGCGCTTAGAAATTGGAAATTGTAAAGAAAGTATGATTAGTGTTAATGTTTTGGTGTTTGTCGAAACCGCGTCGGTGCAGCCATTATTCTGTCTATTTACTTTTGCAATTTTGCAGGTTTTGTTTGATGGATTCTGTTCTTTAGATGATTCCACAAAGATAAATTCGGTAGTGCTAGGTCAGACGAACCTGTTGCCATTTTCTTCTGCCTATCTGTCTAAAATTTGGTAGTATCCCAACCATAGAGAAGAATTTAATATATCTGGATCGGTTGAATTGGGAAATAAGCTCGTTGAAGTGTGAATAAGCTCTGTACAGAGAGAAATTTTTTTAGAGTCAATTCCACTTACTGCGCAGCTTAATACCACTATCTGACAATTGACAATTGTTAACTCTTCAACACTGGTCACCGCGCAACTATAGAACTACTTCGTAACGACTGAGCATATGAGCATTGACACAATTCCATAATCAGTTATGGTACCATTCCTTGTTTACTAATCGGAACATAATTGTGCCAACTGAACTTTTTTTCTACAGCTAATTTCACTTACTGCGCAACTTACCATTCTCTGACAACTCCGCATCATTCTTGCCCACTACAACATATTCCTACTAGATAATTCTGGTTAAGTTTTCATCATAGATTATTGGTTCAATAATTTCTTTTCTAAATTGATTTGTTTTGGTAAGGAAGACACATTGGGGTGGCACAGTTTAGAAAAATTGCCATTTTGAGGCTTAACAGCAACCACAGAGTAATATCCTTTTTGCTCACTTTCATTTTTGCTATAGGGTCAAGAGGAACAAATGATCAAATAATTTAAGGAAATATACACAATACTTCAACTGATATTTTCCAAAGATTTTGACCTTGACAGCGCCTTCCGAATGTACAGACTTGGAGTCAAGCACTTACAGAGCTGACATAGAGATTGGCCGTCAATTTTGATATGACATGACAGCCTCCCAAAGTGTTTTACCATCAGGTTTAGGTCACTGTACTATTTGTCGATCAGCCTGTGGGAACTGTTTTACTGTTACATCCTCGGTCATTGAGAAGAAGAACAGCCTAGCCAGGATATCATTAATGACATTCACCGTAATTCTATTTATTTGTAGCCGGAAATAGAAACCAGGCACCTAAACACGGTACAGCCATTTCATGAGGCTTATAGTTCATTGTGGTGTTATTTCACCACCTATAATGAAAACAATATGTTGACATTCTTACATTTTACTCTTTATCATTGAAAGAAAAACATGTTATACTTAATTACGCCAGATTCAGCTCTGACAATAAATCTAGTGCGTTGTGGAATACAACTAGAAATTCTCAAGACAGTTTTGAGGTAAATATGCATGTCAATTTTTGGTCCTACTCTTTGGAACTGCTACAAAAATATAATCTCTTAGCTATTTTTATTTTGTCTTTTTGACATTATTAGGCCCATAGACCACGGAGCTAGCTCTTTGTTATTACAGTTCAAACTATGTCTATTTTAATGTCCTGAAGAGGGGTTGGAACCTTTGGTATAGAACTTGCACAGGAGTAGGCGTTCCACTGGAGTAGTCTTCCTACCGGAGTAGTTTTCTACACACACCAAAACACTCGACGCACACCGGTAGGAAGATTACTTCAGTGGAAAGCTTACTTCAGTGCATATTTTAAATTTTAGAAGAATCGTGAATCATTGGTATGGGGAACGATGAATAAGAAACAAAAAAATTATATCTCGATCTATGGCATTATGAATATATTAATTTATAATTTGGTACTTCATTTCATTTCTTAATACAATAATATTAAATTCAGGAAGTATTGTGGTTCCGAAAAACCCAGCAATTATATTTCAATACAACACATGTCGTTATTGCATTTAAAATACTGGTTTTAAAATAAATGTCACGACATTTCGATAACATTGATAAATTTAAATTCAAGAACTGTGTCTGGTTATGTCAATGAGTGTGGGAGATGTCAGAAGCGGCGCCGTCTAAATAATATCGATGAATTTGTAGTAATATGTAGCAATACGAGTTTTATATTATAGAATCTAAAAGTAAAAGCAAAGGCTGTTTGAAAAATATTCATAGTTTCTTTACGGTGTGCCAATTCCTAAAATAAATAGGTACAGAAAATTTTTATGTCAATATTCAGCTCCTTAAATCATCAAACAAAGAGCTCACTCGGTGGAAGAATTCAGTTGAAGAAATTAGTGAGGGAAGTTACAATCTTCGGGATTATTTTATTGCATTTTCAGTGTTAGATTGCAATAAAAAGAATACATCTTCCGGCGATGCAAATTCGGTCATAAGGACAAACGATAATACACTACTATGCACTATTTTTCTATTTTTAGAAACTTATGCAGTGGTAGTTCCACCTCAAATGGCAATATTTGGGGTCTCTTCAAGATAATTTTTTGGTCTATGAATCTTTCAATATTTTTCAAACTCAATATGATTCTCCTTACAGACCAAATTGAACTATTGAACTTTCAACGCTTACAAGAGCATTGGACGAATGGGAAAACGGACAGATAGATATACAGACGGATTGACTAACACAATCGTAATAATCGTATAAAAATGTGAGATGTGAGGGTTGTACTACGGAAGGTTCGAATAAATATTGACGGGGATATTCGCTTCGTTGCAAACAGTGTAAATATTTTCCATTTATACCTCGTGCATGTTTTATTATTAAATTTGAAATTTCTATATGTAGAGTTCTTTCCTTTTGCTCATGCTTTATTGCAGTATTTGTCCATTGCGGCTGCTATTTATAGACTTCCTTTTCAAACATTTCACGCCATTTCCACTTAAACTGAAATACTAAATTGGTAGGATAAGAGCGATTTAAGCTTCTTTAAAGCGTTAAATCTACAGTTTCGTGAGGAAAATATTTAATTACCATCTTCCATGCTGTATCCTGAACCGTTGCTATCAACATAATTTTCAAAAGTACATAATGGCTGCTATAAAACAATTAATGCAATATTAACCTTTTTAATTATATTTGTTGCTGTCCGCGATAAATATATTTGGGATGATTTATGAACATTGGTAATTCACATTCACAATGCAAATTAGCATTAGAACACATTGTATAGGTCATTAACACGCCATAAACGTAATCGTTCAGCTAAATATAATAAAGATTAATCTGTATCTCTGTAGATAAATGAAATGTTAAAGATACCGGGTGGATAACACAAAATAAAAAAATGATGCAAAGCTAACAGCAATGAACTTTCTCATTGTCGCGAGAGAGACAATCGGATAGAAATTTTTCAGATTTTTTTTTTAACATTGGAAGTTATAAATACACATAAATATAATGTGTATCAAGATAAAATGTGCTGTTTCGTTACCGTAATAGTAGGATAGCCCTCGACCAAAATTCTGACTAACGGGTTGACCATTTAATTGATCCACACCTACCAGGTTACAAGTTGTCAAAGTGACCCTGATTTGTCTAAAATATTGTCATCATCCTGAAGCATAACTAGGTTCGTATATCTTTTGTTCACAAAAGGGCTCCCTGTATGTTTATTTAATTCTAAGCACTTACGTCCATTTAATGATTTTTAAGTACCATAAATCATCGAGATTATATTTTGGACACATACAATAATAGATGTAAATAAAGTTATTAAACTAGTGTAAGTTTTGATAACATTCTTATGTGTATGTACTAATCAATTTTCTACTAGACAGATAAAGAGAAAAAGTATAAACACGGTGTATAGGGACGACGAATATGACATTTTAGATGTTTCCAGCTCAGTATGACGCAAAAGACATTTCATGTTAAAAATCTACTTAATCACAGATTTCATTCTATGGGTAGGTTTTTATACAGACCTCTCTATACAACAAATATTACAAAAAGGAATTTTAAATCTCTGATAACTTCTCAACTAAAATTGTTTAATTCAAGTAAATCTTGTGAGATTAATACACTAAGCAATTTAGTGAAAATGAGTCTGTTTATCAATGTATCATTGAAGTCTATGAAGCTGCATTTCCCCATTTAGTTTGAGAACGATAGTAACGATACATATTTTAAAATTAATAAATATTTCCTTAAAGATAAAGCGAAAGATTCATATCAAGGGGTTGAAAATTCTTCGTTGCGGAGACACAGCCACGGAGAGTACTCTAATCAACCGAAGCTGAAATCGAAATTTTAGAAAGAAGTAATATTAAAACGGGAGAAATTTGAGGAACATTCCTGATAAGCCCGCATTGAATTAATTTCAGTGTTGAGTGAAATAATTATAAAGTGCTGCAATGTCATAATAATACTGGCTACGATATTATAAGTATAGATAAAATTGTCACTCTCGTATGGGCAACAGTAGTTTAAAAAGTTGTGGTAAAAGTACCATCGTTGTGTGACAATTTGAATCAATAATTTAATAAAAATTATTATTTAATAAACAAATAATTTAATTAAGCTTGATACAGCTTGGTACAGGAGCGACAGGGTAAAGGGAAAATGGCCTATAGTCAACTCTCTTAACAACTATAGCATTACAACTATGGATAGTTAGCAGAAAAATATATACGGATTAATCTGATGATATTAGATTTAGAAATAAATTTAATGTGTTTAAAAAGCTATAGATCACTTAACACCACACCTGGGCGTATAAAATACATTATTGTTATCTATAATATATACTTACCTGTCAGAAATTTGCATAGATATAAAACGGAATGAAGGAAAATACAGATAATTTCACTAGTTAAGTAATAAACATTAGAATAGGACATTCTGTAACGTGACTGTAATGTTTGATTAATGTAATGAAACCTCTGCTCTGGAACAAACTCTCTTTAATGATTTTATCTCTTATTACCCAGAGTACTTATATTTCTACTAAATGGAAAAATGACAAGTATATAGGTATATTTGTTAGGAAATGCTTGTTCATATTTATTGTATTATTATACACTTATATAGTACATATGAAATTTAGAAAGCTTTCAAAATCATTCAATCTTGCAAAATTAAAAATCTGTTTTGCAGACAACATAATGCAAACGGAATAAGCTGCCGATGAAAAATAAAGATACAAATATGAGTGATCTATAATGGTAGTTATCTTCAGAAGTCTTTGACACCATAAACTAGTCAGTATTGCTGACAAATTTAGAGTTATGTCGTGTAGGTGCCAACTGTTTTTAATTACCCAAGTTATTACACTCTTCGCGAAACCGTATATTGCTTTTGCCTGCGAATTTCTGAAATCGTAAATGTCTGCCGTAGGGAAAAAATTTTTGCAACTTTGGATTGGTCATCGATTTTTGAAATCGTTCAAAATATCCATTTATTAGTCCACCCCGTCTGTTACGATACCGCGAGAATGGAAATCCCATAGAATTAAAATATCAACTGTAAGTGTTAGGGCAAGAAAAAACTGTTGTTTTGGATAAATAAAAAAGTTTAAATACTTTAATTAAAGATTGGTTCTGAATATACTTTTAACAGTAGTTATTATACTAACACTGAAGTAGTTTTTATAAATATAAAAATAGTGACAACAATTCATGTGCATTCCGCCAACCAAGTTAGCATCATGATATGGCCCTATTTTTACTTAAAGAAACTTAGTCACATTATAGATAATTCTGTCAAAAATTTCGTTAAGTTTTCTATATAATGTGATATATTTGGCTATATTTGATCACTTCCGCCCTATTGGATTTATGAATCATGTCAATTTCTGAAATTTAACATTATAATTTTTCTCTGAAGATGTTGGAATAAACCGAAACGTAAAAAAGTTAAATAATTTTTATTTAAATTACTGAAAAATTCAAAAATACTATATTATCAACGATCCAAAAAAAAAGGGAAATATTAAAATGAGGTTCAATAAAAATAACAAATTAATGCGTATTATGTTTTTATAAACAATAATATATAAAATGTAAATAACAATAATAAATTTCTAATATTAATTAATATATAAGAATAAAAATAAAGGAATTAGGAACTCACGGACAACAGAAAAATTTCCCAATTACTAATTCTTCCACTGCAAATTTACCACTTTTTATAAGAAAATAATAAATAAGTATCTGCAGTGTCTTATTAGATATGGTAAAATACCAGAGAATTCTTTTAATTGAATCAGCACGTCATTTAGAAGAACTACGTTTACTTTCTTTGTATAAATTAAGAATAAGGCTCTCCACACATTAGAGTGATTTAACCTAATATTTGTTATATACCACAAAACATGAAATGAAAAATTAGCTATGTTAATGACTATATGTATTTCTATGTTTGGATTTTTATACTTTATACGTTTATAAATATAGGTAACTATTTAAAATACTTATTTGATAATTCTAGTACCTACCTTTCACTGGTTGTATAGACTATTTTATATTAAAAATATCTGTTTTTGTCATACGATGCTGCTTTCATAAATCTCAATATCTTGAGATGCGATTATCTTGTAATTCTAGGAAATTAAAGGCTTTTGGCCTTTCCAAATTTTAATAATTATAATCCTCTAAACAAACGAAATTAAACTTTTGCTTATAATCTCCTCAGCAATTATACAATTAAAATATCAATTATTGTTGTTACATTGATAAATGCCATTACGATAGAATATAATCTTGAAATGCGATTATTTCTTCATTCCAGGAATTTAATTCCAACAATAGGGCCAAATACGCAAATTGATAAGAAGTTGTCATATGTCACCTCAATGTGTTTTTCTTAAATAAATCGGAATAATTAAATTAAAGACTAAAGAAGATGCAACACAGGGAGAGTAAAAAGGACATATTCAAGTCCGACCGTCGAACGATACATATAAAAGAATTCGAATCGTGAATAATTTTCTATTATTACTTACTTTATTTACTGACTGGTGAATCGATATGAAACTTAAACTTTAGATCAACAGAGTGCATTATGAAAATATTTTATCCAATGCTATAAAATCACTGAGGCAATTATTGAAGTTTCCCTCGGAATCTTACTTCTTGATACTGTTGATGGTAAAAGTCTTGCTTCCAAAATGATCGCTATAAAGGCGATTTGACTTGGTAAGCTGGTTATATGTACTCTTACAACCAGTACAAGACCAATAAGTACCGTACCGTTTTTCCAGTTTTCAAAAATGAAATATACGATTTCATTAAGATGACCGTCTCCTAAATTGCAATATAATAGCATTTGACAATTAACAGCACTAATACACCTATAATGACGCCATTATATGCGATATTATACTACCTAGACCTGATGTACGCTCTAAGCCTTGTTTGGAGTTAAGCACGGCCGACTCTATACAGGCCATGTACTAGGAAATTCGGTAACACTGCATGGTTGTCCACTATTCGCACTACATGTGCTTGGTTATGCTAATGCTCCGGCATTGCAGTGATTTTAGTGATATTTCTTTGTAGCTATTCATTGAAATGTTAATAGTTTGTTTCTAGTGATTGTGTAAATGATATTTAACGTGATGGTGATACAACTTTTATATTTCGTTCGAAACCTGGTGATAAAACACGGATGATTCGACAAATTCGTCTTCGGATAAAGTGCCGGAGTTCCCAGTTACGGGAGTATCCACTAAAATTTAACCTAAATACGCATTGTGATTTTACATTAGACAATCTTGTGTTTTTTTCTTAGTTGTTTGAATTGCCGTCGTTTCTATTTAAATTTATACGGAAAGTTATTTAAAAAATAGTGTGTGCTTGTCTAGTTTTAGGTTAGGTATCAGATTTAGCATTTGTTTATTTTAACATAAAGCCAAAAACCTATTGTGTCCCTAGATGCAAATCCATGTACAATAGCACTTTAAGAACTGGAGGATCTATGGTATCCACTTTTGGTTTCCCAAGAGATGCTTTAAAAAGTAAATAGGTAGCTGAAAGCTACTCCCCGAAATAACTGATCTCCTTCTTAATATCCTGTTATCTGTAGTATACATTTTCCATACAAAAAATATTATTAGGGAGGATATTTTTTTATTGCCAGACGGAACTGTGAGAAAAATTCCGACAAAAACTAAACTTAAATTTGATTCAGTTCCTTCCATTTTCCAAATCTACCAAAATATTTATCTCAAAGAGTAGGTACCTGTTTCAGGGAAAAGTCCAGAAGAGAGACATAATGAAAATCTAGCTCGTCATGAAGAATTGAACGAACCATTTGAAAAATCAGACTTAATTAATAGTTTTGAGGACTTAATTTTAAATTATCTTAAAGAAATAAATATTTCTGAATCTTGGACAATAAAAGTAATAAGAAAATAATAAAATTTATTTTTATATTCAAAATTTAACAGAGGAAGTGATTAGCATTGGTTGTTCAAATTGCAGTTGAAGCAAATATGGTTGTTAGGGTATTTATAAATAATACAGAATTGACATTAAAAGATCTAAACTGAATTTTACCTTTTGATCTAAAATTAATTAGATAATCCCAACTAGAAAATGTATTAGTTAGATACAAAGATCAAATAATAAATGTCGATCAATCACTTACGTTTTTAATACAAAAAAGTGTATATTTTATGTGCGAAGTTTCTAAGAAACTGGTGTAGACTCGGATGTTTTAGAGGTGGAGGATCGAGTGGAACATGGTTCAGAAGGCAGTGACCACGCCCACGTTCGTACTTGTGGAACTGTCTGTGAATCCAAGCAGAGTTTTCAAGAGTTCACTCGACACAACCAAACACCGGGTTATTATATAAAATCAATCGTATTTAGCCAACTATATATTACAAAGCCTATTAAGAATAAACCAAGTCTCTTATGCAAAAGACTTCACATCTCGTCTATATTTACTATTTAACAAATCCCGACAGTGACCAACGTTACGCTGCATTCATTAGACAACGCCACACTCTCCAAGACGATACTTCAAAACATCAGCTATATGCCACAAATAACCTACCAGTAAATTCGACAGAAATTCTGACAGTTCGAAGAGCGCAAATATAAACAAACCAATATTCCAAATATCCAATTAATATCTTACTTCTGTCTTTATGGCTAGGTAAGTAGTAAAACAATATTATACTAGTTATTTAGGAAATTACCGATTTAATTTCGTGATGTATCGTCTGAAGGTCATGTATTTTTGTTTCAGCTCTGTGTACAAGCCAGCTGTTTTATACACAATACCTTAATAGTAAGAATAAAAATGTGCCTAGAATTATTAACTATTAACTATATTGTAATACTGAGATGAAGAATGCCTTGTGTCGAATGGAAAGCCGATGATATAATACATAGTGCTAAACAAAAGTTGTGTTCGAGGCTTTTACAAGCACATCAAATTATTTCTGGTGTTATGAGGAAAATACTTTATACTATGGCTTAATC